>CM072257.1:11021803-11056806 GCA_036851935.1 Coregonus suidteri | reverse complement strand
AATACCGTGGAGGGCTTCTCCTCTCTCGTTGACGGATGCTGGCTACCTACCATCCCTCTGTCCGGTTCTCCTCTCTTCACTAGATGGACGGTAACTTTAGTGTTTAACCCCTCTGTGTCAAAGGACTGAACTTTTGAATATTATTTCGAGGGCGCCTCAAGTGACCTTTTTTACAACATTTATTTCTGATAAAAACTAGTTAATTGCATCCGCAATGGAGCCCAGTTTCATAATATTACCTTACGTCCCTGGTTATGAAGTAATCGCGAAACAACAGGCCTTAATTTAGGTGAGTGTTAACCCTGTAGGTTACCTCAGGTAACTTATTATTAACAAGGTTACGGCGTTAACCCTGTAAGGTTTACCTCAGGTAACTTATTTTTAACAAGGTTCGGCTACTTGGTGAGCGTTAACCCTGTAGGTTTACCTCAGGTAACTTATTATTAACAAGGTTACAGCTACTTGGTGAGTGTTAACCCTGTAGGTTTACCTCAGGTAACTGATTATTAACAAGGTTACAGCTACTTGGTGAGCGTTACCCTGTAGGTTTACCTCAGGTAACTTATTATTACCAAGGTTACGGCTACTTGGTGAGCGTTAACCCTGTAGGTTTACCTCAGGTAACTTATTATTAACAAGGTTACGGCTACTTGGTGAGCGTTAACCCTGTAGGTTTACCTCAGGTAACTTATTATTACCAAGGTTACGGCTACTTGGTGAGCATTAACAAGGTTACGGCTACTTGGTGAGCGTTAACCCTGTAGGTTTACCTCAGGTAACTTATTATTAACAAGGTTACAGCTACTTTGGTGAGCGTTAACCCTGTAGGTTTACTCAGGTAACTTATTATTACACAAGGTTACAGCTACTTGGTGAGCGTTAACCCTGTAGGTTTACCTCAGGTAACTTATTATTAACAAGGTTACAGCTACTTGGTGAGCGTTAACCCTGTAGGTTTACCTCAGGTAACTTATTATTAACAAGGTTACAGCTACTTGGTGAGCGTTAACCCTGTAGGTTTACCTCAGGTAACTTATTATTAACAAGGTTACGGCTACTTGGTGAGCGTTGACCCTGTAGGTTTACCTCAGGTAACTTATTATTACCAAGGTTACGGCTACTTGGTGAGCGTTAACCCTGTAGGTTTACCTCAGGTAACTTATTATTAACAAGGTTACGGCTACTTGGTGAGCGTGCACACTGTTCACCTGAGTACATGTTGTGGTCACCAATAGTGAGGTGAGACAGTTTAAGAGGCGATGGCTGGCGGATAGCCATCAAACATTAAACATTTTCTGGTCATGGTTAACCATGACTTCAGCCACGCTCAAGGTCCTAAACGATATTATACCGCGATTGATAATAGACAGTACTGTGCAGCCGTCTTCATCGACCTGGCCAAGGCTTTCGACTCTGTCAACCACCGCATTCTTATGGCAGACTAAATAGCCTTGGTTTCTCAAATGACTGCCTCGCCTGGTTCACCAACTACTTCTCAGATAGAGTTCAGTGTGTCAAATCGGAGGGCCTGTTGTCTGGACCTATGGCAGTCTCTATGGGGGTGCCACAGGTTCAATTCTTGGGCCGACACTTTTCTCCGTGTATATCAATGATGTCGCTCTTGCTGCTGGTGACTCTCAGATCCACCTCTACGCAGACGACACCATTTTGTATACATCTGGCCCTTCATTGGACACTGTGTGTTAACAAACCTCCAAACGAGCTTCAATGCCATACAACAAATCCTTCAGTAGCCTTCAACTGCTCTTAAACACTAGTAAAACTAAATGCATGCTTTTCAATCGAACGCTGCTAGCACCCGCCCACCCGACTAGAATCACCACTCTCGACGGGTCGGACCTAGAGTATGTGGACAACTACAAATATCTAGGTGTCTGGTTAGACTGTAAACTCAACTTCCAGACTCACATAAAGAATCTCCATCCAAAGTTAAATCTAGAATCAGCTTCCTATTTCGCAACAAAGCCTCCTTCACTCATGCTGCCAAACATGCCCTCGTAAAACTGACTATCCTACCGATCCTTGACTTCGGCGATGTCATTTTAAAAATAGCCTCCAACACTCTACTCAGCAAATTGGATGTAGTCTATCACAGTGCCATCCGTTTTGTCTCCAAAGCCCCATACACTACCCACCACTGTGACCTGTACGCTCCTGTTGGCTGGTCCTCACTACATGTCCCGTCGTCAAACCCACTGGCTCCAGGCCATCTATAAATCACTGCTAGGCAAATCCCCGCCTTATCTTAGCTCATTGGTCACCATAGCAGCACCCACCCGTAGTCTGCGCTCCAGCAGATATATCTCACTGGTCATTCCCAAAGCCAACACCTCCTTTGGCCGCCATTCCTTCCAGTTCTCTGCTGCCAATGACTGAATTAATTGCAAAAATCTCTGAAGCTGGAGACTCTTATCTCCCTCAATAACTTTAAGCATCAGTTGTCAGAGCACCTTACCGATCACTGCACCTGTACACAGCCCATCTGAAATTAGCCCACCCAACTACCTCATCCTATATTGTTATTTATTTTGCTCTTTTGCACCCAGTAAGTATCTCTATTTGCACATAATCTCTTGCACATCTAGCATTCCAGTGTTAATACTATTGTAAATTATTCTGCACTATAGCCTATTTATTGCCTTACCTCCATAACTTGCTACATTTGCACACACTGTATATATATTTTTCTGTTGTATTTTCTGACTTTATGTTTTTTTTACCCCATATGTAACTCTGTTGTTTTTATTGCACTACTTTGCTTTATCTTGGCCAGGTCGCAGTTGTAAATGAGAACTTGTTCTCAACTGGCTTACCTGGTTAAATAAAGGTGAAATAAAAATAAATAAAACATCCTTGACACACACGCACATGCTGGACACACTCACACACACACAGGACAAACACACACACACAGGACACACACACACACTGGACACACACACACACACACTGGACACACACACACACTTGACACACACACACACACACACACACTGGACACACACACACACACTGGACACACACACACACTGGACACACTGGACACACACACACACACACACACCACACACACATTAGACACATCCTTGACACACACACACACACTGGACACACACAATGGACACACACACACTGGACACACACACAAACTGGACACACACACACACACATGCTGGACACACACACAAACACTGGACACACACACACATACACACACACATGCTGGACACACACACGCACACACTGGACACACACACAAACTGGACACACACACTAGACACACACACACACACACACACTAGACACACACACACACACACACAGACACGTACGCTGGACACACACACACACTGGACACACACACACACACGCTGGACACACACACGCTGGACACACACACACACACACACACACTGGACACACACAAAGTTATATGCTGACTGTGTTTGTGTGTGTGTGTGTGTCTAATGTGTGTGTGTGTGTGCAGCGTACGTATCACTCAATGACACACAGACACACACACTAGACACACACACACTTGGACAAAGTAATGTTTTGACTGTTTGTGTGTGTGTGTCCATTGTGTGTGTCCAGTGTGAGTGAGTGTGTGTGTGTGTGAGTGTGTGTGTGTGTGTGTGTGTGTGTGTGTGTGTGTGTGTGTGTGTGTGTGGACACATGACACAGGACACACACTGGACACAGACACTGAACACACTGGACAGACACAAACACACACACTTGACACATACACACTGGACACATGCAAACACACACACACACTTGACACACACACACTGGATGCATACACTGGACACACACACACACACACTGGACACACACACACTGGACACACACACACACACTGGACACACTCACACTGGACACAAACACACACACACAGGACACACACACACACACTGGGACACACACACACAAACTGGAAACACACACACACACACACTGGACACACACACACACTGGACACACAGACACACACACACATTGGACACATCCTTGACACACACACACACACACACACTGGACACACAGACACATACACACACACTGGACACACAGACACACACATTGGACACATCCTTGACACACACACACACACACTGGACACACACAGACACTGGACACACACACACACAAACTGGACACACACACACACACATGCTGGACACACACACACACACTGGACACACACGCATTTGACACACACACTGGACACACACACACACTGGACACACACACAAGACAAACTGGACACACACACTAGACACACACACACACACAAGACACACACACAGACACGTACGCTAGACACAAACACACACTGGACACACACACACACACGCTGGACACACACACACTGGACACACACAAAGTTATATATTCTGACTCTTTGTGTGCGTGTGTGTGTGTGTGTGTGTGTGTCTAATGTGTGTGTGTGTGTGCATGTGTATCACTCAATGACACACACACGCTGGACACACACACACACACAGTGGACACACACACTGGACACACACACACTTGGACAAAGTTATGTGCTGACTGTTTGTGTGTGTGTGTCCATTGTGTGTGTCCATTGTGAGTGTGTGTGTGTGTGTGTGTGTGTGTGTGTGTGTGAGTGTTGTGTGTGTGTGTGAGTGTGTGTGTGAGTGTGTGTGTGTGTGTGTGTGTGTGAGTTCAGGTGTATCCCTCAATGACTGTCTGTTCTTCTGCTTACCGCTACAGTGTGGAACACATGGTGGAGAGAACACAATGAAACCTGGACTTAGAAAATGTGAGTGTTGACTGCTGTGAAGAATATGACTAAGAATAAGTCTTAATTCAAGTGAAGTCAAAGTCAAGAGATTAAATATCAGCTGTACTTACTACAGAAGCACAAATCAGGGACACCAAAGTTTACAAAGAGTTGCTTTGACAATGTGTGTGTCAGTGTATGCTTGTGTAATGAATACTCGGACAGAGTGGTAAGATCCAATCGCAGAATAGCGATGCTTTATTAGAGTACAGACAGGGAATAGCTTAATCGTGGTCGGGCGGGCTGTGGTCAAAACCGGGCCAGGCATAGACAGGCAGAGGTACCAAAGGAGCGGGCTTAGTCGTAGTCGAGGGCACAGGCACAGTATCAGAGTACGGTAATCACTGGGTAGACAAGCAGACACATTAAGCAATTCTGGGAGTCAAACAACAAGGCACAGGTCGGATACACGGGTAATCAAAAACACAAACACTCTCTCTCGGAACAAAACACTTAGCAAGTCACAATGGAACAATACCTCGCGCCGACTGAGCTTCTGAGCACACCTGAAAATCCTACCCTAATTACGGACAGGTGTGCTCAGAACTCAGGTGTGTGTGTGTGTGGAGTTCTGATGACTCCCCCTCTCTGTAGATCGGGGAAGTGTCAGACTCTGTCTAGACCCAGCCAACTCCCGATCCCTTACAGCTTGCATGCATACAGGTGTGTTCCGTGTGTGTGTGTGTGTGTGTCCAGTGTGTGTGTGTTCAGGATGTGTGTGTGTGTGTGTTTGTGTGTGTGTTCAGTGTGTGTGTGTGTTCATGCATAGAGGTGTGAGTGTGAGTGTGTATCCAGTGTGTGTGTGTGTGTGTTTGTGTGTGTACAGGATGATGATGATTTCTAATATTGTGTCTGGTTTCATCCATCAGATGTCTGTGATCTCACACTGGACCTAAACACAGTAAACAGATTCCTCTCTCTGTCTGAGGAGAACAGAAAGGTGACATATAGGGGAGAGAGGAGCAGCCGTATCCTGATCACCCAGAGAGATTTGAGATCTATAGAACAGGTGCTGTGTAGAGAGGGTCTGACTGGGCGCTGTTACTGGGAGGTAGAGTGGAGTGGGAGAAGGGCTGTTATAGGAGTGGCATATAAAGGAATCAGCAGGAGAGGAGGGGGTGATGACTGTGGGATTGGATACAATGACAAGTCCTGGAGTCTGATCTGCTCTGGCAACAGTTACTCTGCCTGTCACAATAATAAGTCCACTACCATAGACGTCCCCTCCTCCGGCTCCCACAGAGTAGGAGTGTATCTGGACTGGCCAGCCGGCACTCTGTCCTTCTACAGAGTCTCCTCTGACACACTGACCCACCTGAACACATTCCACTCCACATTCACTGAGCCCCTCTATCCAGGGTTTTGGGTTAATGTTGACTCCTCAGTGTCCCTGTAAATAATAACCATGGTAACACTGACACACACACACACACACACTGGACATACACTGGACACAAAACACACACACTGGACACACACACACACACACACACACACACACACACACACACACACACACACACACTGGACACACACACACACACACTGGACACACACACACACACACACACACACACACACACAGGCACACACACACACACACACACACACACACTGGACACACACACACACTGGACACACACACACACACACTAGACACACACTCACACACACTACAGGACACACACACACACACACTGGACACACACACACACACTGACACACTGACACACACACACTGGACACACACACACACACTGGACACACACACACACACTGGACACACACAAACACTGGACACACACACACACACACACACACACTGGACACACACACACTGAACACACACACACACTGGACACACACACTGGACACACACTGGACACACAACACACTTGACACACACACACTGCACACACACACACACACACACACACGCTGAACACACACACACCGGACAAACACACTGGACACGGACACACACACACACACACACACACACAGGACACACACACACTGATCACACACACACACACACTGGACACACACACACACTGGACACACACACACACAGAGGACACACACACACACACACTGGACACACACACACACACACACAGGACTCACACTCATACACACTGGACACACACACAGACACACTGGAAACACACACACAGGACACACACATACACAATGGATACACACACACCTGACACACACACACACACACAGGACACACACACAGGACACACACACACACACACACTGGACACAAACACACACACACACAGGACACACACACACACACACCTGACACACACACACACACACAGGACACACACACAGGACACACACACACACTGGACACACACACACACACTGGACACATTTCACACTGTGTTGGATTTTGATTAAAGGAAATCCCACACAGCCTACTGGACAGGACTTTGGACTACACACATCTTCTGTTTGGGTGTCTCAGGTCAGGTCTGAGCCATGATCAGAATGTGTCTCTGTGTCTATTTTCCACACCCTGCCATTTCTACCACACCTGATCTAGTGTTTCACCCTGACCAAACACACCACACTCACTGTCCATGTCACACTTTTAGCCACACACAACACTAGACATACACACACACCAAACTTACAACCTGGACAGACAACACACAGCCCACAGAGGTCAACACACACTGGACACACACCAACACACACACGCCAACACAGACAGGAAGACACGTCAGTAACTCAACCCACACAAGTGACGCACCCACACACAGGGACGGCATGAATGAAAGAGCACCAGCAAGCCAGTGACTCAGCCCCTGCAACAGGGTTAGAGGCAGAGAACCCAGTGGAGATGGGAACCGGCCTGGCACAGACAGCAAGGGCTGTACGTTGCTCACAGCCTTTCCGTTCACCTTCACACTCCTGGGCCACACTACACTCAATCATATGACCTACTGAAGAGATAAGTCTTCAGTAAAGACTTAAACTGTTGAGACACGAGTCTGCGTCTCTCACATGGGTAGGCAGACTGTTCCATAAAAATGGAGATCTATAGGAGAAAGCCCTGCCTCCCGCTGTTTGCTTAGAAATTCTAGGGACAATTAGGAGGCCACACTTGTGACCGTAGCGTACGTATTGGTATGTACGGCAGGACCAACTCGGAAAAGATAGGTAGGAGCAAGCCCATGTAACGCTTTATAGGTTAAACAGTAAAACCTTGAAATCAGCCCTTGCCTTAACAGGAAGCCAGTGTAGGAAGCTAGCACTGGAGTAATATGATCAAAATTTCTTGGTTCTAGTCAGGATTCTAGCAGCCGTATTTAGCACTAACTGAAGTTTATTTAGTGCTTTATCCACGGGTAGCCGGAAAATAGAGCATTGCAGTAGTCTAACCTAGAAGTAACAAATGCATGGATTAATTTTTCTGCATCATTTTTTGGACAGAAACATTTCTGATTTTTGCAATGTTACGTAGATGGAAACAAGCTGTCCTTGAAACAGTCTTGATATGTTCGTCAAAAGAGAGATCAGGGTCAAGAGTAACGCCGAGGTCCTTCACAGTTTTATTTGAGACGACTTTACAACCATCAAGATGAATTGTCAGATTTAACAGAAGATCTCTTTGTTTCTTGGGACCTAGAACAAGCATCTCTGTTTTGTCCGAGTTTAAAAGTAAAAAGTTTTCAGCCATCCACTTCCTTATGTCTGAAACACAGGCACTAGCGAGGGCAATTTTGGGGCTTCACCACACACATTGAAATGTACAGCTGTGTGTCATCCGCATAGCAGTGAAACACAACATTATGTTTTCGAATAACATCCCCAAGAGGTAAAATATATAGTGAAAACAATAGTGGTCCTAAAACGGAACCTTGAGGAACACCGAAATGTACAGTTGATTTGTCGGAGGACAGACCATTCACACACACAGACAAACTGATATCTACACCGACAGGTAGGATCTAAACCAGGCCAGAACTTGTCCGTGTAGACCAATTTGGGTTTTCCAGTCTCTCCAAAGAATGTGGTACACGATGGTGTCAAAGGCACACACTAAGGTCTAGTACACGAGGACAGATGCAGACCTCGGACTGACGCCATTAAAAGGTCATTCAGGATGGGGTTATGACTGTGGGATTGGATGTAATGACAAGTCCTGGAGTCTGTTCTGCACTGGCACACCTTTACTCTGCCTGTCACAATAATAAGTCCACACACCATAGACGTCCCCTCCTCCAGCTCCCACAGAGTAGGAGTGTACTGGACTGGCCAGCCGGCACTCTGTCCTTCTACAGAGTCTCCTCTGAACACACTGACACACACCTGAACACATTCCACTCCACATTCACTGAGCCCCTCTATCCAGGGTTTTGGTTTTAATGTTGACTCCTCAGTGTCCCTGTAAATAATAACCATGGTAACACTGACACACACACACACACACACATTGGAGACACACACACACAATGGACACACACACACACACACACTGGACACAAACACACACACACTGGACACACACACACACACACACACACTAGATTCACACACACACACACACTGGACACACACACACACACTGACACACACACACACACACACTGGACACACACAAACACTGGACACACACACAGACACTAGACACACACACACACATACTGAACACACACACACACACTGGACACACAACACACTGGACACACACACACACTGAACACACACACACCGGACAAACACACACTGGACACACACACACTGATCACACACACAATGGACACAAACACACTCTGGACACACACACACACACTGGACACACACACACACACTGAAACACACACACACACTGGACACACACACACTGGACACACACACACACACACACACACAGAGGACACACACACACAGGACACACACACACAACACACACACACACACACTACACACACACACACACACACACACTGACACACACACACACAGGACACACACAAACACTGGACACACACACACACACATACTGGACACATACACACACACACACAACTGGACACACACACTGGACACACACACAAACACACACACACACTGGACACACACACTGGACACACACACATACGCTGGACACACACACACTGGACACACACACATACACACTGGACACACACACACACGACACACACACTCACACTGGACCCACACACTCACACACACACACACACACACACACAGGACACACACACACACACACACACACACACACACACTGGACACACACCTGACACACACACACACACAGGACACACACACAGGATACACACACACACTGGACACACACACACACACTGGACACACACACACACACACTGGACACACACACTCACACACACTGGACACACACACAGACACTGGACACACACACATACACTGGACACACACACATACACACTTACACACACACTCACACACACTTACACACACACACACACACACTGGACACACACACACACACTAAACACACACATACGCTGGACACACACACACACACACACACACACACACACTGGGACACACACACACACACAAACACTGGACACACACACACATACACACTGGACACACACACACTGACACACACTCACACACAGGACACACACACACTGGACACACACACACACACACACACACACACACACACACACACACACACACACTGGACACACACACACACTGGACACATTTACATGTGTTGGATTTTGATGAAAGGAAATCCCATATAGCCTACTGGACAGGACTTTGCTATGGCATCTTCTGTTTGGGTGTCTCAGGTCAGGTCTGAGCCATGATCAGAATGTGTCTCTGTGTCTATTTCCAGCCCTGCCATTTCTACCTGTCCTGATCTAGTGTTTCACCCCTGACCTCCTCACACCATCTCACTGTCCATGTCTGCTTTTAGCTCCCACCTCTACTTCACTGTGTTATAATGGACCTTATGCTTGTTATGTCACCTCTGTAACCAGTTATCAAACATACTGACCTTTCTGACCCTATCCCATGGCCCTACTTTCTACAACTGAACATTTAAATTCCTCTATGAGTTTGTTTAGTGTCCATTTACTTATGTATGTATTTGTTGTATATTGGGGTTGTGCTGCAGAGCATCATGGGGGTTTGTATGTGTTGAGATGATCACGTTCCAGATAAATGGCTTGAACTGATTCCTGTCTCCTGTCTCATCATTATTGAATTGTTGTACAGACGTGGTTATGAAACCCCACGAGACATAACAAAAGATTGGCGATGAGTAAGTCTGAATCTACAGGAACTATTCTGTCTGGAAGAAGTGGGTTTTTACAACTGTTTAAAACTGTTATTTTCTGTGGTCCAGTCTAGGCTAATGTTAGCACAGTGTATTGCTAGCAGAGGCAAGTGCATAGTCCAGCTAGCTAAGAGAGAGAGTTAACCAGTGGTGGTGTAAGTACTTAAGTAAAAATACTTTAAAGTACTACTTCAGTCGTTTTGAGGAGAGACTTTAGCATCGTCATGGACGTCAGAAAAGTACTGGAGACGGACGTCGGAGCGGGAAAACAACGTGATTAAAAAGGAGGAATATATTGATTGTTGAGGAGGAAAGGACATTTATTCAACTGTGAAGACAAAACCTTAAATTAAAACTGCTAAATGAGCGAACTTAGGAGGAAACGTCAGTGAGTACAAGTGAATGAAGATCACGTGACTGAGGAAAATAATGATGTGTACTTGAGAACAATATTGAGTGACAATCAGGAGCTTATTGAGATCTAATGATCAATTATTGGACTTTTTTCTACACCTTTTACATTATTAGCAGAAGCTCTTATCCAGAGAGACTTTACAGTTCTTGCATACATTATTCTTTTTTTCATACTGGCCCCCCGTGGGAATCGAACCCACAACCCTGGCTTGAAAACGCCATGCTCTACCAACTGGAGTTACCTCCCTGCCGGCCATTTCCTCCCCTACCTGGACGACGCTGGCGTTAGCCCCAATTGTGCGCCGCCCATGGGTCTCTTTGGTTGCATATTGAAGGGTGACAGCAGAGCTTGGATTGTTGGAAACATTGGATTGTGTGATGAAAGTTTATTGATTGAACGTGGAGCTCATATACAGTTCTTGAAAGTTTTGAATATTTTGTTCTTGTAAATGACATGGATGAGGACAACATTGTGCCTCCATGTTTTAGTGTAATGGGGCCAAAGACATTTAATTTACTAGGCAGCCTGCTACAGCCAGACAGAACAGGTAATAAGACGTATGGGGATATTGTGGAGATACTTAAAGGTTTTTTCACCAGAACCACTAGTTACTAAGCCTTTTCCTAGCTCGTTTGTGAGAACCAGTTTTAGCCTTCAGTCCTAGTTTTGTTTCACCTGCCTGTTTGCCTACCTGTGTATGACCATTGCCTGCCTGTGACCACGATTCCTGTCTTCTGTAAAGGCGTAATAAACACCTGCCGCTCTGCGCGTGAATCTACACCTTTTTCTCCCTGAGTATTCATTACAGTACCCTAATGTTAAGTGGCATAAATGTATAGTTATTAGGAGCAGACATCTTTAAAGATAATAAGAAAGAGGGAAAAAGATAGAAACTAAATGAAATGATGAAAGTATAAAATAGTAACCATCTGGTGAGCTAATACCCTGACCCTACCACAAACCCACCAACCCCCTCCCCAACTGAGGGAGTTAATAAACCATACCCTTAGACGCTAGTCTTTAAGCTAGATGTACCTGCTATGCATAGCATCGCCCCAAAGAGGTTCATTCTAAATTATATGGATATGGCATTAGAAGTGCATTGACTGTTCCCTGTAACATGAATATATTGTTAGTCGAGTCACAAAATACAATTTGAATCAAAGCGACAAACATCGGCAACAATAATGACTGGACTATTTAGCCCCACTTGAGCATGTCTCAACAACAACAACAACAACAACAACAACAGAGGATGCGTTCATAGTCACCAACAGCGCCTACCCGCACACACAAACGTCAACCAATCAGCATTTTTATTTATTTTATTTTTATTTAACCTTTATTTAACCAGGTAAGAAGCCAGTTGAGAACAAGTTCTCATTTACAACTGCGACCTGGCCAAGATAAAGCACCAAGGCGCCCTGAAACCTGCGCTGTGAAACAACGCACCCAAGCAGCACAGGAAAAAAGACATCAAGCTATGATGAATAAATGGAAACCTTTACCAGACGATAACTATTATCCCTCAAATATAAAATAGAGACAATTAGTTAAACAATCACCATCCTCCTGAGTTCACCCTCCCAACCCCCCCATTATATATATTTATATACACATGTACACACACACACACAACTGTCCAGCTATCAGCTAGCTGGCAATTAGGTGTCCAGCCAGTGAGTAGCTTCTCCCTGCCTCGGTATCACTAACGCTAGCATACATCTCTAACAATAAACAAGCCAGCAAACGTAATAGTAGCTAAAAATTCCCTGAAGTAATATAAACAACATAGTTAGGCTTGAAACCCAGTCAAAAGCCACATCACTATTTAACCAAACCCCACTGGACCTCTATGGGTAAAATAAAAGTATCCAGAAAGAAAATGTAACTACCTGGCATAGTGTGGCTGTAGCTATAGTAACACCCTGGTAAACTTAGCGAGCTGGCTAAATAGCGCAGGTCAACATTAGCTATGATCCAACTTTACCTGGCCTGTCATTATGGTGCTAGCCATCTAGCCAGCCAGCCAGTCAACATTAGCTATGATCCAACTTTACCTGGCCTGTCATTATGGTGCTAGCCATCTAGCCAGCCAGCCAGTCAACATTAGCTATGATCCAACTTTACCTGGCCTGTCATTATGGCGCTAGCCATCTAGCCAGCCAGCCAGTCAACATTAGCTATGATCCAACTTTACCTGGCCTGTCATTATGGTGCTAGCCATCTAGCCAGCCAGCCAGTCAATCAAGATTAGCTATGATCCAACTTTACCTGGCCTGTCATTATGGCGCTAGCCATCTAGCCAGCCAGCCAGCCAACATTAGCTATGATCCAACTTTACCTGGCCTGTCATTATGGCGCTAGCCATCTAGCCAGCCAGCCAGTCAACATTAGCTATGATAAAACTTTACCTGGCCTGTCATTATGGCGCTAGCCAGCCAGCCAGCCAGCCAGCCGATCCTATGAGTCATTTGGTTGTATCCTCATGTTCTAACAGTTCACTATCCACTGTATCCAAGTTCAAAAGACAGTTCAGTTCCTGATGTAGTAGAAGTAGTAATAAATAATAGTCAGATGTACAACAATAGTAAAATCAGACTCTGTGTTTTGATACGCCTCTCAGAGACTGGATTGGATTCAAAATGGGGTTTTAACAACTGGAAGAAGGCAACTTACAAAGACGGGGGGATTTGCAATTCATGCAAGGGCTGAGCGGCACTGGAAGAAAACAAGCAATGATTACATGGAGAGATTACATGGAGATCAGAAAGCTGTAAAAAGTAATGCAACACTGGTAAATGCCCTAAACAAGGAACACAACAAACAGGTTCAAGAAAATGGGGACTATATTAAAACAATAGGAGAAGTACTACTACTTACAGCCACACAAAACATTGCACAAAGAGGACACGATGAGTCTGCAGAGTCTGATAATAAAGGGAACTTCATGGCAATCCTAGAAACAATAGCTAAGCATGACACAACTGTGGAAAAAAGGTTGACTTCCATTCATAATGCAAAATACACAAGCAAAGGGATTCAGAATGAGGTTCTGAGTTGTTTGGCAGACATGGTTCCAACAGAGATGATAGAAGAAGTGGAAGACAGTGAGGTCTTCAGCATAATGGCAGACGGAAAACAAAAGATGTTAAAAACAAAAGGATCAGATATCTCCAGTACTCAGGTACTATTTCAGTGGAGCTGTCCATGAGAGCTGTCTCCACTTTGAATCGGCTGATCCACTAGATGCAGCAGGGCTTACTGACTAAATCATACACATATTAGAAAGTCATGGTCTTGAATATAAAAACAACCTAGTAGGCCAAGCATATGACGGTGCTTCAGTTATGAGTGGCAAGCATTCAGGCGTCCAGGCAACGCATTAAAGAACAAGCAAAGCCTTTTACCTCCACTGCAGTGCACACTGTCTAAACTTAGTTTTAGTGGATACAGTCAAAGCTGTCCCTGAGGTAGGACAGTTCTTCTCCTTACTAGAAAGACTGTATGTCTTCACATCTGGGTCATATGTGCATCAAAAATGGCTTAGCGTACAAAGAGAGATGTACCCAGGTGCACCTAGAGAGCTTCAGAGACTAAGTGACACTCGCTGGGCATGTCGATATATGGCTCTACATACTATTATGGATAGATTGCCTGCCGTTAAGCGAGTCCTGCAAGACATAGTCCAAGAACACAACGGTGACAGATCTGTTGAGGCACGAGGTCTGCTTGCACAGATAGATTTACAATTCATTGTGTTCCTTGTTCCACTGCATAAAGTTTTTGGAGAAGCAACATTTCTATCAGAGATGCTACAGTCTTCATCACTTGACCTGTCAAAGGCTGTTGATTTAGTTGAAGCCTTAGTTCAAACTTTGAATGACTACAGGGATGAGTCATTTTCTGATGACCTATGGAATGAAGTGTTGAACACAGCTGAGCAATGTGATACTGCAATACAGCCCCCTGCAAAACCACCAAAAAAGCTAAGCTCTCAATTTAATGGAGACTGTCTACTCAGTACAGTAGGTCAGAGGTCAGATTCAGAAATAGATAAAGACTGTTTTCGTACAACCTTTTCCTACCCTGTTTTAGATCAGATGCTCAATGAGCTCAACAGATGATTCTCTAGCAGAAACTGTGACATAATGAATGGCGTCCAAACTCTAAACCCCAAAAGTGATGCATTTCTCAAAGAGAAGTCCCTGTTTCCATTTGCTAGAATGTATGAATCAAATATTGAGGACTTGGGGCATGAACTACATCAGTTCAGAAGAATTTGACAAAGAAAAATCCAGAGTGGCATGCAGAGACCCTCCAGTGTAGTAGAGATAGCATTATTCATTCAGCCTTATAAAGAAGTTTTCTTTCAGCTCTTTAAACTGTGCAAAACAGCTGTTTCATCCCTGTTAGTACCGCTTCTTGTGAACAGAGTTGTTCTGCTCTAAAGCTGGTGAAAACGTATCTTAGGTCCACAATGTCAGATGAGAGATTAGGCAATTTAGGTGTATTGAGTCAATGTCACGATCGCTTACAGACGGGACGGACCATTGCGCAGCGTGATATGCGTACATGTTTATTAAATATTAAACACAACGACACGTGAAGTCCAAGGCACCGCACCACACACCGCACCACACCACACCACACCACACCACACCACACCACACCACACCACACCACACCACACCACACCACACCACACACACCACACCACACCACACCTTAACCCACTCTGCAGATCCCACAACTAACTCGTGCCAAAAGGCTGCCTAAGTATGGTCCCCAATCAGAGACAACGAGCTACAGCTGCCTCTGATTGGAACCACACCGGCCAACATAGATCTACACATCATAGAATATTCAATATCTGCCTCCTGAGTGGCGCAGTGGTCTAAGGCACTGCATCGCAGTGCTAACTGTGTCACTAGAGATCCTGGTTCGAATCCAGGCTCTGTCGCAGCCGGCCGCGACCGGGAGACTCATGGGCGGCGCACAATTGGCCCAGTGTCGTCCAGGATAGGGGAGGGAATGGCCGGCAAGGATGTAGCTCAGTTGATAGAGCATGGCGTTTGCAACGCCAGGGTTGTGGGTTCGTTTCCCACGGGGGGCCAGTACAAAAAGATATGTATTCACTAACTGTAAGTCGCTCTGGATAAGAGCGTCTGCTAAATAACTAAAATGTAAATGTAAAATGTAAATATAGAAATACACAACATAGAACATACACCCTGACTCAACATATACGAGTCCCCAGAGTCAGGGCGTGACAGTCAAGGAAGGCAAAGGCCTTGAATCCAGATGAATTTGCAGATCTTTTTGTAAGAAACCACAAAAAACCGTAGAACACAGTTTATGTAACTGATAGTGAATATGTAATGCAAATGTCAAAATGTAAATGCAAAATAATAAATAGTTGAATGATTATAAAATGGTCATTTTGTCTATTGATGTCTGCAATGCAGTGAAGAAATCGACATGACAACAATAATGTGTGATGTAACTGGCCCCTCTAACAGTACAACTGGCCCCAGCCTGGCCCTCCCACTGGGAATGTTCTAGAACCACCACTGCTGCTACGGCTACATTGGCCCAGTTATTGTTGAATAATAATGAAGCTAGGTCAATTCAATTCAAATAATATAGCTAGTAACTTCAAAATACTTACAGCTGAAATACACTGCCGTTTTCTTTGTGAACATGGTGAGATGGAGGAAGCCGCATCCATATGTAGAGTTGTGGGGGAGGGGGACAAGTTTCCCAAAATAGACACTGGCTTTGGATCAGGTTTAAATTCCTCCCACTAATGATCCTTGTTAGGTTTGGGGGAGGTGAAGCTGATCCTAGATCTGTATCTAGGGGAAACTTCACCCCAGCAAAGAGAGATGGGGGGAAGAGGAGGAGAGAGAGCGTTGCTCTCAGGATTGACAGATCATGTACAAAATCTACCAGTAGGAAATTGGTGGACGTTAGAGAAATACTCCAGTAACTGAAAGGTCACTGGTTTTGAGTCCTGAGCCAGGCAACAAAAACGTGGGATTTGATCTGACCTGGCAGATCTGTGACCAACCCCTTCAGAAAGACAAATTCCCTTTGTTCCCTGTAACATGGACTAATAAAGTTGAACTGTACTGTGCTGTGCTTTGCTGCACTTTATTTAACCAACGTTAGCTAAGCTTGTGATGAAATTGATTCATGTTACTAATTGCTGCTTTTGAAATTAAACATTGTTGTTTTCTTACCAGGACACTGTCCTACGGCCGTAGGCAGACCTGGCTCTCAAGAGAAGACAGGCTATGTGCACACTGCCCACAAAATGAGGTGGAAACTGAGCTGCACTTCCTAACCTCCTGCCAAATGTATGACCATATTAGAGACACACATTTCCCTCAGATTTACAGATCCACAAAAGAATTCGAAAACAAGCCAATTTTGATAAACTCCCTTATCTACTGGGTGAAAAACCACAGTGTGCAATCACAGCAGCAAGATTTGTGACCTGTTGCCACAAGAAAAGGGCAACCAGTGAAGAACAAACACCATTGTAAATACAACCCATATTTATGTTTATTTATTTTCCCATTTGTACTTTAACTATTTGCACATTGTTACAACACTGTATATAGACATAATATGACATTTGAAATGTGTTATATCTTTTTGGAACTTCTGAGTGTAATGTTTACTGTTAATATTAATTGTTTATTACTACTTCACTTGCTTTGGCAACGTTAACATACGTTTCCCATGCCAATAAAGACCTTTACCTGAATTGAAATTGAGAGAGAAAGAGAATGAGATTTCTCGACCGAGAGAAGAGAGAGAGAGAGAGAGAGAGCGAGAGAGAGCAGGAGAGAGAGAGAGAGGGAGTTTCAGTGCTATTCTATTTCTCCCCTGAATGAAGGACTGAAGACACTCTGAGATTAAAAAGCAGAAAAGAAAGAGAAGGCGGAGTCACAGTGACGGAGTGTCCCTCAGACAACAATGTGACAGCCAATAGGGCTTTAGGAGGAGGGAGATATGCTTCTATTGGGCTATTGTCGGAGGAAATGAGTTTGTGACACCAGGTTATATTGAAATTCTACTTGATTAGCACCTACTAGGCGTAAGGCGATGTTAGCGTTTAGGCTCACATGTCAACAAGAGCAGGAAAGGACAGGGGACAGCAGAGAAGGATAATACCAGATGGAGAAAGTGCCGTGTCAGTGACACAAATTACCATCCATAAAAACATCTGCTTTTCTCCATACCGTCATGACTGTAGCAGATATTTCAAAACGTTAAAAACAAGTCATTTAAATGACTCTTAATACACATTTCCATCAGAACCATCAGAACTCATAGCTATAAAGCAGTTGGATACAAAGCTTACCTCATGCTTCAGATCGATAGTGAAGTCAGTCTTGAGTGGGTCCTCTTTCCCTTTGTTTGAGAGCCTGGAACATCAAATCACTGTCTATTGGAATTCATAGTTAGATCTGAATACAATGATTATTACTTTCCCTACGACCACTAGGAATGTGATGATAGACTGAAACAAACAGTATAACAAAAGGTTTTGTCCAGCAGAACACATTACTGCTGAGATGGGGTTGCTATGCAGGTTTAGTTAAATGACCACTAGGGAAAAAACAAGGTCTATGTTAGAAGGGATAGAATAGGCTTAAAGGACGACAGATGGAGACCAGGGTTACAGGAGGGTAGAAGGAGACTAGTTTTAACGGAAGGTAGATGGAGACCAGGGTTAAAGGAGGGTAGAAGGAGACTAGTTTTTAACAGGAAGGTAGATGGAGACCAGGGTTAAAGGAGGGTTGAAGGAGACTAGTTTTAACGGAAGGTAGATGGAGACCAGGGTTAAAGGAGGGTAGAAGGAGACTAGTTTTAACAGAAGGTAGATGGAGACCAGGGTTAAAGGAGGGTTGAAGGAGACTAGTTTTAACGGAAGGTAGATGGAGAGTAGGGTTACAGGAGGGTTGAAGGAGACTAGTTTTAACAGAAGGTAGATGGAGACCAGGGTTAAAGGAGGGTAGAAGGAGACTAGTTTTAACGGAAGGTAGATGGAGACCTAGGGTTAAAGGAGGGTTGAAGGAGACTAGTTTTAACGGAAGGTAGATGGAGAGTAGGGTTAAAGGAGGGTAGAAGGAGACTAGTTTTAACGGAAGGTAGATGGAGACCAGGGTTACAGGAGGGTAGAAGGAGACTAGTTTTAACGGAAGGTAGATGGAGACCAGGGTTAAAGGAGGGTAGAAGGAGACTAGTTTTAACAGAAGGTAGATGGAGACCAGGGTTACAGGAGGGTAGAAGGAGACTAGTTTTAACAGAAGGTAGATGGAGACCAGGGTTAAAGGAGGGTAGAAGGAGACTAGTTTTAACGGAAGGTAGATGGAGACCAGGGTTAAAGGAGGGTAGAAGGAGACTAGTTTTAATGGAAGGTAGATGGAGACCAGGGTTAAAGGAGGGTAGAAGGAGACTAGTTTTAACGGAAGGTAGATGGAGAGTAGGGTTAAAGGAGGGTAGAAGGAGACCAGGGTTAAAGGAGGGTTGAAGGAGACTAGTTTTAACGGAAGGTAGATGGAGAGTAGGGTTAAAGGAGGTAGAAGGAGACTAGTTTTAACGGAAGGTAGATGGAGAACAGGGTTAAAGGAGGGTTGAAGGAGACTAGTTTTAACGTAAGGTAGATGGAGACCAGGGTTAAAGGAGGGTAGAAGGGAGACTAGTTTTAATGGAAGGTAGATGGAGACCAGGGTTACAGGAGGGTTGAAGGAGACTAGTTTTAACGGAAAGGAGATGGAGACCAGGGTTACAGGAGGGTAGAAGAGAGGATGGAGAGTAGGTTTTTTGAGGGCGTGAACTGGTATGGTAAGATTACCTAGTGGGGACAGTAACTGAAAGGTTGCTGGTTCGAATACCTGAGCCGTCAAGCTAAAAAATCTGTCTGTGCCCTTAAGCAAGGCACTTACACCTGATTTGCTCCAGGGGGCACCGTACTACTATGGCCCTGTAAAAACAACACATTTCACTGCATCTATCCGGTGTCTGTGACAATACATTTACAAAATATTTTATTTATTTATTACAAAAGTTAATTTAACAATGCTGGTTATAAATCTTGTTGACATTCATCCAAGGACACCTTGACTTGCATTACACTCTCACTCCAGAAAAATATTCTCATGAAATCATATGACTTATAATTAGAGAAAAGGATTCCTGTAAACGCGGCCTGCTACAAGCAGGAAACAAGTTATGGATGCGTGATCTATCTTGGCATCTTTTTTGGGTAAACCACATTGGAACATTCCAACATTCATCTTTAAGGACATGAACTGGCAGAACAGGTTTCAGCAAAGTATGAGAGTCATCGTTTTCAGGAAGGTGTCTCCATGGCGATAGGAGGGACAGGAGGCAGACTAAGGGCAAGGGAAGCCACCTGAACTACTGCCCTACAAAGGCAAAGAGCAGTCTACGCAAACAGTGAATCTGAGAAAAATGGCTTTAAAGTTGGGTTTTTTGTCCAATCATATCAACCATGACCACTGATCTGACCTATGACCCCTTAAATGCTGATACTGCACTCTGCCTTTGTATGACCTTAAACAGCTGTATGGATCATGCAAAAGCAAAGTGCAGTATCTAAAAAATCTAAATGTGTTTATCCAGCTTCTTGTTGTTTTTCTGTTTGATGGAAACAGTTTGAGTGTTGTAACTATATTCCAACTGTATTTAATGGTGTTATGTAGCGTGTTTTCATGTTTTCAATGTTGTATTGGAGTAGGCCTAACCCTCACCAATATTTCTGGTGATGGAGAGAGAGACACCAGAAACAAGATGAGAGACATCAAACAGAAGAATAGGATATGATGATGAGAGAGACACCAGACAAGACGAGAGACATCAATAGACGACACAGAGAAAGTGATGGAGAGAAGACAGAGGAGGGGAGAACACACAGTAGACTATCACTAAAAGCTGATATAGGGATTCTAATTACTGCACTGTGTGTGTGATACAGTGTGTGTGTGTGTGTGTGTGGAGTGTGTGTGAGGGGAGTGTGAGAGTGAGAGAGAGAGAGAGAGAGAGAGAGAGAGAGAGAGAGAGAGAGAGAGGAGAGAGAGAGAGAGAGAGAGAGAGAGAGAGAGAGAGAGAGAGAGAGAGAGAGAGAGAGAGAGAGAGAGAGAGAGAGAGAGAGAGAGAGAGAGAGAGAGAGAGAGAGAGAGAGAGAGAGAGAGAGAGAGAGAGAGAGAGAGAGAGAGAGAGAGAGAGAGAGAGAGAGAGAGAGAGAGAGAGAGAGAGCGAGAGAGAGAGAGAGAGAGAGAGAGAGAGAGATCAGAGAGAGAGAGAGAGAGAGAGAGAGAGCGAGAGAGAGAGAGAGAGAGACGAGAGAGAGAGAGAGAGAGAGAGAGAGAGAGAGAGAGAGAGAGAGAGAGAGAGAGAGAGAGAGAGAGAGAGAGAGAGAGAGAGAGAGAGAGAGAGAGAGAGAGAGTTTAGGTACTGTGGGATTATTTATCAGTTTGGCTCATTGGACAGGTCAGAGTCTATGTTTGAAGTTCTTGAGTGGTTTTTGGCAATACACTGGTGATGTATTCATGGATTTATGTTGGAAATTCATGGACCCTTTAGCTGTTGAAAGCCACCGATGTCTTCAAAATCCTACTGGCTGAGGGCTAAGCCACCGAGATGTCTTACCCCCAAATACCTAGAGGAGAGAGGAGCTGCTACCCCTGGGGAGCTGTTACCCCTGGGGAGGAGCTGCTGCTACCCCTGGGGAGAGAGGAGCTGTTACCCCTGGGGAGAGAGGAGCTGTTACCCCTGGGGAGAGAGGAGCTGTTACCCCTGGGGAGAGAGGAGCTGTTACCCCTGGGGAGAGAGGAGCTGTTACCCCTGGGGGAGAGAGGAGCTGTTACCCCTGGGGAGAGAGAGCTGCTACCCCTGGGGAGAGAGGAGCTGCTACCCCTGGGGAGAGAGGAGCTGATACCCCTGGGGAGAGAGGAGCTGTTACCCCTGGGGAGAGAGGAGCTGCTACCCCTGGGGGAGAGAGGAGCTGCAACGAAGAGAGACTGCGAGAGGAGCTGCTCAGGAAGAGCTTAACGATTGGTGATTGTTGGGGCACGTTTGGCAGAGAGCTTCATTGATGAAGACTGCTGAACTTGCTGATGTTTCACAATATGCCATGGCCGTCTCAGAGAGACAGGTCTCAACCCAATTGAAGACAACCATCAAAAAAAACACCAAATTCTGGGGGAATTTATTGTGGAAGAATGATGTCACATCCCTCCAATATAGTTTTTTCTTTTTTTTCACAACCTTGACAAGAGAAACATTTAATGAACCACAAACACTTGATTTGTTTAGGGATGGCATTACACATAGGGAGACAGTTTGCGTTCCTTCTCACATATGCACCTAGGAGAGAGAGCTGCAATGTTTCTCAACCTGTCATTTTACATAATGTTGCAAGACACCATACCATCACCCCTGGAGAGAGAGAATCCATAGACTTTTGTCCATATTTACAGAAAGCTGTACCCATTTCACAAATTGTTCCTATATTGAAAGGACATAGGGAAAATAAAGTCAAAGAGACTTCAATACAAAATAATAAAAACAAATCACAGCATTACTCAGTCTTAATGTATTTTAACCATATTAACCAGTATAATCAAATTGTTTTTCATTTGGAACACTAAATCAGGAACTACATTTGGAGTTCCAGACACTTGTAGAATTTTTTGCCAAGGCACATTGTAAGAGCTTAATATAAAGAGACAGGGAGTGGGAGAGAGACAACAGGTAGATGCACCTGATATGGATTTGTACAATGAGCAGAACAAAACTAAAGGATACTTTTTCCACCACCGAATGATCATTCCAGACTCTACTTCTATTGACTTCTATTGATAAAAACAATCACAGACATATAAAAGGTAAGACGACGATTGTTATGTGTATTATTCAAATTGTTGATGATATTGTTATGTGTATTAATATAGTTGATGATATTGTTATGTGGAAATCAGCATAGTTGATAAATATTGTTATGTGTAGAATCATATAGTTGATGATATGTTTATGTGTAGTAATATAGTTGATGATATTGTTATGTGTATTAATATAGTGTTGATGATTTTTGTTATGTGTATTCATATAGTTGATGATATTGTTATGTGTAGTAATATAGTTGATGATATTGTTATGTGTATTCATATAGTTGATGATATTGTAATGTGTAGTAATATAGTTGATGATATTGTTATGTGTATTAATATAGTTGATGATATTGTTATGTGTATTCATATAGATGATGATATGTTTTGTGGACAGTGTTATAATAGGCCTACTCTCCTTAAAAAACCTTTTTTGGTCCTAGGTAGAAACCCTGCCCAACTGTGTTCCCCAGGGTGGGTTCCATGAAGAACCCTTTCCACAGAGTGTTACTACATGGAAGCCAGAAGGGTTTTACCTGGAACCCAAAAGCGTTCTCCTATGGTGTTCAGCCAGAGGACCCTTTTGGAACTAGACTTTTTTCTAAGAGTGTACTGTATCATAGGTCTATAGACTTGTCTTCTCAAAACAGGCTTAAAACACAACAAGCAACAACATTTTCTCTTTCTAATCTACTGTTAACTCTTTTCACTCAGGAAGGTATGTTGGGTGAAAGAGAGACAAATAAATACTGTGGAAAGACTAACAACAACTTGCACTTCCTCAAAACAGGTTGTGTGTGTTCATTAGTGCCCACCGTAGAAATACGTTTGGCAACAGAAACCGTTTAGGTCACCTTGAACAGCGTTTGGAGCAAACCGTTTATGCAACATTTTTATAACTGTTGGCTGCGGAGTAAACTAATGAATACAACCCAGGTAGTAGCCTACAACTCGGCTGTTGATGTCTGCCTCATGCTGAAACCTGAACTTAGCCTGAGGGGTGTACTATGATGCTAGCTAGATATACAGGTTTTCTAAAGCTAGCTTCAGTTAGCTTCACATTCCAGATCAGACTTCACCCATTAGAATGTACAGAGCGCTAGTCATCAGGAAGGTGCTCTCTCAGCAGAACAGTAGATATCTCAATGACTTGACATGTTCTGGTTGTGAATTCAGGCTACAAGGTGAGAATCTTTCCAGGAATGATTGTAAAGTGTGTAGAGAAATTAAATGTATGGTGTAATTTTAGTACAGTGAATGGAAGTAAAACACTCAGACCTAACAGTCTACTTCTACTGAGACAGGTACGTGTCAGTCTAATCATACAAAATGGAGCTAACTGAACATGGGCAAGTCAAATTCAATATATCAATATTCAAGACTCAACCTTTGCAGAATCAGAATCACCTTTATTCGCCAAGTACATTTGCATGTACATATGTAGCATCTTAATTTGAGCCAGTTTGCTACAGCAGGAAAATATTCCTGCAGCAACAGGAAGTGTGAATTATAATTAATGGACATTTTTGTAGCGGTTGATACATTTTTATTAAGCGAAACTCAAGTCTGGCATTTCTAAGTGGAAATTACAAACTTCAGAAGCCTTTTAAAACCTCAAATACACTACAAGTTTTACATTTCCTGCATTGCGGGAAAGTTATTCTGCAGTGTGGGGTGATCAAATGAAGATCCTACATCTGTACACATAATTCTAAATGGTGATAGTGACAGACAACATTTAGAGACAGAATACAGACAGAAGACTTTACACAAATGTCTGTACAACATTATACACAACTAGGAAGAGTGAGCATAGAGCTAAAAGAGAATGAACAGTTGATATACAGATATACAGTACAGTGGGAATACAGTTGGTATACAGATATACAGTACAGTGGGAATACAGTTGGTATACAGATATACAGTACAGTGGGAATACAGTTGGTATACAGATATACAGTACAGTGGGGAATACAGTTGATATACAGATATACAGTACAGTGGGAATACAGTTGATATACAGATATACAGTACAGTGGGAATACAGTTGGTATACAGATATACAGTACAGTGGGAATACAGTTGATATACAGATATACAGTACAGTGGGAATACAGTTGATATACAGATATACAGTACAGTGGGAATACAGTTGATATACAGATATACAGTACAGTGGGAATACAGTTGATATACAGATATACAGTACAGTGGGAATACAGTTGGTATACAGATATACAGTACAGTGGGAATACAGTTGGTATACAGATATACAGTACAGTGGGAATACAGTTGGTATATACAGATATACAGTACAGTGGGAAATACAGTTGATATACAGATATACAGTACAGTGGGAATACAGTTGATATACAGATATACAGTACAGTGGGAATACAGTTGATATACAGATATACAGTACAGTGGGAATACAGTTGATATACAGATATACAGTACAGTGGGGAATACAGTTGGTATACAGATATACAGTACAGTGGGAATACAGTTGATATACAGATATACAGTACAGTGGGAATACAGTTGATATACAGATATACAGTACAGTGGGGAATACAGTTGGTATACAGATATACAGTACAGTGGGAATACAGTTGGTATACAGATATACAGTACAGTGGGTATGCAGTTGGTATACAGATATACAGTACAGTGGATATACAGTTGTTATATACAGTGGGAATACAGTTGATATACGGTGGATGTCCACATGTACAGTACCAGTATAAATATATCTAAGAGAGATGAACAGAGTGCTAATGCAGTATAGTTCAGTTATTTTGTGTACAGTTCAGAGATGGCTTGATGTGGTGTGCAGCATAGAGTGTATAGTCCTTTAGTCTCTATGGACCAGATGGTAGTGTACAGTTCAGAGATGGCTTGATGTGGTGAGCAGTATAGAGTGTATAGTCCTTTAGTCTCTATGGGCCAGATGGTAGTGTACAGTTCAGAGATGGCTTGATGTGGTGTGCAGCGTAGAGGTGTATAGTCCTTTAGTCTCTATGGACCAGATGGTAGTGTACAGTTCAGAGATGGCTTGATGTGGTGTGCAGCATAGAGTGTATAGTCCTTTAGTCTCTATGGGCCAGATGGTAGTGTACAGTTCAGAGATGGCTTGATGTGGTGTGCAGCGTAGAGTGTATAGTCCTTTAGTCTCTATGGGCCAGATGGTAGTGTACAGTTCAGAGATGGCTTGATGTGGTGTGTGCAGCGTAGAGTGTATAGTCCTTTAGTCTCTATGGGCCAGATGGTAGTGTACAGTTCAGAGATGGCTTGATGTGGTGTGCAGCATAGAGTGTATAGTCCGTTTTAGTCTCTATGGACCAGATGGTAGTGTACAGTTCAGAGATGGCTTGATGTGGTGAGCAGCATAGAGTGTATAGTCCTTTAGTCTCTATGGACCAGATGGCCAGTTGGTGAGGGCTACAGCATGGGGAAAGAAACTGGGTTGGGGGTCTATAACATCCAATCACATAGGTTTACAGCAGCTGACAGTTGCAACATCATTGCTAATAATGCAAACTGCCTTGGTTTAGATTAAGAGAAGCTCTGTACAGATGTAGGATCTTAATTTAATCAGCCTGTTGCAGGAGAACTAAAACTTGTTGTGTATTTGAGGGTTAAAAAGGCTTCTGAAGTTTGTAATTTCCACTTTTCCCTTTTTGAAAAATGTCAATTTATTATTACATTTACCAGCGACGCTCTTATCCAGAGCGACTTACAGTTAGTGAATACATGTTGTTTTTTTTTATACTGGCCCCCCATGGGAATCAAACCCACAACCTCGGTGTTGCAAACACCATTCTCTATCAACTGAGCTACATCCCTGCCGGCCATTCCCTCCCCTACCCTGGGCCAATTGTGCGCCGCCCATGAGTCTCCCGGTCGTGGCCGGCTACGACAGAGCCTGGATTCGAACCAGGATCTCTAGTGGCACAGTTAGCACTGCGATGCAGTGCCTTAGACCACTGCGCCACTCAGGAGCCTGATTGTAATCCACATAATATTTCAAATGTCGTGTTGCTTCAGGGTTATTTTCCTGCTGTAGCAAACCGGCTCAAATTAAGATCCTACATCTGTAGCAATATACCTGTCTTTGATGTACATGGCTATATTAGGAGGACAGGATTCTCTTTACACCATTGTTTTTTGACCATTTGACATATTTTATTTACTGTTGTTTAGGCTGGTTGAATGAGTTCCCTATGAGAGGCTACTTCATCTGCAAGAAAACAGGAGGCCGCACCAGTTTCCTCATATGAAATTAAAAGTAAGTGAGTAGCCTACGCAGTTACACAATGGATGTTGAAACTGTGTTGCAAATTTCTAGGCAACATTAGAAGCCGGATAAATGTGTTTGATTTGAAGGAAAGACGGGCAGACTGGTACTTCTGGGGCTGCATACAAACTCTTATAATGTTAAAGTTAGGTCGCCGTCAGACATTCAATAGACAGAGTCTCCGCTTGAGATACAGAATCATTTATGGTCCTTTATCCAGTGGTGCAGTGCTATTTATTTAGGGAGATACAGAATCATTTATGGTCCTTTATCCAGTGGTGCAGTGCTATTTATTTAGGGAGATACAGAATCATTTATGGTCCTTTATCCAGTGGTGTAGTGCTATTTATTTAGGGAGTTACAGAATCATTTATGGTCCTTTATCCAGTGGTGTAGTGCTATTTATTTAGGGAGATACAGAATCATTTATGGTCCTTTATCCAGTGGTGTAGTGCTATTTATTTAGGTGAGGGAGCGCCAAAATAAATGTCAACAACGTCATCATTTGCTCAATCAAAGTTTGCACCGACAGACGTAGCCTATTGATAGCCAGCCTAAATTACAGGGCTTGGATCCTCTGAATACACAACTAAGTAGGGACTAAATAAACATTCCTTTACAAAGCTAACAGACTGAATTTCAACATCCACCCTCCGCAAAGACAATGTATTCCTCTTTCCATTGTGTATTTCTGAGTCTGTATAGTTTCTGACACTGACTCCAACTTAGGTTCCCAATGTGAGGGGTTTGGAAATAGTATATGAGGAAAATCTGTTTCATAATCAAAATTATCTAATAATTTCAATTTCTATGATAGACGTGTAGATCCCTCAAGAGCTCCCCGCAGTCCACCTGTTTAGGAGTTGGTATGAAAGTCAGTCCTCTTTCTAGAACCTCTCTCTCGGCTTGGTTGAGGCCAATGGGACATTGCAGGTCAACACCTCAAATCGGTTGTGAAGTAGTATGGACATATTGATTGAACAAGGTCACTAAACTGGTGGTTAGACAGGGTAGATCCAAGAGCAGGCCTCTGCTGTCATCCAGAGGGCGTTTCTCTGTACTGCTTGAAACATGGAGACTCAATGGAGGCACAGTGCAAAGTGCTCAAAGTAAGGGCCAAACAATTGTTTGTCAGGCTGGGATCTATAAAGCAGAATTGTTCTTCAATTAGATGCCAACTAATATTCATACAGGGACAATAGGTGGGGCAGGAGGAAGAATGGTGTTCCTGATTTTCAGAAGAATTGCCCTTTTTTCTTTAGAACTTCAGATTGAGATTGTTGTTATTCTCCAATATGTTTTTTCTTCAGTGAGCCAATCTGGATTCTCCAAGGGGAATACTCCCTCTATTCTCCACTAGAGAGAGTTGGAGCTCCATTCTTTTGCTGGGAATTGTTGGTATTAATTTATTTGGTCCCAAAAATACACAAAAACAGTGTATTTGTCTAGTTTTAGCTGAGTCCCCAGTTAGAATCCATGTTGTTCATTTAAAGGTTTCTAAAAACATTGAAAGTACATTTGAAAAATGCACTCCTGATGTTTCACCACAATAGGCTTCTTCAGACAATGGACAAAAAGTATCCAAAAAACAAAGCCTATAATAAGGACTATTAAAAAAACTGAAGCAAAACACAGCTAAAACTGGTTTAGAGTAGATTATATGTCTATAAAAAATAATGTAAGAGAAATGTCTTGAAGAAGGACTATAAGTAAAAAAAACTGAAGCAAGATGCGGTACAATGTCATGAGTTACTGCTGTGATATGCAACTGAACTGACTGTTAGCGCCACCCTCTGGTTACTGTTGTAAAGGGGAGACACCTTGAAGCGTTCCCTGAAGTCTAAACGCCTCTGGGTTCAGAACTCTGTCTCAGTGCCCTGCTACAGTGGTACTGTTCGTTTTGCATGGCCCGGTGCTACGGGGGAGTGGACATTTAATTTAAGGACCAATGGAATGGTCTAAAACGTGCAAACTCTGCTCACCCGGGGAGCCGGCCAATGGAAAACTAATTCACCCAGTCACCGTTATAACTTCATTTCCTTATTTGAAATTGAAAGTGACTTTGTAGCCTACGCAGTTACAAAATGTCTGTTCAAACTGTGGCGCATATGGAACATTAGAACAGTGGTGGAAAAAGTAAAGATACCTTAATAGAAAATGACTCAAGTAAAAGTGAAAGGCACCCAGTAAAATACTACTTGAGTAAAAGTCTAAAAGTATTTGGTTTTAAATATACTTAAGTATCAAAAGTAAATGTAATTGCTAAAAAAAATATACTTAAATATCAAAAGTAAAAGTAAAGTAGGAATAATTCAAATTCAAATTCCTTATATTAAGCAAACCAGACGGCACAATTTTCTTGTTATTTTTCAATTATGGATAGCCAGGGTCACTTTCCAACACTCAGACATCATTTTTATCATTTACTAAAAGGAAGGGACTCCAACACTCAGACAATTTACAAACAAAGCATTTGTGTTTAGTGGAGTCTGCCAGATCAGAGGCGTAGGGATGACCCAGGGGATGTTCTCCTTGATAAGTGTGACATTGGACAATTTTTTGAGTACTTTTGGGTGTCAGGGGAAAATGTATGGAGTAAAAAGTACATTATTTTATGAATGTAGTAAAGTAAAAGTAAAAGTTGTTTAAACATATAAATAGTAAAGTACAGATACCCCCCCAAAAAATGACTTTAAGTAGTACTTTAAAAGTATTTTACTTAAGTAATTTTACAGCACTGCATTAGAAGATGGATAAATGTGTTGATTTTGAAAGAAAGACGGGCAGATTCTGCTAGGTAGGCTACGAACTATTATAAAGTTTAGGTCGTCATCACAGTAGGTTTTGAGCTACAGTATGATGACTTTACCACCTGATGGTCTCCGTTGGAAATGTTTTGGAAAATGTTGTACACTCAGTGTATTAAAATATGTAACATAAACAACAAATAATATGCTCAGATACACAAAATACATCTGGTTTCAGATCTAGAAGATTCTCCTCTTCAATAGTAATATCATCAATTCTGACCAGTAAACTTACCTGGGGTCAAAGGTCCCTGATTTATCACTAAAATGTATAGGATGATCCATAGAGATGTCACTCTTCATGGACAGATGACTGGGTACTGGAGAGACTGATCTCAGAGTTTTGTTGGAGATTCTGGAAAACATAATACATGACCATGAAACTACATTTTTAAACTATATCAAAATTATATTTCAATAGATAAAATACATTACATAAAAGCATTGAAATATATGCCATTACATAAATCAACAAACATGCAGCTCTAGCAGGGCAGGAATTTGACGAACTGACTTGTTTGGAAAGGTGGCATCCTATGACGGTGCCACGTTTTGAAAGTCACATATACATCGTTTTTCAAAACATAGTGAACCTGGAGGCAAAAAGCGAACCCCACATTCTAACTAAATGTTGTTTTATTAGCACTCAAATCTATCCATGGCGTTTTTCGCACAATTTTGGTGAAAGCCCCAAAGCGTTCAGAAAGCCTCTGTTTCCCACCACTAGTGGACACCCCCATGAGTGTCTTTCAGAACCCCTCCTAAAACCACCTGTTTTCGTTTTGGTTGTTGTTAGTGACTCTTTGTTAGTTCCTTCTTCTGTTTGAGAGACAATGTTTTATTTCTTGTTGAGGAACGTAACAATGTTCATGTGATTAAATTAATCACCCGACTGTTTGGATATGTCTGTTAGTAAATGTTTTATTTTCTAAGAGATCATGAGTAAAAGAGAACAATGGACATTCTAGAATGAGTTGTCACTGTGTTCACCACAACCAACATGCTGCATCTCTGTTTAGGGGTCAGTGGTCTAAAATGAGTCTCTCTGGGGAGGAGAGAGGAGGGGGGCCCTGCCTCTAAAATGAGTCTCTCTGGGGAGAGAGAGGAGGGGGGGCCCTGCCTCTAAAATGAGTCTCTCTGGGGAGAGAGAGAGGAGGGGGGCCCTGCCTCTAAAATGAGTCTCTCTGGGGAGAGAGAGGAGGGGGGGCCCTGCCTCTAAAATGAGTCTCTCTGGGGAAACATGACACCAAAACTAAGAGGTGAGATTTTAGTTTTTGTTTAAGAATTATTAATTACATTTCCAAAAATATGTCCACAATTTTTTCACATTAGATTTTTTCATCAGAAATGATTGCTTATGGGTACCTTCAATATTACGCTTTTGAACACACCGACTGCGTCATTGAAAAATAGTATGCAGCATCATCTGGATATGTGTGCAGCAAAAAGTTCAACATTCAACCTTCTGCTACCATTTCTGTCAAGCCGTCTACGCATACAGTTTGACGCATACGTTCGATAAATCCAACGTACGCACCACACAGAACGCACTCCAACTGCCTCCGCAACGCAATGCTGAAAGGCAAAACGCAGCGTTCCATTGGAAATGAATGTACTTCTGGTACCAAAATGCAATGACGCAGTCGGTGTGTTCAAAGCGTTACTGATCTCAGAATTGTAATTAATAGATTTTAGATATCTAAGAGATAATGAATAAAAGACAACAATGGACATTCTAGAATTAGTTGTCACTGTGTTAACCACAACCAACATGCTGCATCTCTGTTTAGGGGTCAGTGCTCTAAAAGGAGTCTCTCTGGAGAGAGAGAGAGGAGGGGGCCCTGCCTCTAAATGAGTCTCTCTGGGGAGAGAGAGGAGGGGGTCCCTGCCTCTAAAATGAGTCTCTCTGGGGAGAGAGAGGAGGGGGGCCCTGCCTCTAAAATGAGTCTCTCGGAGAGAGAGAGAGGAGGGGTCCCTGCCTCTAAAAGGAGTCTCTCTGGAGAGAGAGAGGAGGGGGTCCCTGCCTCTAAAAGGAGTCTCTCTGGGGGAGAGAGAGGAGGGGGGGCCCTGCCTCTAAAATGCGTCGCTCTGGGGAACATGACACCAAAGCTAAGAGGTGAGATGACAATTTTATGAAGAATTTATTAATTTTATTTACAAAATATTAGCTATCTTAAGATGAATGCACTTACTGTAAATCACTCTGGATTAGAGTATCTGCTAAATCAGGAGTTCTCAATCCGGGGTCAGTGGAGGTACTGCAGGGGTTCTGCAGCACCCTGACTGGACTCGTTGCAATGGAAGACATTTGATAGAATTTTAATACGACACAACCACTTTGCCTACTCTTCATTATTGCCTAATATAATGGAATGCATATTTCTTTAACCAATTCTGATGGTTGTTACAAGCGGAATTTTGACAATATTACCGTTATACAAACACACTCTTCACACCCGTTTAACAACTCTAAATAGCTTTGGCATCGTAGGCATCAAGTCCCTTGCCAATAATGTTGCCTAAAACATTGCATACAATGTTCATTTTCATCTAACACATATTTCACCCTAGATGCCTTCAATTGCCCAATTTATTGCTAAATGCATATTATTATTATTATTATTATTATTTATAGCCATGCCCAACTGACTCACTGCATTATTATATAGTATTATCAAGACACCTGCTGTTAACTGTTAACTGGTTAGGACAGCTCATGAGGTGTCCTAAATATCTGCCGACTAGGTGGGTCTAGAGCAGGGGTGTCAAACTCATTTTAGCTCAGGGGCCACATGGAGGAAAATCTATTCCCAAGTGGGCCGGACCGGAAAAAATCATGGTATATATAACTTAAAAACAACAACTTCAGATTGTTTTCTTTGTTTTAATACGATCAACATACAACATAAAGCTGGAGCCTGAGGACAGTGTGTCCAAAATAGTACAAGCACAACATACTATTAATCATAAAACACCTCAAGTTATTTGAAAGTTCTGAGGACAAAGAACACACAAACACACAATGCCTCAGTGATTCACAGAAGTATATCACAGATCACAGAACTATATCAGGGTGTCATTTCTCAGGCAGAAATTTAGATAAAAATAATGAAATCCTGTTCCCCAAACAAGTGCAAGAACCACAGAGTCAAGAATAGGTTAAATATACAAATAAAATAAAATCAATTAAAAACAATAGCACATCAACATAAAAACATATAAAACATAAATCTGAAAGCGTTGCTCAAACTCCCGTAACAGTCCAGTTATTTTTATCTTTGAACCGCTTCATGTCTGCCACATGTTGGGTCGCGTACACATTTTTCAGACAGGGGAAGTGAGCTCCATCACCACCGGCAAGTTGCGTCTCCCACAATGACAGCTTCAACTTGAAAGAACGTATGCTGTCATAATACTGCGTGACAACTTTGTTGCGCCCTTGCAGCTGTTTGTTCAAGTTATTCAGGTGCTCTGTAACATCCACCATAAATGCAAGGTCCGGCATCCATTCTGCGGAATGAAATTCTAACACTGGTTTGCCCTTTTCTTCCATGAACTGTTCAATTTCTTCTCGTAAATCAAAGAAACGCCTCAGCACAGCACCTCGGCTTAACCATCTTACCTCAGTGTGGTATGGCAGGCCATATATGTGGTCTTTCTCTCTGAGAAGGCTGTCAAACTGACGGTGATTCAGGCTTCTGGATCGGATGAAATTAACAGTTTGGATGACCACCTTCATGACGTTATCCATCTTTAATGACTTGCAAACACAAAGCCTCCTGGTGCAAAATACAGTGAAAAGTCAAAAAATCACGTCCTCCATTTGCAGATTGCACTTTCTCTCTGAACTTTGTCACAACGCCTGCTTTTTTTCCCGATCATTGAGGGCGCACCATCTGTAGCCAGGCTGACAGCGCGGGACCAGTCCACTCCGACCCTGTCCAGCGCACCGACGAGTGCGGTAAAAATATCAGCTGCTGTCATTGTATCTGTCATCGGCACCAACTCCACAAACTCCTCGGTGACGGTCAATGTGTCATCGACTCCGCGGATGAAAAAATGGCCAGTTGTGCAACATCTGTAATGTCCGTGCTTTCATCAATTGCAACCGAAAACGCAATACTGACTTTACTTTTTGCTTCAACTGGCTGTCCAAATCCACTGAAAGATCGGAAATCCTGTCTGCAACTGTGTTTCTTGTCAGGCTGATATTTGCAAAAGCCCTGCCAGCTTTTCAGGGCACACAATCTCCGCTGCCTTCATCATGCTTCGGCATGACGACTCACTAGTGGCGACGAAGGTTATATTCTTTCAGCACTGCAACATGCTTGAACAACCAACACAGCTTTCCCATTCAATTTCCCATTTAAAAAGGATGACCATTTTTTTTGGAACACT
>CM072257.1:11015300-11021303 GCA_036851935.1 Coregonus suidteri | reverse complement strand
GTAACTGATACTGAATATGTAATGCAAATGTAAAAATAATAAATAGTTGAATGATTATAAACATGGTCATTTGTCTATTGATGCCTGCAATGCAGTGAAGAAAACGACATGACAACAATAATGTGTGATGTAACTGGCCCCTCTAACAGTACAACTGGCCCCAGCCTGGCCCCTCCCACTGGGAATGTTCTAGAACCACCACTGCTGCTATGGCGACATTGGCCCAGTTTATTGTTGAATAATAATGAAGCTAGGTCGATTCAATTCCAATAATATAGCTAGTGACTTCAAAATACTTACAGCTGGAATACACTGCCGTTTTCTTTGTGAACATGGTGAGATGGAGGAAGCCGCATCCACATGTAGAGTTGTGGGGGAGGGGACAAGTTTCCCAAATAGACACTGGCTTTAGATCAGGTTTAAATTCCCCCCACTAATGATCCTTGTTAGGTTTGGGGGAGGGGAAGCTGATCCTAGATCTGTATCTAGGGGAAACTTCACCCCAGCAAAGAGAGATGGGGGAAGAAGAGGAGGAGAGAGAGCGTTGCTCTCAGGATTGACAGATCATGTACAAAATCTACCAGTAGGAAATTGGTGGAAGTTAGAGAAATACTCCTGTAACGGAAAGGTCACTGGTTTGAGTCCTGAGCCAGACAACAAAACGTGGGATTGGATCTGAACTGGCAGATCTGTGACCAACCCCTTCAGAAAGACAAATTCCCTTTGTTCCCTGTAACATGGACTAATAAAGTTGTACTGTGCTGTGCTTTGCTGCACTTTATTTAACCAACGTTAGCTAAGCTTGTGATGAAATTGTGTGATGTTACTAATTGCTGCTTTTGAAATTAAACATTGTTGTTTTCTTACCAGGACACTGTCCTACGGCCGTAGGCAGACCTGGCTCTCAAGAGAAGACAGGCTATGTGCACACTGCCCACAAAATGAGGTGGAAACTGAGCTGCACTTCCTAACCTCCTGCCAAATGTATGACCATATTAGAGACACATATTTCCCTCAGATTACAGCGATCCACAAACAATTCGAAAACAAACCCAATTTTGATAAACTCCCTACTATCTACTGGGTGAAAAACGACAGTGTGCCATCACAGCTGCAAGATTTGTGACCTGTTGCCACAAGAAAAGGGAAACCAGTGAAGAACAAACACCATTGTAAATACAACCCGTATTTATGTTTATTTATTTTTTCCCATTTGTACTTTAACTATTTGCACATTGTTACAACACTGTATATATACATAATATGACATTTGAAATGTCTTTATTCTTTTGAAAACTTCTGAGTGAATGTTTACTGTAATATTTACTGTTTATTTCACTTTTTGTTTACTATTACTTCACTTGCTTTGGCAATGTTAACACACATTTCCCATGCCAATAAAGCCCTTAAAATTGAAATTGGCAAAATGTTAACACAGATTTCCCAGAGCAGAGAAAGCCCTTAAATTGAAGAAAAAAAGGGAGAGATGAGATGAATTGAGAGAGAGAGAGAGAGAGAGAGAGAGAGGGGGAGGGATTCAGTGCTATTCTATTTCTCCCCTGAATGAAGGACTGAAGACACTCTGAGATTAAAAAGCAGAAAAGAAAGAGAAGGCGGAGTCACAGTGACGGAGTGTCCCTCAGACAACAATGTGACAGCCAATAGGGCTTTAGGAGGAGGGAGATATGCTTCTATTGGGCTATTGTCTGAGGAAATGAGTTTGTGACACCAGGTTATATTGAAATTCTACTTGATTAGCACCTACTAGGCGTAAGGCGATGTTAGCCTTTAGGCTCACATGTCAACAAGAGCAGGAAAGGACAGGGGACAGCAGAGAAGGATAATACCAGATGGAGAAAGTGCCGTGTCAGTGACACAAATTACCATCCAATAAAAACATCTGCTTTTCTCCATACCGTCATGACTGTAGCAGATATTTCAAAACGTTAAAAACAAGTCATTTAAATGACTCTTAATACACATTTCCATCAGAACTCATAGCTATAAAGCAGTTGGATACAAAGCTTACCTCATGCTTCAGATCGATAGTGAAGTCAGTCTTGAGTGGGTCCTCTTTCCCTTTGTTTGAGAGCCTGGAACATCAAATCACTGTCTATTGGAATTCATAGTTAGAACTGAATACAATGATTATTACTTTCCCTCGACCACTAGGAATGTTGATGATAGACTGAAACAAACAGTGTAACAAAAGGTTTTGTCCAGCAGAACACATTACTGCTGAGATGGGGTTGCTATGCAGGTTTCTAAAGACCACTAGGGAAAAAACAAGGTCTATGTTAGAAGGGATAGAATAGGCTTAAAGGACGACAGATGGAGACCAGGGTTAAAGGAGGGTAGAAGGAGACTAGTTTTAACGGAAGGTAGATGGAGACCAGGGTTAAAGGAGGGTAGAAGGAGACTAGTTTTAACGGAAGGTAGATGGAGACCAGGGTTACAGGAGGGTAGAAGGAGACTAGTTTTAACAGAAGGTAGATGGAGACCAGGGTTACAGGAGGGTAGAAGGAGACTAGTTTTAACAGAAGGTAGATGGAGACCAGGGTTAAAGGAGGGTAGAAGGAGACTAGTTTTAACGGAAGGTAGATGGAGAGTAGGGTTACAGGAGGGTAGAAGGAGACTAGTTTTAACGGAAGGTCGATGGAGACTAGGGTTTTGAGGGCGTGAACTGGTATGGTAAGATTACCTAGTGGGGACAGTAACTGAAAGGTTGCTGGTTCGAATACCTGAGCCGTCAAGGTAAAAATCTGTCTGTGCCCTTAAGCAAGGCACTTACACCTGATTTGCTACAGGGGGCGCCGTACTACTTTGACCCTGTAAAACAACACATTTCACTGCATCTATCCGGTGTCAGTGACAATGCAGTGAAATGTGTTGTTTTACAGGGTCATAGTAGTATGGCGCCCCCTGGAGCAAATCAGGTGTAAGTGCCTTGCTTAAGGGCACAGACAGATTTTTACCTTGACGGCTCAGGTATTCGAACCAGCAACCTTTCAGTTACTGGCCCCACTAGGTAATCTTACCATACCAGTTCACGCCCTAAAAGAAGACACTGTTCAAGTGTTCAAATGTAGTCCATGAAGAGGTATTAGGATTATGTGCACAGCTATTCTGTCGTACAATTGCAAACTGCTGCTACACATTTGGTCAAAGATGAGCTCAGACCTAAATCAGGCTTCGTATTATCTGTTATATCTTGTGACAAAGTGTCCTGGTTCAATTATCTTCTGTTTCAGAGAAAATGGAGGGTCTAATTTGCTGTAACTACAAAATCCCAGTAAAAACCAAGGAAATAGCAGTAAGTGAGGTTACTGCCATCTGGCTTTGTTCCACCATGTTCTACTGCAGTTACTACGGTTTTCCTTGGTATTCTATCAGGCTCTGAGTTCAGGCCATCCCGACCATGACACTCACCCTCACACACTCCATGAGACAGCCAGTGGTCCAGTTATCACCAGAATAAAACATGGCACAATCCCGCGGAAACATTATGGTTTAACTCGCATTGAAATGCAAATACCCAGATAATGGTAAGAAAGATAGCAAACAAAATATTGAAACGCTCGCTAACATAAAGAAAAGGACAGCATTGATATTAATACAAAGTCACATAAGTATAAACATTCTCCGTGATGAAATAGTTCTTACCTTATGGATAAAAACAGCTTGAGGGTTGCTACAATACAACATTCAAAACATGAAAACACAACTACATAACACCATTAAAAACAACAAGAAAGCTGGATAAACACATTTAGATTTTTAGATACTGCACTTTGCTTTTGCATGACCCATACAGCTGTTTAAGGTCATACAAAGGCAGAGTGCAGTATCAGCATTTAGGGGTCATAGGTCAGATCAGTGGTCATAATAAGATGATACATCAGTGCATTTACACTTATCTACCTACGACATATTTGGCTGGACAGCAAAAACAACTTTAAAGCCTTTTTTGTCTTCAGTTGGACTGTTTTCTAGTTGATGCTCTTTGCCTTTGTAGGGCCGTTTATTCAAGCAGTCAATGGACAACAACTCTTAATGCAATCACGGGGAAAACACTTTTGAAAGCAGTTTTGACCTTTGTTAAAAAAAGAGGGGGATCAAAGCTTTCCATTGATAAGACGTTTATTTCTATACTCCTACAATTGCGCTAATGCATTGTTTTAAAAATGCAGTTACAACTGGAGTATCAAGCATGGTTTAGGAACATTCACAACAGAGCTCTGACAATTTCACAACGTTCAGATCAGTGTTAGTGGCTGTTGAGAAAGTCTTGATTGCTAGTAGCATTAGCATGGTAGCTGGTAGCATTAGCTTGTCGGATAGTAACATTAGCATGGTAGCTGGTAGCATTAGCTTGTCGGCTAGTAGCATTAGCATGGTAGCTGGTAGCATTAGCTTGTCGGCTAGTAGAATTAGCATGGTAGCTGGTAGAATTAGCTTGTCGGCTAGTAGCATTAGCCTGGTTGGAACCTGTACTTTGAGTTGCTTGTACATTAGCGCCATCTGTGGGTGTTAGTGGCTGTTACTGTGGTTGAATGATGTTGCTTGCAGAATGCAGCCTTGGTGCACCATGGTCTCCCTGTTGGGATCCTGTACTCAGTAGGAGGTAAACCCTGTGATGATGGTGCCGGGTTTTGTGCCATCATTTGCATGAATGCCTCATAGGCGTCGTGGTCAAGTTCAGTCCAGTTTCTTTTTGCCACCCATTGCTTGTGATGTTGGAGGAGAGTTTTGTGCATATAGTCTACTGAATGCCTCAGAGGCGTTGTGGTCAGCTTCAGTCCAGTCCCTTTTACTGTCATCCACTGAACTTTTCCTTGTTTACGTTTGAGGTTTTAACCTTGGAGTGTGTGACTGTCACCGGCCCCAGTATCACCAGGTGGTGTCTCCAGTATGACCTAATCAAATCAAATCAAATGTTATTTGTCACTTACACGTGTTTAGCAGATGTTATTGCGGGTGTAGCGAAATGCTTGTGCTTCTAGCTCCGACAGTGCAGTAATATCTAACAAGTAATATCTAACAATTTCACAACATATACCCAATACACACAAATCTAAGTATGGAATGGAATTAAGAAAATATACATATATGGACAAGCAATGACAGAGCGGCATGGACTAAGATACAGTAGAATATTATAGAATACAGTATATACATATGAGATGAGTAGTGCAAGATATGTAAACATTATTAAAGTGACTAGTGTTCCATTTCTTAAAGTGGCCAGTGATTTCAATAGGCAGCAGCAGCATCTAATGTGCTAGTTAGTGATGGCTATTTAACAGTCTGATGGCCTTGAGATAGAAGCTGTTTTTCAGTTTCTCGGTCCCAGCTTTAATGCACCTGTACTGACCTCGCCTTCTGGATGATAGCGGGGTGAACAGGCAGTGGCTCGGGTGGTTGATGTCCTTGGTGATCTCTTTGGCCTTCCTGTGACATCACTGGTGTCTCCAGTGAGACCAGGTGGTATCTCCAGGGACACCAGGTGGTATCTCCAGTGAGACCAGGTGGTGTCTCCTATGAGACCAGGTGGTGTCTCCAATGAGACCTGGTGGTGTCTCCAGTGAGACCAGGTGGTGTCTCCTATGAGACCAGGTGGTGTCTCTCCAATGAGACCAGGTGGTGTCTCCAGTGAGACCAGGTGGTGTCTCCTATGAGACCAGGTGGTGTCTCCTATGAGACCAGGTGGTGTCTCCAGTGGGACCAGGTGGTGTCTCCTATGAGACCAGGTGGTGTCTCCAGTGAGACCAGGTGGTGTCTCCAGTGAGACCAGGTGGTATCTCCAGTGAGACCAGGTGGTGTCTCCAATGAGACCAGGTGGTGTCTCCAATGAGACCAGGTGGTGTCTCCAATGAGACCAGGTGGTGTCTCCAGTGAGACCAGGTGGTGTCTCCTATGAGACCAGGTGGTGTCTCCAGTGAGACCAGGTGGTGTCTCCAGTGAGACCAGGTGGTGTCTCCTATGAGACCAGGGCACTGCTCA
>CM072257.1:11005300-11010300 GCA_036851935.1 Coregonus suidteri | reverse complement strand
AACTCTAAGTTGCTCTGGATAAGAGCGTCTGCTAAATGATTAAAGTGAAGGATTAATCTACCTATAACTGAAGGCAGCCAGTGTATAAAAACTGCATCAGACAGATACAACCTGAAACAAATGAGAGTTCGACTGTGTTTTAACTATAGACCATTAGGCCAGCCAATGTCCAATCCCAAAGAGTCAAGAGCATGGGGACTCTTAATTTGAAGGGATATTTTACACTATGGTTCTACTGATGCTGCCAAGGGAACAGAGATCAACCAGTCGAGTAGCTGGTGCAAAGCTACGCTAACAAGCATGTTGGGGCGAATGAAACCACGTGGGATAAACGTTCAGGACAGGTAGTGAGTGAAAATGTAAGTGACCCGTTCAGCCACTGTCTGGATTATTCCATGGAACTTCTTATCCGTTTTTTTTTTTCTTTGCAATGTTGTTATTTACAATGTTTTTTTTGGAACAGATTCCAGTTGGAACGTTCCTCACAAAATACACCACCCCCCCCCAACAACAACAACACCCACTCTCAAACAAACACAGAGACAGTCAGCCAATGAAATTTACAGGATCAATCATACTAATTAGAAAGGCAGAACGCATGCATGATAAGAAATGGAGGCTCATTGTCACACCTGTGACATATGCTTTAAGATACAAACGTCAAATACATGTCGACAATCCTTCCTCCAGAAGGACACCCTCTTCTAGGGATCACATGTCATTAAAATCCCGCAAAAAGCCATGTTCTTCGTTATTTTCCTAGCTTCGTGAGGAATCACCCATAGAACAAATTCACAATGGAAACCTTAGTCCTACCTTGAACCCTCTCGTTGAGTCTTTGAAGGAAGTTCAAATCCAAGGACACAGAAAGAATCCAATGGAACACGGTGATGTCATAGAGAATGATAGAGCCCCTCTAGTGGCCAAACCCGTATTATCATGGGCAGGGCCTTTGAGGGCTTCCACCATTTTAATTAAAGTAGACAAATGGGTGGGACTTTCATCTTTATTGGCTGGCCACGCCTCCAACCACACCCGTACCTGCAGCCTTACAGGCGTACTGCCCAGGGACGGCTTGTTCAATAGGGCGATATGGGCGACGCACTGCCAAACGGGAAACAGGAAGGGATTTTTTTTCTAATCAATTATAAAAAATAAAAAAATATAAATAATAATTAATTTTTTTTATAAATTTATAAAAATTATTTATAAAAAATTTATATCACGGCAAACAGCAGATATCAGTGTTCACGTTCTGATCTGCCAGCCACTAAATGTCAAATCAGGCTTAAAGTCGTGCTATCAAATGGCCCCCGCCCTTTTTTTGGGCGATTTCAGTTCAGTTGAAAACCGCGCCAGAGTCTCTCAAAGCCTGTCATGTAAAATCTAGTTGTTTCACATTTCCACATGCTTTCAATACGATGCTCTGCATGGTGTCTCGTGGGCTTGCACTTACGCGCTTTCCGTCATCCATAAAACGCAACCACGATCCATGAACGTAACTAAGAAAAAGACCAGGAAAAGCAGCCTCAATTCAATTCACTACTACTATCAAAATGCCCTAAGGCTTCAGTCCAACTCGATTGTTCTCTTTGAAAGAAGTTCTTTTGTCGGCGAAAACAAATCAAGATAAACTTGGCAACGAACATCCAATTAGGACCTCCCAGACCAGAATTTAATAATTCAACAGGTTTCGACTAAGCAGGCATCGTGAAAGTTTCTGTCTACGAGAATCGAGACGACCTCATAGAATGTTTTGAAGCCATCCCGGACGGGTTCCATTGGGTTCATTTGACCCAGTAGTGTAACTGTGGAGAGAGGGACAATGATCTGGGCGTGTACGGTGAAGGACGAAAAGTACCCATGAATGAAGAAATTTCGATTGAGTATTGTCCTGCGGAGCTTGGTCAACAAATATCACTGACACACGTACGATCAGTGCTACTAATATTCTGTACAAGAAGCTACAGAAGAAGGCACATCGATGCTGTCTTTATCCAAACGTTTCCCTCGACAAGCTTTCACAATCATGTGGCAGGCCCTATAAGGTAAAGCATTAAAACAATATTCATTCGATCTTTCTTCAAAGCAGAGCTTTATTTGAAACGGATGCATGAAAGGAGACTGCATTTGGGTTTGAAATCACTTTATTCTCATTATATATGGCCTGTGTTGAATCTATCTTATTTATATATACTATGTCTGTACTGTGCAGTGGTGCTCATAAAGCTTATGATACCATGAGCTAAGTTGGACCCTAAAAAGAGGATATAAAAAAATTTAAAAAAATCATCTTTTGGAAACTTGAAGCTTAATGACTTATATTAAAAAAAGTTGGAAAAAGCAACCGTTACGGACATCCAATTTTCTTTGTCTTTTTTATTCCTCTGTTTAGTCCCAACTTTCAGCATGGGTTCATAAGCTTTATGATCACCAAACTGTATACTGTGCTGAACATCCAGGCTATAGTGAAGACACAAAAGGCTAACTTAAACACTAAAGACGTTATGCATCCCTGCCCATTTTTTAATATGGAACTTAAGTATTTGTACTATAACATGGTATTACATTGGCATATACTGTGCATCACCTAGACACAATACTGTACAAGCCAAAAAAACACATGGTCTGTTTGCTTCAGGGACTCCTACTCAACAGCAGGTGCAAGAAGCAACAGGAGCCCAAAAAGAAACCAGAACAGCTTTGAGAGAAGAGGAGAAGGCAGAGGCGTCGAAGATGTAGCAACACCATCATGGATCACACCAAAGAAAGGTTTCTCTTTCTCTGCAACCTGTGACGTGCTAACTTACAATCAAAGCAGACATGTTTGATAAGGGACTGCCATCATTCCTGATGGGGGGGGGAGGGCTCTGATGCCATGTGAATGCATACCCCAGCTGAGCAAGGCAAACTCAAACAGAACTTTTCGGGTCTAGAGAATCCTGATTTAAGGGAAAGGGTGGGTGCACTGGCACGTACCCCGGTTCTCGGGGCTAAACCTCCAGGGGACGTTCTTGAGACTGTGACTTTTGTTTAAATCCTCATTTAATACTCCCCATGACAAACAGCTTGAAAACTGAGAGGAAAGTTTCTCAAATTTTAAAACGAGTTAAGGAAATTCCTGCGAAATTTAAAAGGGGCCGGAACGTCTGAAGCAATGGCCCGGCTTTTCCCTGGAGAGGGAACAGTCCTCCATGCCTGATTTCAAAGAGAAAGTCATTAACCCCTTTGTGTAATTTTAAACAAAAAGAAGAGAAAAAATTTAGTACAAGTAATTTTAGCCTCTCTCTCTTTTTTGGGCCCTCCCTGGCGTCTCTTTAAAAAAACCCCCGCCCCAAAACAAATTTTACAGTTGATGTTTTTTTAAAAAAAGTTTTTTTTTATTTTAAAAAAAAAATAAAAAAATAAAAATTGTTATGTTTATTTTTCAAAAACTAAAATTTGGGAGAATAAGGTTGTTTAAAATTTACAAATCTATACAAAGGCCCGATATGGTTGTTATTTTTTCAAAGCCCTACAGAAAAGCTTTTGTTTACCTTTTCTAGAAATTACTTTTTAAATTCCCGTTTTCTTCTTATTTCTTTGTTTATGGAAAAAGGAATTGTTTTATGCAGTGTTTAGGAATGTGAAGAAACCCTTTATTTTTTTTAAATGTGATAACCTTTTAAAATTTTTATTTTTTTAAGCCAACAAACTTTTGAGATCAGTCAATAAAAGCTTTCGGTATGAATTATTTTTCTTTCCCCTGTTTCAATTTTGTTTGCTGGACATATCTTTTTTTTTAAATGTTGGGGTAGGTCACCCTTTAAACATCAGAAAAAAAACCCCTCCTGGAATTTTTTAGGGGCCGCCACTGGTAATGCCTAATAGCCAAATATCATCACAATACATTTTGTTAACAAAAGGGGTTGGGCCGACGTATCATCACCAAAAAATTGTGTTAAAACCCGGTTTGGGCCCACTATCATCACAATACATTTTGTTAAAACAGGATTTGGGCCCAAAATACATATATCAAAAAATACTTTTTTAGGTTTTTTCATTTAATCATTTTCGGGGCAAATTTCATTTTTTGGGTTTTTGCTTTCAAGTTACCAAAGTTCCATTTACCCCTTAAAAACCGGGTTTAAATTTTGCCCCCAGCACTGGGGTAGGGGACACCCCCCGGGGTTTTTCACTGCAAACCTGCAGACAAACAAGTCTGTGTCAGTGTTGAGTGGGTTTATGTGTGTTTTAAAAGTTTAAGTTTATATTTTACGGACAGAGAAGGAACCCCGGGGCTTTTCCGAAAGCTAAAGTTTTACACACACACACACACACACACACAACCCAAAACACAGAAAAACACACGGGCACACCCCCCACACAACGTGGAACCTTTGCCATGGAGCTGTCTAAAGCCATCGTCAGTTCGGGTCTGATGTCACAGTAGTGATGATGTAATCACGAAGCGCCTCTGGTGTTGTGATGAGGCATCGGCACGGACGGGGACTAATGCCTTTTACCTCTTCTCTCTCTCCCCCTTCCTTCACGACTCCTGACGCAGACATACCGCAATCAGTCCTGCCAGCCTCGAGACTACTGATGAAGAAGATGGCGCCTCCTCCTCAGCAGCCTTACTGATCCGATCCGCCGCTTCCGCCTTTCCTAATGTTTAGTCCGCCGTCCGCCTCATCCGACCGCCGCCTCAATGCTCCTAATATTCTTCGTCCCCGTCACCTCCTCATCCTCCTCTTCCTAAGGTCTCTGCCTCATCTCTCCGCCTCCACCCTCCCCCTCTCCTCCTCCTCCTCCTTCTCCTAATATTCCTCCCCACGCTCCTCCTCCTCTCCTCCCCTTCCTCTCTATGGCCTGTTCCCTCCCCTCTCTATCTCTTGCTGTTCCCTCCCCTTCTCTCTCTCTTGCTGTTTCCCTCCCCTTCTCTCTCTCTATGGCCCGTTCCCTCTCCCCCCCCCTCCTATTTCTTCTTTTTGTGTTCTCTTCTCCCCTTCTTTTTTTTC
>CM072257.1:10974185-11004800 GCA_036851935.1 Coregonus suidteri | reverse complement strand
TTTCTAAGTAGTTTACAAACGGAACATTTTCATTTAGTCATAAAAAAACTTTATTAAAAAAGGCCCTTTTGTTTTGAGGCCTGCACATGTCCCATTTCGGACAAGACGCCCCTTAGCCCAATGACGTATTTCTCCCGATGAGTTAAAATGAAATCAAATTGTTTTTCTCCATCCCGCGAAAAAAACAGTGGTACACTTTACTGAAATGCTTATAACAGCCCTTTCCCAAAAACCCCGAGTTAAAAAGTCAAAAAAATTATCTAAATAAAAAAAAAGGAAATGAAACATAATAAAAAAAATAGGTATTGAGGTAATTTAGGTAAATGTAGTGTGGGGTAGGGTAAAATGATAGGCAATCAGGTAGAGATTACATCCCCTCTCCGGGGATGCCACACACCATGAACACACACCACACACACACACACACCCACACAACACACACACACCACACACACACACACACAACACACACACACAAAAAATCTAAAATTTTTGAGTTTATTAATTGATCTTCCAAAAGCATCACAGCCTAATACGAGATAATAGCCTAACTAAAGTAATGAGTGACCATCTTAGAAAATCATAGGGACATATAGTATTTGGTTGCATGCTATTTTATGTCAATCATATTCTGCTTATAGCCTATAACTGATGCTTCGTGGTCTTATGCCACCATCTATTGGAAATATTTAGCTATTAAAAGTTATTAAATTAATGTACAGACATTGGTGAGGCAGCTGAGAAATAAAGTGTATTAGATCAGTCTCAAACTGCCCCCCACGCCAATTGCTGGACCTTCACACAGAGTTTACTAGGTCACCCAATTCAAACTACATTTGAAAAAATAAACACAATGTGTCTTATTTATCAAGTGCTCTGTCTTGCTATTATACATATAATAAAATAACAACAAAATAATTAAAACACTATTTAATACTATAATTGTATTTATTAAGATAATATTATTACTAAAATAGTTTCTAAAAGTGTTCTAGGCTACCCTACCCTAGAATTAGGGGTTACGGCTAAAATAGGTTATAAGTAGGGTAAGAGTTTCTGTATAGCACTTTGTGACATCTGCTGGTGTAAAAAGGGCTTTATAAATACATTTGATTGATTGTTAGGTTTAGGGTTTTTATGGCAAAAAACAGTATGGGTTTATAGCACTCTTGCGCCTCCCTTTGGCCATCTGTGGGTACTACATAACTCATTCATTAAATGTTTTACATTTTTACATATTTAGCAGACGCTCTTATCCAGAGCGACTTACAGTTAGTGAGGTGCATACATTTTTCATACTGGCCCCCCGTGGGAAACGAACCCACAACCCTGGCATTGCAAGCGCCATGCTGTACCAACTGAGCTATATGACACTTGCTAGGTTCATAATCTGAGGTGGCAACTGTGTCAGATCTACAAATCCATTAGCTAGACCACCCGATTAGACAACAATCACCCCATTATAACCCATTTGGTTTGCAACTCAGTGAACCTGCGCAGCATTTGCTCAATTTGATGCTACTGATGCCTACGAACGAAGATTTCGATGCATATCAAATTACCCAGCAGCCATTTAAAACAACAAGTCATCAGAAAAAATGTTATTTTCTTAATTAAAAAATGTATTCTGGCTGTTTAAATCTGCCACATCTTGAAAAAGAGGACAGGGACATGCGTTTTGTTTAGATTGTACACTTTTTTCTTTAAAACAAATATGTTTAACCATGACCAGAAAATGTTTTAACGTTTGTGGCTCACCACAAACATGTACTCAGGTTAACATTGAGCGAGCTCACCAAGTAGTCGTAACCTGTTAATAATAAGTTACCTGAGGTAAAACCTACAGGGTTAACGCTCACCAAGTAGCCGTAACCTTGTTAATAATAAGTTACCTGAGGTAAACCTACAGGGTTAACGCTCACCAAGTAGCTGTAACCTTGTTAATAATAAGTTACCTGAGGTAAACCTACAGTAGAACTAATAGGAGCTGGCAGGGTGAAAAATGCCCAAACATAAGGCCTTTTTTTTCGCGATTACTTCATAACCAGGGATAGAAGGTAATATTATGAAACTGGGCTCCATGGCGGATACAATGAACTAATTTTATCAGAAATAAACGTTGTAAAAAATGTAACTTGAGGCGCCCCGAAAATAATATTCAAAAGGTTCAGTCCTTGGACACAGAGGGGTTAAACACTAAAGTTACCGTCCATCTAGTGAAGAGGAGAACCGGACAGAGGGATGGTAGGTAGCCAGCATCCGTCAACGAGAGAGGGAGAAGCCCTCCACGGTATTTAACAGGTGGAAGAAACAACCAGGGAGCTCCATCGGTCCACAAGAAATGCAGGCAGCCGGTGATGATGTAGTGGTAGCTAGGATAACTAGGATGCTGCTGGTAGAGTAGCTAGCTTAGCTAGCTGTACCGACTAGCTTGGCTAGCTAGCAGGTCGTTCGTCTGTCCCTCGAGGATGATGACGAATCCGGTGAACCACAAGATGAAACAAGGATAGCGAGTGAAAAGGATCTGGCTACACTCATACTGTCCCTGACCAAAAAGCAAATTGAACAATACATTTCTGCGTCTCAACACTGTAACAAACTCCGTCGCTGTTCCCCAAGATCACCTCAGACCACTCTGCGCGTAACTGGACAATATGCTTGGCGCCAAACCTTACGTGGACGCGGACAGTTCTGTACGGGGACGCGGACAGTTCCAGAACGCGGACATGAGCAGAGCAACCCAATAAACTAAACAGTCTTTACAGTGGCTTACATTAGTAATATTATTTTATTTATTTTTTATATGTAAAACAAACATTCAAAGTTTTTTTTATAACAATATTTTGAGATCTGGGCCCATATCCACAAAGTATCTCAGAGTAGAAAATTGGTTGTATAAGTGCTGAGAATTAAGACATTTTACTCTTATGGGTATAAATGAATGCATAGCATTTGTCTTCGGTTTGGCAGATTAACTCTTGCTTATTTCTGAAGATAAACTCAGGTTTTCGCCCAGCGGCTAAGGAGTTGGAGCAGTGGCAGAAGTTGGACCTATGGCAGAAAGGTGGCTGGGTTCGAATCACGGGCCGGGCGCTGGGAAAAAACGGGCGGGCTTGATCTGACAACTGGAGGGCTGCTGGGTTCACATCCTCAAAACATTCACCTTTCGTTGATCAGAACTCTAGAGGTTCTTCTTCACTGAACCCAAAAATATATCTAACTTTATTATTTAATTACCTATATCATGTTATTTCAAGTTATCACTTTGGAGCGCAACATCACGTTGTTAAAAATTGAATCCTAAATTGGCCATGGCTATAAATTGGGCAATTGAAGGCATCTAGGGCGAAATATGTGTTCGATGAAAATGAACATTGTATGCAAAGTTGTAGGCAACATTATTGACAAGGGACCCTGATGCCTACGATGCCAAAGCTATTTAGAGTTGTTAAACGGGTGTGAAGAGTGTGTTGGTATAATGGTAATATTGTCAAAATTCTGCTTGTAACAACCATCAGAATTGGTAAAAAAAATATGCATTCCATTATATTAGGCAATAATGAAGAGTAGGCAAAGTGGTCGTGTGGTGTGAAAATTCTATCAAATGTCTTCCATTGCAACGAGTCCAGTCAGGGTGCTGCAGAACCCCTGCAGTACCTCCGCTGACCCCGGATTGAGAACTCCTGATTTAGCAGATACTCTAATCCAGAGTGATTTACAGTAAGTGCATTCATCTTAAAATAGCTATTTATTTTGTAAATAAAATTAATACATTCTTCATAAAATTGTCATCTCACCTCTTAGCTTTGGTGTCATGTCCCCCAGAGAGACTCATTTTAGAGGCAGGGCCCCCCTCCTCTCTCTCCCCAGAGAGACTCATTTTAGAGGCAGGGACCCCCTCCTCTCTCTCCCCAGAGAGACTCATTTTAGACCACTGACCCCTAAACAGAGATGCAGCATGTTGGTTGTGGTTAACACAGTGACAACTAATTCTAGAATGTTAATTGTTCTATTTTACTCATGATCTCTTAGAAATAAACATTTACTAACAGACATATCCAAACAGTCGGGTGATTTAATTTAATCACATGAACATTGTTACGTTCCTCAACAAGAAATAAAACATTGTCTCTCAAACAGAAGAAGGAACTAACAAAGAGTCACTAACAACAACCAAAACGAAACAGGTGGTTTTAGGAGGGGTTCTGAAAGACACTCATGGGGGTGTCCACTAGTGGTGGGAAACAGAGGCTTTCTGAATGCTTTGGGGCTTTCACCAAATTGTGCCGAAAATGCCATTGATAGATTTGAGTGCTAATAAACAACATTTAGTTAGAATGTGGGGTTCGCTTTTTGCCTCCAGGTTCACTATGTTTTGAAAAACGATGCATATGTGACTTTCAACGTGGCACCGTCATAGGATGCCACCTTTCCAACAAGTCAGTTCGTCAAATTCCTGCCCTGCTAGAGCTGCATGTTTGTTGCTTTATGTAATGGCATATATTTTAATGCTTTATGTAATGTATTTTATCTATTGAAATATAATTTTGATTTAGTTAAAAATTTAGTTTCATGGTCATTTATTATGTTTTCCAAATATCCAACCAAAACTCTGAGATCAGTCTCTCCAGTACCCAGTCATCTGTCCATGAAGAGTGACTTCTCTATGGATTTGTCCTATACATTTTAGTGATAAATCAGGGACCTTTGACCCAGGTAAGTTACTGGTCAGAATGAATTGATGATATTACTATTGAAGAGGAGAATCTTCTAGATCTGAACCAGATGTATTTTGTGTATCTGAGTATATACTGTAAAGCATCTGCTTATAATTTGTCGTTTATGTCATATATTTTAATACACTGAGTGTACAAAATATTATGAACACCTGCTTTTTCCATGACATAGATTGATGAGGTGAATCCAGGTGAAAGATATGATCTCTTATTTATGTAACTTGTTAAATCAACTTCAATCAGTGTAGATGAAGGGGAGGAGACAGGTTAATGAATGATTTTTAAGCCTTGAGACAATTGAGACATGGATTGTGTAAATGTGCCATTCAGAGGGTGAATGGGCAAGACAAAAGATTTAAGTGCCTTTGAACGGGGTATTGTAGTAGTACCAGGCACACAGGTTTTTGTCAAGAACTGCAACGCTGCTGGGTTGTCACGCTCAAAAGTTTCCTGTGTGCTTCAAGAATGGTCCACCACCCAAAATAAATGTCCAGCCATTTTGACACAACTGTGGGACTAATTGGAGTCAACATGGGCCAGCATCCCTGTGGGACGCTTTCGACACCTTGTAGAGTCCATGCCCCGACGAGTTGAGGCTGTTCTGAGGGCAAAAGAGAGGGGAGGTGCAACTCATTATTAGGAAGGTGTTTTTAATGTTTTGTATACTCAGTGTATGTTTGTTTCTTTATGTAATGGCATATATTTTTATTGCTTCATGTAATGTATTTTATCTATTGAAATATAGTTTTGAAATATTTTAAAATGTAATTTCATGGTGATTTATTATGTTTTCCAGAATCTCCAACCAAATTCGGAGATCAGTCTCTCCAGTACCCAGTCATATGTCCATGAAGAGTGACTTCTCTATGGATCATCCTATACATTTTAGTGATGGATCAGTGACCTTTTGACCCTAGGTAAGTTACTGGTCAGAATTTATGATATTACTATTAAAGATGAGAATCTTCAAGATCTGAAACCAGATGTATTTTGTGTATCTGAGCATATCATTTGTTGTTTATGTTACATATTTTAATACACTGAGTGTACAATCATTTTCCACAACATTTCCAACGGAGACCATCAGGTTGGTAAGTCATCATACTGTAGCTCAAACCTACTGTGATGACGACCTAACTTTTATAATAGTTCGTAGCCTACCTAGCAGAATCTGCCCGTCTTTCTTTCAAAATCAACACATTTATCTGTCTTCTAATGCAGTGGTGTAAAGTACTTAAGTAAAAATACTTTAAAGTACTACTTAGGTCGTTTTTTGGGGTATCTGTAATTTACTATTTATATTTTTAACAACTTTTACTTTTACTTCACAACATTCATAAAGAAAATGATGTACTTTTTTTACTCCATACATTTTCCCTGACACCCAAAAGTACTTGTTACATTCAGAAAATGGTCCAATTCGCACTTATCAACAGAACATCCCTGGTCATCCCTACTGCCTCTGATCTGGCAGACTCACTAAACACAAATGCTTTTTTTACATGATGTCTGAGTGTTGGAATGTGACCCTGGCTATCAGTAAATGAAAATAACAAGAAAATTGTGCCGTCTGGTTTGCTTAATATAAGACATTTGAATTTGAATTATTCCTACTTTACTTTTACTTTTGATACTTAAGTATATTTTAGCAATTACATTTACTTTTGATACTTAAGTATATTTAAAATCAAATACTTTTAGACTTTTACTCAAGTAGTATTTTACTGGGTGCCTTTCACTTTTACTTGAGTCATTTTCTATTAAGGTATCTTTACTTTTTCCACCACTGTTCTAATGTTCCATATGCGCCACAGTTTGAACAGAACATTTTGTAAACTGCGTAGGCTACAAAGTCACTTTCAATTTCAAATAAGGAAATGAAGTTTATAACGGTGACTGGATAAATTAGTTTTGCATTGGCCGCTCCCCGGGTGAGCAGATTTGGCACGTTTTAGACCATTCCATTGGTCCTTAAATTAAATGTCCACTCCCCCGTAGCACCGGGCCATGCAAAACGAACAGTACCACTGTAGCAGGGCACTGAGACAGAGTTCTGAACCCAGAGGCGTTTAGACTTCAGGAAACGCTTCAAGGTGTCTCCCCTTTACAACAGTAACCAGAGGCTGGAGCTAACAGTCAGTCTGAACCCAGAGGCGTTTAGACTTCAGGGAACGCTTCAAGGTGTCTCCCCTTTACAACAGTAACCAGAGGGTGGCGCTAACAGTCAGTTGCATGCCACAGCAGTAACTCATGACATTGTACCGAATCTTCCTTCAGTTTTTTTTTTCTTATAGTCCTTCTTCAAGACATTTCTCTTACATTATTTTTTATAGACATATAATCTACTCTAAACCAGTTTTAGCTGTGTTTTGCTTCAGTTTTTTTTAATAGTCCTTTATTATAGGCTTTGTTTGGATACTTTTTGTCCATTGTCTGAAGAAGCCTATTGTGGTGAAACATCAGGAGTGCATTTTTCAAATGTACTTTCAATGCTTTTAGAAACCTTTAAATGAACAACATGGATTCTAACTGGGGACTCAGCTAAAACTAGACAAATACACTGTTTTTTGTGTATTTTTGGGACCAAATAAATTAATACCAACAATTCCCAGCAAAAGCATGGAGCTCCAACTCTCTAGTGGAGAATAGAGGGAGTATTCCCCTTGGAGAATCCAGATTGGCTCACTGAAGAAAAACATATTGGAGAATAACAACAATCTCAATCTGAAGCTATAAAGAAAAAAAAAGGGGAATTCTTCTGAAAATCAGGAACACCATTCTTCCTCTTGCCCCACCTATTGTCCTGTATGAATATTAGTTGGCATCTAATTGAAGAACATACTGCTTTATAGATCCCAGCCTGACAAACAATTGTTTGGGCCTTACTTTGAGCACTTTGCACTGTGCCTCCATTGAGTCTCCATGTGTCAAGCAGTACAGAGAAACGCCCTCTAGATGACAGCAGAGGCCTGCTCTTGGATCTACCCTGTCTAACCACCAGTTTAGTGACCTTGTTCCATCAATATGTCCATACTACTTCACAACCGATTTGAGGTCTTGACCAGCAATGTCCCCATTGGGCTCAACCAAGCCGAGAGTGAGGTTCTAGAAAGAGGACTGACTTTCATACCAACTCCTAAACAGGTGGACTGCGGGGAGCTCCGGAGGGATCTACACTTCCATCATAGAAGATTGAAGTTATTAGATAATTTTGATTATGAAACAGATTTTCCTCATATACTATTTCCAAACCCCTCACATTGGGAACCTCAGTTGGAGTCAGTGTCAGAAACTATACAGACTCAGAAATACACAATGGAAAGAGGAATACATTGTCTTTGCGGAGGGTGGATGTTGAAATTCAGTCTGTTAGCTTTGTAAAGGAATGTTTATTTAGTCCCTACTTAGTTGTGTATTCAGCGGATCCAAGCCCTGTAATGTTAGGCTGGCTATTCAATAGGCTACATCTGTCGGTGCAAACTTTGATTGAGCAAATGATGACGTCGTTGACATTTATTTTGGCGCTCCCTCACCTAAATAAATAGCACTGCACCACTGGATAAAGGACCATAAATGATTCTGTATCTCAAGCGGACTCTGTCTATTGAATGTCTGACGGCGACCTAACTTTATAACATTATAAGAGTTTGTATGCAGCCCAGACCTACCAGTCTGCCCATCTTTCCTTCAAATCAACACATTTATCCGGCTTCTAATGTTGCCTAGAAATGTGTCCCACAGTTTCAACAGCCATTTTGTAAGTGCGTAGGCTAGACAATTACTTTAATTTTCATATGAGGAAACTGGTGCGGCCGCCTGTTTTCTTGCAGATGAAGTAGCCTCTCGTAGGGAACTCATTCAACCAGCCTAAACAACAGTAAATAAAATATGTAAAATGGTCAAGAAACAATGGTCTAAAGAGAATCCTGTCCTCCTAATATAGCCATGTACATTAAAGACAGGTATATTGCTACAGATGTAGGATCTTAGTTTGAGCCCGTTTGCTACAGCAGGAAAATAATCCTGAAGCAACTCGACATTTGAATTATTATGTGGATTATAATGAATGGTCATTTTTTTTTAAAAGGGAAAAAGGTGGAAAAGTGGAAATTACAAACTTCAGAAGCCTTTTTAACCCTCCAATACACGAAAAGTGTTAGTTCTACTGTAACAAGGTGATTCAATTAAGATCCTACATCTGTACAGAACATGTCTTATCTCTAACCAAGGCAGTTTGCATTATTAGCAATGACGTTGCAACTGTCAGCTGCTGTAAACCTATGTGATTGGATGTTATAGACCCCCATCTGAACAGTTTCTTTCCCCATGCTGTAGCCCTCACCAACTGGCCATCTGGCCCATAGAGACTAAAGGACTATACACTCTATGCTGCTCACCACATCAAGCCATCTCTGAACTGTACACTACCATCTGGTCCATAGAGACTAAAGGACTATACACTCTATGCTGCACACCACATCAAGCCATCTCTGAACTGTACACTACCATCTGGTCCATAGAGACTAAAGGACTATACACTCTATGCTGCTCACCACATCAAGCCATCTCTGAACTGTACACTACCATCTGGTCCATAGAGACTAAAGGACTATACACTCTATGCTGCACACCACATCAAGCCATCTCTGAACTGTACACTAAATAACTGAACTATACTGCATTAGCACTCTGTTCATCTCTCTTAGATATATTTATGTAAATCACCTGTATACCCACTGTACTGTATTTAAGTGATAATGCCTTCGAAGCCGGTGTTTGGAAGATATTTTAGTACGGGTTTTGTTAGGCAAACTGTGCCAATATATCCTCCAAACACCGGCTTCGAAGGCATTATAACTTGTATTCAACGAGTTACCAACATATTCAAATAAACGTTATTTTGATGAATATATTTCTTACTATTTCATCCTTCCACAAGATATAGTCCCGACACAAATCTAGGGTTGCTACCCAAGCCGGCTGGTCGTTCGTTCTATCGGTTCGGTTGCCAGAGACGCGACCCAGTTGTTAAGTATTTTTGTTCTGTATCTATAGTTATAGTCTTTCTGTATCTATCTATAGTCTTTTTGTTCTGTATCTATGGACGCGACCCAGTTGTTAAGTCTTTTTGTTCTGTATCTATGGATGCGAACCAGTAGTTAAGTCTTTTTGTTCTGTATCTATGGATGTGACCCAGTCGTTCGTTCTAAATGTTCCATTGCCAAACTGGCTGGCAACGTTCTTATCCCTTGCTTGCTAGCTAGCCAACTACGGCTAACTTAGTCACGTCAAACAGTGCAGCCAGAATAACAGCAAAGTAGCTGCATTTGCGTTTGTTTAAGCTGTTTTCTAGTGACATTTATTTGGATACATCCATAACAATGAGCTAATGAGGCGCGATTTCACCTGGCATAAAATATGTGCTCTCTCGTCAGGACACTGTTGTTCAGAGGAGCTAGCCAACAACACAGCTAACACAATAACTTCAAATAAAAGCTGGAAAGACTGAAAACTAGCTGCACTTCGTTTCGTTTTACCTGTTTTTCTATTGATATGTCTTTATATTCATGATTTCGACAGGCTGAGAAAAGCTGCCTGCCAGTCTGTCTCATCCCAACCCCTGACACGTTCATTACTATGCGACAGCTGGAGATCAAATTTGAATATTGAAACAATGTTGCAAATGTCGGACAGACAGCAATGTTTATACAAACCTCTGCTGTTGAAAACTAAATGTTAGTCTAAAAGAAATGTGAGATAATGTCTAGATGCTTTTTATAGTTGAGACCAAATTTTATAAATTGCCTGGCTGGGCTGATGAGATAGTGGATTGCACAGTCAGATGGAACAGAGTATATAGGCATTTAATGTCATAGATTTAGCCGGTGGTAATTTGTGGAATAGACACCGGCTGGAATGAAGTTTTAACCAATCAGCATTCAGGATTAGACCCACCCATTGTATACATTTGTATATCCACTGCTCATTCTCTTATAGCTCAATGCTCACTCTAGCTATTTGTGTATAATGTTGTACATAAACTTTGTGTAAACTACTCTCTGTATTCTGTCTCTAAATGTTGTCTCTCACTAGAAGCACCATATCACCAAGTAAAATTCTGAGTAAAGGATCTTAATTTGATCACCCCCCAATGCAGAATAACTTCCATGCAATTCAATGTGAAATGTAGAACTATGATCAATGAATATTGATATATTGAATTCACAGGAGGTTGGTGGCACCTTAATTGGGGAGGACGGGCTTGTGGTAATGGCTGGAGCGGAATAGGTGGAAATGGTATCATTAATATGAGCCGTCCTCCCCTCAGCAACCTCCACTGATTGAATTTGACTTGCCCACGTCCAGTTAGCGCCATTTTGTAAGATTAAACTGTCATGTCATTATATATTTTCCGTTCTGCTGAGAGAGCACCTTCCTGATGACTAGCACTCTGTACATTCCTATGGATGAGGCCTGTGCTGGAATGTGAAGCTAACTGAAGCTAGCTTTAGAAAACCAGTATATCTAGCTTGCATCATAGTACACCCCTCAGGCTAAGTTCAGGTTTCAGCATGAGGCAGCCATCAACTGCCGAGTTGTAGGCTACAACCTGGGTTGTATTCATTAGTTTACACCGCAGCCAACGGTTTTAAAATGTTGCATAAACAGTTTACTCCAAACGCTGTACAACGTGACCTAAACGGTTTCTGTTGCCAAACGTTTTGCTACGGTGGGCACTAATGAACACACGCAACCTGTTTTGAGAAAGTAGTAGTTGTTGTTAGTCTTTCCACAGTATTTATTTGTCTCTCTTTCACACAACATACCTTCCTGAGTGAAAAGAGTTAACAGTAGATTAGAAAGAGAAAATGTTGTTGCTTGTTGTGTTTTAAGCCTGTTTTGAGAAGACAAGTCTATAGACCTATGATACAGTACACTCTTAGAAAAAGAGTTCCAAAAGGGGTCCTCTGGTAGTTCCCCATAGGAGAACGCTTTTGGGTTCCAGGTAAAACACCTTCTTCTGGCTTCCATGTAGAACCCTCTGTGGAAAGGGTTCTTCATGGAACCCAAAAGGGTTCTACCTAGGACCAAAAATAGTTCTGCAAAGGGTTCTCCTATGGGGACAGCCAAAGAACCCTTTTAGATTCTAGATAGTGTAGGAGCGATCACCCTGGGGCACACAGATGGAAATAGAACAAATTCACCCCACGCATCTAATTTATATCCAAACATTTTAAGGAGAGTAGGCCTATTGTAACACTGTCCACAAAACATATCATCAACTATATTAATACACATAACAATATCATCAACTATATTAATACACATAACAATATCATCAACTATATGAATACACATAACAATATCATCAACTATATTAATACACATAACAATTGTTGTCTTACCTTTTATATGTCTCTCAATAGAAGTAGAGTCTGGAATGATCATTCGGTCTTGGAAAGTTCCTTTAGTTTGTTCTGCTCATTTCCATATCAGGTTCTACCTGTTCTCTCTCCCACTCCCTGTCTCTTTATAGCTCTTACAGTGTGCCTTGGCATACATTCTACAACTCTCCAGAATCTCCCATAAGTGTTCAATTGGGTTGGGACCTGGTGACTGAGACGGCCATGGCACATTGTGAAACATCAGCAAGTTGAGCAATCTTCGTCACTGAGGTTCCTGCAAAACATAACCCAACAATCAACAATCGTTCAGCGCTTCCAGAGCAGGGTCGTAGTTTCTCCTGGTTGCAGCTCCTCTCTCCCCAGGGGCTAGCAGCAGCCTCTTTCCCCAGGGGTAGCAGCTCCTCTTCCCCAAGGTATCAGCTCCTTCTCATCCAGGGCTTTAGCAGCTCCTCTTTCCCCAGGGGGTAACAGCTCCTCTCTCCCCAGGGATAGAAACTACTTTTCTCCCGGGGTAGCGCTCCCTCAAGGGTAGCAGCTCCACGCTCCCCAAGGGGTAGCAGCTCCTCTCTCCCAGGGTTAGCAAGCTCCTCTCTCCCCAGGGGTAGCAGCTCCTCTCTCCCAGGGGTAGCAACTCCTCTCTCCCCAGGGGTAGCAACTCCTCTCTCCCAAGGGGTAGCAGCTCCTCTCTCCCCCAGGGGCTCCTCTCTCCCCGGGGTAGCAGCTCCACTCTCCCCAGGGGTAGCAGCTCCTCTCTCCAAGGGGTAGCAGCTTCTCTCTCCCCAGGGTAGCAGCTCTCTCTCTTCCAGGGGTAGAAGCTCCTCTCTCCCCATGGGATAGCAACTCCTCTCTCTCTCCCCAGGGGTAGCAACTCCTCTCTCCCCAGGGGTAGAAGCTCCCTCTCTCCCCAGGGTAGCAACTTCTCTCTCCCCAGGGGTATCAGCTCCTCTCTCCCCAGGGGTAGCAGCTCATCTCTCCCAGGGGTAGCAATTCCTCTTTCCCCAGTGGGTAGCAACTCCTCTCTCCCAGCTAGCCACTCTCCCCAGGGGTTAGCAAGCTCTCCTCTCTCTCCCGCATGGGGTAGCAACTCCTCTCCTCTCCCCAAAGGGGTAGCAACTCCTCTCTCCCAGGGGTAGCACTCTCCTCTTCTCCAGGGTGTAGCAGCTCCTCTTCTCCCCAGGGGTAGCAACTTCCTCTCTCCCCAGGGGTAGCACTCTCTCTCTCCCCAGGGTAGGACTCCTCTATCCCAGGGGTAGCAGCTCCTCTCTCCCCAAGGTAGCAGCTACTCTCTCCCCAGGGGTAGCAGCTCCACTCTCCCCAGGGGTAGCACTCTCTCTCTCAGGGTAGCAGCTCTCTCCCCAGGGGTAGCAGCTCCTCTCTCCCAGGGTTCAGCCCCTCTCTCCCCAGGGGTAGAAGCTCCTCTCTCCCCAGGGGTAGCAACTCCTCTCTCCCCAGGGGTAGCAACTCCCCTCTTTCCCCAGGGGTAGCAGCTCCTCTCTCCCCAGGGGTATCAGCTCCTCTCTCTCCTCAGCTCCTCTCCCCAGGGGTAGAAGCTCCATCTCTCCCCAAGGGTAGCAGCTCCTCTTTTCCCAGGGGTAGCAGCTCCACTCTCCCCAGGGGTAGCAGCTCCTCTCTCCCAGGGGTAGCCAATTCCTCTCTCCCCATGGGGTAGCGACTCCTCCTCTCTCCCCAGGGGTAGCAGCTCCTCCTCTCTCCCCAGGGGTAGCAACTCCTCTCTCCCCAGGGTAGCAGCTCTCTCTCTCCCCAGGGGTAGCAGCTCCTCTCTCCCCAGGGGTAGCAGCTCCTCTTCTCCCCAGGGGTAGCAGCTCCTCTCTCCCCAGGGGTAGCAGCTCCTCTCTCCCCAGGGGTAGCAGCTCCTCTCTCTCTCCATGGGGGTAGAAGCTCCTCTCTCCCCAGGGTAGCAACTCCTCTCTCCCCAGGGGTAGCAAGCTCCTCTCTCCCCAGGGGGTAGCAACTCCCTCTCTCCCAGGGGTAGCAGCTCCCTCTCCCCAGGGGTAGCAGCTCCACTCTCCCCAGGGGTAGCAGCTCCTCTCTCCCCAGGGGTAGCAGCTCACTCTTCCCCCAGGGGTAGAAGCTCCTCTCTCTCCAGAGGTAGCAACTCCTCATCTCTCCAGGGGTACTCCTCTCCCCAGAGGTAGCAGCTCCTCTCTCCCCAGGGGTAGCAACTCCTCTCTCTCCCAGGGTAGCAAGTTCCTCTCTCCCAGGGGTAGAAGCTCCTCTCTCCTAGAGTCGGTTGGTGGTGGTTGTAGCTGTGACTGGAGTGAGGCCTGTCCAGGGGCTTAGCAATTTGAAGACAAAGCCAGTATGGGGGTTCAGGGCATTTCAACAGATAAATGCATGAAAGGTGCACTTTGAGATGACATTGAGAGGGATTAGAACATTGAGGATTAGATATTTTTCAGGTAACTGCACTTCTCACCTGCCACAGCAGACACTGTCAGTACTCCATTACAGTCGCTCCCCTGTGGTCTTCTGCCTCATGGAACACTCTCTCTAGGGGCTGGAACACTCCTCTACTCTGCACTCTCTAAGAAACACATCTACTCTAGAACAAACTCTACCCGGGAACACTCTCTACTCTGGAACCTCTCTCTAAACCCTGGAACACTCTCTACCCTGGAAAACTCTCTACTCTGGAACACTCTCTACACTGGAACACTCTCTACCCCTGGAACACTCTCTCTCTGGACACTGTCACTCTTCCTCACTCTCTACCTGGAACACTCTCTACTCTCCCCTAGGGACACTCCTCTCTCTACTCTGGAACACTCTCTACCTGGAACGCTCTCTACCCTGGAAACACTCCTACTGGAACACTCTCTCACTCTGGAACACTCTCTACTCTGTAAAAACCTGTCTACCCTGGAACACTCTCTACTCTGCCAACACTCTCTACTCTGGAACACTCTCTACCCTGGAACAATCTCTACTCTGGAACACTCTCTACTCTGGAACACTCTCTACTCTGGAACAAACTGTACCCTGGAACACTCTCTACTCTGGAACACTCTCTACCCTGGAACACCTCTCTACTTCTGGAACACTCTCTACTCTGGAACATTCTCTACTCTGGAAACACTCTCTACCCGGGAACACGCAGTACCCTGGAAGTCACTCTCTGCTGGGAACACTCTCTACTCTGGAACACTCTCTACTCTGAACACTCTCTACTCTGGAACATCTATACTCTGGAACACTCTCGGAAAAGCTTCTGGAAACACTGTCTACTCTGAACAACTCTCTATCTCTGAAAACACTGTCTATCTAGAACACTCTCTACTCTGGAACAACTCTTCTCTACCCTGGAACACTCTCTACTCTGGAACACTACTCTCTACTCTGGAACACTCTCTACTCTGGAACACTCTCTACTCCTGGAACACTCTCTACTCTGGACACACTCTACTACCTGGAACACTCTCTACTCTGGAAACACTCTCTACTCTGGAACACTCTCTACTCTGGAACACTCTCTACTCTGTGAACACTCTCTACTCTGGAACACTCGATACTCTCTCTCTACTCTGGAACACTCTCTACTCTGGAACACTCTCTACTCTGGAAACTCTCTACGTTGGAACACTGTTTACTCTGGAACACTCTCTACTCTGGAACACTGTCTACTCTGGGACACTCTCTACTCTGGAAACACTCTCTACTCTGGAACACTCTCTACTCTGGAACACTGCTACTCTACTCTGGGAACACTCTCTACTCTGGAACACTGTCTACTCTGGAACACTCTCTACTCTGGAACACTCTCTACTCTGGAACACTGTCTACTCTGGAACACTGTCTACTCTGGAACACTCTCTACTTTGGAACACTCTCTGACTTGGAAACTCTCTACATCTGGAACACTCTCTACCCTGGAAACAACTCTCTACTCTGGAAACCTCTACTCTGGAACACTCTCTACTCTACTCTACTGGAACACAACTCTTACTCTCTGGAACACTGTCTACTCTGGAACACTCTCTACTCTGGAACACTCTCTACTCTGGAACACTCTCTACTCTGGAACACTCTCTACTCTGGACGACTGTCTACTCTGGAACTCTCTACTCTGGAACACTGGTTACTCTATACTCTCTGGAACACTCTCTACTCTGGAACACTCTCTACACTCTGGAACACTCTCTACTCTGGAACACTCTCTACTCTGGAACACTCTCTACTCTCTGGAACACTGGTTACTCTACACTCTCTACTCATGGAACACTCTCTACTCGGAAAACACTCTCTACTTTGGAACCCTCTCTACTCTGGAACACTCTCTACTCTGTGAACACTCTCACTCTCTCTACTCTGGAACACTCTTACTCTGGAAAATCTCTACTGCTCTGAACACTCTCTACTCTGGACAACTCTCTACTGGAACACTCTCTACTCTGGAACATGCTCACCATCTGGAAACACTCTCTACTCTGGAACACTCTTACTCTGAAACACTCTCTACTCTGGAACACTCTCTACTCTGGAACACTCTCTACTCTGGACACTCTCTACTCTGGAAACACTCTCTACTCTGGAAACACTCTCTACCCTGGAACACTCTCTACCCTGGAAAACTTATCTGGAACACCTCTACTCTGGAACACTCTCTACTCTGGAACACTCTCTACTCTGGAACACTCTCTACTCTGGAACACAACTCTACTCTGTGAACACTGGAACTACTGCTCTCTACCTACTCTGGAACCACTCTCTACTCTGGAACACTCTCTACTCTGGAACACTCTCTACCTCTGGAACACTCTCTACCCTGGAACACTCTCTAACTCTGGAAACACTCTACTCTGGAACACTCTCTACTCTGGAACACTCTCTACTCTGGAACACTCTCTACTCTGGAACACTCTCTACTCTGGAACACTCTCTACTCCTGGAACACTCTCTACCCTGGAACACACTCTCTACTCTGAACACTCTCTACTCTGGGACACTCTTCTACTCTGAACACACTCTCTACTCTGGAACACTCTCTACTACTCTGGAACACTCTCTACTCTGGAACACTCTCTACTCTGGAACACTCTCTACTCTGGAACACTCTCTACTCTGGAAACACTGTCTACTCTGGAACACTCTCTACTCTGGAACACTCTCTACTCTGGAACACTTACTCTGAAACACTCTCACTGGAACACTCTCTACTCTGGAAACACTCTCTACTCTGGACACACTCTCTACACTCTGGAACACTCTCTACATCTGGAACACCTCTCTACTCTGGAACCTCTGGAACAAAACACTCTCTACACTCTCTGGACACTCTACTCTGAAAACTACTCTCTACTCTGAACACTCTCTACTCTGGAACACTTCTCACTCTGGAAACCTCTCTACTCTGGAACACTCTCTACTCTGGAACACTCTCTACTCTGGAACACTCTCTACTCTGGAACACTCTCTACTCTGGAACACTCTCTACTCTGGAACACTCTCTACTCTGGACACACTCTCTACTCTGGAACACTCTGGAACACTCTCTACCCTGGAACACTCTCTACTCTGGAACAACTCTCTACTCTGGAACACGCTCTACCTCTGGAAACTCTCTACCATGGAACACTCTCTACTCTGGAACACTCTCTACCTGGAACACTCTCTCTACTCTGGAACACTCTCTACTCTGGAACATCTGTCTACCTCTGGAACACTCCTCTACTCTGGAACACTTGTCTACTCTGGGAACACTCATCTACTCTGGAACACTGGTTACTCTGGATACTCTCTACACCATGGAACACTCTCTAACTCTGGAACAGCTTCTCTACTTTGGAAGCCTTCTAACTCTGGAATACTCCTCTACCCTGGAACACTCCTCTCTCTGGAACACTCTCTACTTCTGGAACACTCTCGGTACTCTGGAAAAATCTCTACTCTTGGAACACTCTCTACTCTGGTAACACTCTCTACTATCTCTGCATCACTCCTCTAAATCTGGAACATGCTCTAGTCTAGTCCATGGAACACTCTCTACCCCTGGGAACACTTCTCTACATTCTGGAACACTCCTCTACTCCTGGAGCATAACTCTCTACTACTCTGAACACTCTCTACTCTGGAACACTCTCTACGCCTGGAACACTCTCTACTCTGGAACACTTCTCGTACCCTGGAACACTCTCTACCACTGGAAAACTCTCTACTCTAGGCAACACTCTCTACCCTGGACACTCTCTACCCTGGAACACTCTCTACTCTGGAACACTCTCTACTCTTGAACACTGTCTAATCTCTGAACACTCCTCTACTCTGTAAACACTCTCTACTCTGGAACACTCTCTACTTCTGGAACACTCCTCTAGCGCCTGGAACACTCTCTAAACGTACCGCTGGAACCACTCTCTACTCTGGAACAATCTCTACTCTGGAACACTCATGCTACTTCTGGAACACTCTCTGACTCTTGGTAACACTCTCTACCCTGGAACAACTCTTCCCCTATACCCTGGAAAACTACTCTCTACCTGGAACACTCATCTACCCTGGAACCTTCTCTACCCTGGGAACACCTCTCTACTGCTGGAACACTGTCTCTACATCTGTGAACCACTCTCATTACTCTGGAGACTACTGTGATCACTGACTGGATGACATTCGATAGCTTACGTACTCATTGGTTACGAGAACATCGTCTCTCTCTGTAACATCTCTCTAGCTATCTGGACACAGCTGTGCTACGTCTGGAACACCTATCTACTCTGGGAGGACCCTCCGTTCTGACTTACTGGTGCAGCTGGTACGTTTACTCGTCATGGAAGCACTCTCTATCCTGCTAGAACCCTCTCTACTTCTGGAATCACTACTCTACCCTGGGAACAGGCTCGTCTACTCTGAAGTTAGACTATCTTTCTAGCTAGGACTGATGAACACTCTCTACATCTGGAACACTCTCTACCCTTGAAGCACTCTCTCACTCTGGAACAACACATAGAAGCTACTCTGGAACATACTCAGCTACTCTCTGGACCACGTCCTCTACTCTGGACACTCTCTAACTCTGAACACTCCTTCCACTCCTGAAACGACTCTCTAACTTCATGGAGACACTATCTCTACTCTAGAACACTGCTCTACATCTGGAACACTCTCTACTCTGGATTCACCTCTCTACTCTTGAACATTCTCTACTCTGAGAACCCTCGCTACCATGGAACACTCTCTACTCTGGACCGTCATCTACTCTACCCTGGAACCACTTCTCTACCCCTGGAACACTCTCTACGCTCTTGAAACTCTTCTACACCCTGGAACAACTCTGTCTAACGCCTGGAACACTCTCTACTTTGGAACGACTGTCTGACACTCTGTACACTCTTACTACTCTGGAACACATCTCTAACTGCCTTGAACCACATAGTCTACATCTAATGGAAACCCTGCCTCTACATCTGTGAACAACTCTCCTCACTCTGGAGACACGTCTCCTACATACTGGAACACATTCTCTACTCTCTGAACACTCTCTACTCTGGACACACTGTCTACTCTGGAAACACTGTCTTACCCTGGAACACTCTCTACGCTGGAACACTACTGCTAACTCTGATGAGGGGATGCATGATGCATTTTAGGAGGAGTTGTTTGACACTTCCGTCTGCAGGAGTGCTCCAGGGGAGTGGGAATGTAGAGCATTTTATATAAATGTGATGAATGGTTTCTTCTAAAAAAAAAGCACACAAACTTGTGACTTTCGGTGTATGCAGGCTCTGAAAAGAAAATAAACAAAAAGTACCTAGGGATTGCCTTTCCGGTCATGAGTCTATCTAGGCTCATATCAGCAGCACTGTATGAACCCGGAGCGTGACAGGTCAATAAACAGAGAGAGAGTACGCCCATATTTGTCATGGATGGTTACTTCGTGATGTTAAATAATATTTAATGTAGCCTAACTGTGATTACTGAGAAATTAGATTTACATACAAGTTAACTGCATGCTGATAATGCTACTATGTACATAGGGTACCATGCTGGAGTAATGCTAATATGTGACACTATGGGTTAAACTATGCATGAGTATGCTAATATGTACATAGGGTAACCATAATTGCTGATTTATGGCTAGATGAGTGTACATAGGGTAACATGCTGATATGCTAATATATAGTACATAGAGCTATAACAATGTGCTGATAATGCTAATATTGAGTACCATAGGAGTAACATGCTCTGCTGATTATGGCTAATATAGTTACATAGGTACACTGGCTGAGTATCTGCTAATCGAGTACAATAGGTTCACATGTATTGTGAGATGATGCTAAATAATGTATATAGGGTAACATATCTGTATATGCTAATATGTAGCATATGTTAACATGCTGATATGCCTATATATGTACATAGGGTCAACATGCTGATATTCTATATGTACATAGCGTGTAACATTGCTGTATATTAGAGTCTGCAGTTATTGACTGTAATGTCGACAGACATCATAATAAGTACTTTTTCCCCCCCACTATTATATATCAGAGTATTGCAACAGAGTGGCACACAGCCAATTGGGGAGTGCTGTACTGCAAGCTGCTATGTTAGAATACGTCTACTAGATATAGACCCCAGATACATAGGCAGATGTTGCTGAGGAAGGATTGATGATGGCCATCATAGACATTCATGGATCCTTTTGTATGGCTCTTGGTCACAAGAGAGTGATTTAACTTCCAACTACGGTATAGGTGTGTGAATCGGATTGGTGCTGGTAACCGCCTAGCCGCTAGAAAATGGTGAAGATCCACTCCGTCTCACAAAAACATGGAGGCCCATACATTTCTTTAATTGAGAGGATACACCAAGAAAATGTCAGCCTGTGTATCATAGGATGAATGTTTAAAACGAAAAATGTTTCCCAGTCGGGGAGCATCTCAGTACATGCGTACCATATAGACAATTACTCCACTAGCTTGGTTGGACATCATATATCAAAATTTGTTATAGACAAATGTTTCCGTCAGGAGCTCTAGAAAGAGACCAAGACTTCGCCAGTTTGTGATGACCGTTTAAAAACCAATGTTTTCCATTCGGCTGCTTCTAAGAAAGAGGCCAGAATTCCCAGTAGTGATGACCATCTATTAAAACCAATGTTTCTTCCAGTCGGAGCTCTAGAAAGTCGGCCAGAATTGCACAGTAGGAAATGACGCTGTTTAAAACAAATGTTTCCAGTCGGAGCTCCTAGAAAGAGGCCAGAATTCCCGAGTAGGATGACCGTTTAAAAACAAATGTTTTCCAAGTCGGAGTGTCATTTTTAAGAAAAAGTTCCCCATTTCCCAGCTATAGTCCTGGAAACTGCCTTGAAGTCGGAAGTCTGAGATTTTCCCAGCTCGAGTTTCTAGCGATGATTGTATATAGCAAAAAAAAAAAGCAAAGGCTGACGGCATTGAATAAGATTGAATGCCATAGTACTTCCAGTCAAGTAAAATTACGTAGGGGTTTAACACTATCTGGCTCCACGTGCTATGACAAGGCATTATACGCGCTCACCATACATGTATCTGAGTGTGGCGACCTAGCACAGGAGCAAACTAATATCTAACCTTGCTCTTAAGTCGCAAGCACGGACACAGATCTACTAAGGGATTTGTTTTATACCCTTTACTCTCATCAGGACTGGAAACTTACCTTAGGTTGAAAGTATACCCTATTATACAATGTTGTCATTTTTGAATTACAGTTGTATTTGTGTGGTTAATAAGTAAATGCATATGCAATATTAAGACAAGAACACATCCCTTACATAGGCATAATTTGCATATTAGGAGAATCTTGATTTGTACAAACACATTTTGCTATTCGCAAGGACCATGCTACGTGGTCCAGGACTTTACACAGAACTGTGAGGTAGTTTTATCAAAATATTGTCATTATCAATGGAATAAGAATAAAACCTGCAATATTCACTCATTAGCTATGACAGGATGCAATAATTATTTGCATATATTTATCAGATAAAATGAGCGACTTCAACTAGACGCAGTAAAAACGGACTTTGCCAAGATAGTCTTGAAAGCGGGCACATTATTAGGTTATATCTACTGTTGTAAGACCTTAAGAACCTGTGATGTGGGAATAATGTCTAATGTTACGTCCTCGGACGCCTGAGAAAAATGAATTGTTCTACACGGGATATTATGTCTATTTAGAGAACATGGCTGATAAATAGCTAGGCTAATGTGGCAATTAAAATGGACTCTTCATAATATGACCATCTCTAACAGTCACTATTAAAATGTATCCTCTTTTTCATATAATCACTTCTACTGTAGAAAAAATTAAAACATCAAATATCACGCATTTTTACAAATACATCAGGCACGTATTGTAATATACCCGGCATTTGTTTTCCAGCATTCGCGAGCATATGATTTGAATTTGGGGGAGGGAGCGGAGGGGGGGCACTCCTCATATCAGCTTTGACGCAATGGTTCTGCATCCAAACTGGCTTCGTAGTATTTAGTAGCTCGTTTGAAAGATGTATGGTCAAGACAGTAATCCGACGAATATAGCCTGCCCATCCTTGTACTGGCCCTCTTTGAGTTGTTGCTGGTGCTAGCTTTAACTTTATGGGCTGTGTCATGTACCTGCACTTACCTATACATTGATCCTATCACTCTTAATTATACAGCAGCTACTTATAACATGTATTCAATCAACTCCTCTCTGATTTAGCTTCCAGTGTCACCAAGTGCTGTCATATACACAATTTGTCCATCACAGACTCCTGATATAGCAGGGGCTCCCTCACTGAATGCGTGGCTACTGCCATCTGGAGCTAATGAGGCTTTTGGCAAGGAAGACAGTTTTGGGGCGTCCGCTGGACCTATATTTTGAAGGAGTTCAGGCTACAGTTCATTTGCATTGGGTTCCGTCCGTTTACATAATAAGATGTCATTTCTATTTGATAGGATTATCATTGACATCTCCTGTGATATACAGTACCATTTTTTCTTCTGTGTTCGTCATTCAATAAAGATGTATGGCCTCCATGTTTTTTGCTGACTATGGTGGATCTTCTACCATTTTCTAGGCTGGGGCTTGGTACCGAGCACCAAATGACACACACCTATTCCGCCGTATTGGAAAGTGAAGTCGCTCTACTTGTGCCAGAGCCCTATTACAAGATCCTAATGTCTATCGATGGACAATCCTCATCCTCCTTCATCAACTCTGGCTATGTCTGGGAATCTATATCTGCATATTCTAATTAGCTTTGTGCAGCACTCCCCATTGGCTGTTGCCCTCGTCTGAATCTCTGCCTACTAAAGTGGGCAGGGAGAAAGTACTTATTGACGACTTTTCCAATCTGTTAGCGACATACGTCATAACTTGCAGGATCTTAATTCAGCATGTTACCCTAACTTAGCACATGATTACAGATCAGCATGTTACCGGCTAATGGTACCAGCTATTACGCATATCGCATGTTACACGACATAGATAATGTATAATATATGAGCCTACTAGGCATGTTTTACCGCTATTACATATTAGCATAATCCAGATGTAACACCTATGTACATAATTAGCATATACTTAGTTTGCATATGGTTATGCCGCCTGTGTACATATAGCTCATTATCGGAGCTATGCATTTACTTTATGTAAAAGCTAATTTTCCTCATCTAATTCCAGTTGGCTACTAAATTGTATTGAAGATTAGTACAAAAAAAAAAAAAAAGCAAGTCAGCCTGACAATATCGGGCCTCTCTGCCTTTTTATTGACCTAGTCCCTCTACCTGTTCATGTCTCTTGATATGAGCTGAAAGGAATGGCGACTAGGTTACTTTTTATTTTTCTTCATTAGAGTAGTTATAGCTGTCGAATACAACCAAAGTCCGAACGTTCCGTGATGTCTTAGATATGCACATCATCTCTCGCAGCTTTATTATTAAAAATGTTCTCATCATATCCCCTGGTTATGCCCTCCTGCATGCTGGAGGAAGTTAAACATGTCTATCCGATCACCTTCTCAGGTGCTATATCTCATACATGACAGGAATATACAGAATCCCTGGTTGGTGTGGGTCTATCGGTGATTTATCGGTGGCAGTGTTGATAGAGCACTTAGCGATCAAGATGGGCAACTATGCATAGGGTAGCAAATCTTAGTACGATCTTCTGTCCCATGGTATCGGCTGTCTAGCTTGTCAATAGACAGTTCATCTTCAACTAATTGTGTGCGTCTCGACGCCGCTCTGCCGTGGCGCTCTGTCGAAGTCCTTTATCCTCTCCTCTACCGTGTACTGGATACGTGACTGATTCGGGAACTGATCAGGCTCATGTTTTCTTTGCATTCGACTGCTCTATTCTCGGCACTGCTAACTGAGATACGCCGCTATTTTATTACGATACTGTACTATCGAGTGTTATACTTCTTCGAGATATCTCATTTTCGTCCTATTCTGTTGACTGGTAGTCCTCGCACTCTGGGAAGTGTATATTTTCGTGTGACGAGGAAGGCGCTGTGGCGATATTCACGTGAGGTCCTTTTAACCAAATTCGGTTGCCTGGAAAAGTGCCATTAAATTACATTTAAGCTAATTTTACATGTTTTTAGTCATTTATAGCAGACCAGTCTTAATCCATGAGTCGACTTAGCAGTTTAGCTGGACTAATTTTCTTTTTTCTATTATAATCGTGACACCCACTGTGGGAATGCATAATCCTTTGACAACCCTGGCGTGTGCAAAACGCGCATGCTCCTATGCAACTGCTGGGGCTACTAACCATCAGAGCTCTGCGCGAATGGCAGCTGGCTTGACCCTGGCCTGTAGCCCTTTGACCGAACGGCTTGCGGGCAACATTGTGTCGCACGGACCCATTCGGGGGGAGTGCTTTCCCATGTTCTAGCGGTCCGAGGGTGCTAAGTGGGCGACAAGAGAGCCTGGAATACAGACCAGTATCATCTAGTGGCACAGTTAGCACTGCGATGCAGTGCCTATAGACAAGTCTCACATGTCGCCATGTAACCATGGCAGATTGCGGAAAGTGCCGTTATTAAACTCCACGTAACCATCAGGTTGTCCAAAGAGAGTGCTCATTTAAATATTCAGTAACTAGTCAATAGATATCAGTAATCAGCTCGGGGCCGCATCTAGTCTTGCAATAGATCGAGACACATGACGTCACAACAGATAGAGTGATAGTTACTCAGCATGTTATGGAGCTGTAACGATCATGCTCCGGAAGATAGCACATAGCCAATAAAAGAGTTGATTCATAATTATAGCATTCACATGGGAAGTTTGGGTATAATTACTTGAATATGCGGTTGAAGTTATAATATGATTCATACATGGAGAGTTTTGAAAACATATAGCTGGTTAAGGACAATTATATATGATTCCAACAGGGAGAGTCTGAAAATTAGGCGGTTGCAACATTTAAATAAAAATTCTCTTGGATATGGCATTCAACATGAAAGTAGTTTGAAACACAATTAGCGGTTGATTATATATGGATTAACATCGACGAGTTTGCAAAATAGCAGGTTGAATGTATAATACTGTATTCGATATCATTTGTAGTTTTGAAGAAATACTAGTTGAAATTATTATATTGAATATCACTCAGTTCGATTGTAAGTTTGAAATAATATCGCTGTCGAATTAATATTAATGATATCATACATGGGATGATGTTTAGAATTTAATAAGCTAGTTAATTATATATGGCATTCAACATATGGTGTAAGTAGTTTAGGAGAAAATAGCGTGTTGAGAGTCTACTTATGAATAGATGCTTACAAAACCCGAGCATTTAGGCTTATGGTTTCGTAGCTTGTGACTGATTGGATATAATGATTACAAATCAAGTATTTTGATTCAATAGCATTATTGCCGATGTAATTGCGTACTATTTTTTATGATAGTGATGGACGAGTATATAGTTGACCCAAGTTATACTCCCGATAAATGTCGGACAATATAAAATGAAACAGATCGTAGGAAGTCAAATGCATCAGACGAATGTTTGGCCTGTGGTGGCGTCGTGGGCTCTTAAAGGTATTTTTAGCAATTGCGTTGAATTTAATAAACAACTGCTCTTCGCCATCGATAGTATGTCAAATGCGGCATGCTACATGTTTGTCATGAGAGTATCATCTTAGCTCAGAGCAGAAACTATCGGTTATTATAGAGTGGAATGGGAGGCTCGTGTCTTCCTGCCTGTGGGTTATAGGTTTGATCTTTACTTAAGTGCATACTGGTGTGGCCTGCTCTGTTATTCACTCCAAGAACCCTCACGCACTGTGAGGAGCATGGCGTCCTCATCGCTGCCCGACAGGTGATATCGCTCACACGAGCTCTGTATGCGTCCTGGAAGCGTCTCCAACCCTGATTCTAGCAGCTACCCAGCGTGCTTCATTTGTGGGACAACTCATGGTAAGAGAATCTAGGTTTGTATGTGCGAATGCAAATTAGTAAGCATGTTTCACGAAGGAACATATTTCACTAAACAGTTTGTCTGATAGGACCTTCTTCGGCATACGCAATCAGAGGAAATGAAATGATTAGGGATAGAGGTGTGAGGAGATGTCAACATATCACGGTGGTGGTAGATCTTCATTATTTAGCTATAAGTAATCTGTCATCTCTATTTAAATTATCTATATAGTGAAGCATGATTGTTATTTCCTTCCTATTACTAGACTATATTAAAATCTAAATCGTGTAAACCGAAGCTACACTCTGTAGGCTATCTGGCTCCATACATATCAATGAACAACAATTCATCGGCCTTGGCGCTAGTAAACGTTATCTCTGGTCCCGACATCATATGGATAGGAAGTCTCTCGGAGTGTAACAGTAGGAGTACACGCAGATTCCAAACCAGTATGCTAATAATATATTACGAGATCCATCACTCCAAAGGGCACAATTACTAGAATGTGTTTAATTTTGTTGAGTCAAGGCTAGACCAATTATGTACCGAAGACATCTTAAAATCTTCGTTTTCTTTTTTGAACTGTTTTTTCTGCTCGTGTGTTAATGGCTCTGTATGGCTATGTATTGGAATAATGGCAAAATCGACTTATGTATCAGATACGTTATTTTTTCGTGCTTAGGTCCATGATTATTAAGGGCCTGTGTGTTATACATAATAACGAAGCTCCGACAATCCCCACACACTAATAGCATTCACTTGCGATAGTTCAACACTGTTGAAACTTCTTTCCAATTCATATCACATGAGATACAACTACACAGTGATGTGACATAATTAATATCACGATCTGTTTTTGATAATAGGGATTTGATGTGATTGTGTTTTTTATGTTTTATGACGTGTGTGTGTTGTGTGATGTAGAAGAGAGAGGTGAGAAGAAGTAGAAGAGATAGAGAGAGAGAGGAGAGTAGAGAAGAGTAGAGAGACGAAGAATGCCACTAGAGAGGGAGACGAGAGAGTTGGTTGTACTGTGGGATTCAATTACATCATTTTGAGCTCATTGGCCTCACGATGTTTTGAAGTTGTTTGAGTGTTTTTGGCAATACACGTAGATGATTTTTGGCAGATTAAGAGTGTTTCCAGAGTAGAGAGTTTTCCGGGTAAGAGTTTTTCCCAGAGTGAGAGTTTCCATGGTGATAGTGTTCCGAGAGAGAGTGTTCCAGGTAGAATGTTCCAAGTAAATGTTCCAGAGTAGAAGGTTCCCAGAGTAGAGAGGCCCAGAGTAAAGTTGTTCCAGAGTAAGAGTGCCCCAGAGGAGGTTTTCCAGAGTAGATAGTGTTCCAGAGTAGAGAGTTTTTCCAAGTAGACAGTGTTCCGAGTGGAGAGGTTTTCCCAGAGTAATTTTCCAGAGTGAGAGTGCCAGAGTAACGTTTCCATGGTAAGAGTTTTCCAAATAGAGAGTGTTCCATGTAGAGAGTGTTCCAGAGTAAGAGTTTTCCCCAATAAGAGTTTTCCATGGAGAGAGTTTTCCCAATGGTAGAATGTTCCAGATCGAGGGGTTCCGAGTAGAGACCCCAGAGCGACTGAAATTAGGATGACAGTGTCTCGTGGCAGGGGGAAGGTGCAAGTTACCTGAAAAATTCTCTCAAGTTCTAATCTCTAAATTTTTATCTCAAAGTCACCAAATTCAGCATTTATCTGTTAAAATCCCTAAACCCCCCATAGGGCTTTGTGTTCAAATCCTAAAAAGCCCGGGAAAGGCCTCACCCCATCCAGCTACAAACCACCCCACCGACTACCCTATTTTACTCTGGAGAGGGGGAACTTTACCCTGGGAGAGAGGAGTTGCTACCCCGGGGGAGAAGGAGCGCTACCCTGGGGGAGAGGAAACCTGCACCCCGGGGGAGAGGGGAGCTGTTCCCCGGGGGAGAGAGGAGTTTTACCCGGGGAGAAGGAACGCTCCCCTGGAGAGAGAACCTACCCTGGGAAAGAGGAGCTATCCCCCGGGGGGAGGAGCTTACCCCTGGGGAGAGGGGGCTGCTACCCTGGGGAGAGGGGTTGCTCCCCCCTGGGGAAGGGGATTTCTACCCCCTGGGGAGAGGGGAGCTGCTACCCCTGGGGGAGAGAGCTCTACCCTGGGGGAGAGGAGCTGTTAACCCCGGGGAGAGGTAGCTGCTACCCCGGGGAGGGGAGGAGCTGTTACCCGGGGAAAGGAGTTGCTACCCCCGGGGGAGAAGGACTGTTACCCCGGGGAGAGAGGAGCTGCTCCCCTAGGGAGAGAGGGTTGCTCCCCCCTGGGGAGAGAGGAGCTTTTTACCCCGGGGGAAAGGAGGGTTACTCCCCCGGGGAAAGAAGGGCTAACATTATGGGGTTAAAAATTAATTTGATGTTTTTGTTTTGTGTTTAAAAAGTTGATGATATTTTTGGGGAAATAAGTTGAGATATTGTTATGTTTTCATATTTTTTATAAATTTTTGTTAGTTTTTAAAAATTTGTGATATTGCTATGGGATAATATAGTTGATGAAGTTATGTGTATTAATATAGTTGATGATATGTTTTTGGGACTGTTATAATAGGGCCCATCTCCTTAAAAAAATTTTCTATAAAATTTGATGGTGGGTTGAATTCTTTTTGTTTTTCCCCTGTGTCGCCAGGTGATCAATCCTACACTATCTAGAATCTAAAGGGTTCTTTGGCTGTCCCCAAGGAGAACCCTTTTTAGAAACCCTTTTGGCTAGGAGAAAACCCTTTTGGGTTCCCTGAAGAATCCCTTTTAATTTTCTTTACGTCATTTAGTAACGCTCTTATCCAGAGGACTTACAAATAGGGCATTTTACCTTTTAACCCGTGGGATAACCCTTAAATTTTTTTTTTATTTTTTTTATTGGGGGGGGGGGGGGGGATGATCAGAGCTGAAGGTACGGAGGTGCCGTTCCCCCACAGCTCCGTTTGGCAAACACCATGGGTTCTTGTACAGATGCGAGCGTCAAATTTGGGAAACCGTGGGAGTGTGCGGGAGGGGGTGGTAGAATTAGGAAAAAGGTTGAACCACCAGCGGGCGCGGCCCTTTCTGGGTGAGTTGTAGGGTTTAATGACACAGGCAGGGGAGCCACCAAAAGCGGTTCGTAATCCAACGGTAGATACAAATGCCGGGTTTGGACCTGTGCCGCTTCCTGTGAAAGGGAGGTCTTTCTCTCCGAGCAGGGGGTTTCTCTCCACAGAGGGTTTCACAGGGAAACCAGAAGGGGGTTTTACCTGGAAACCCCAAAAGCGTTCTCCTATGGGGGAGCCAGAGGATCCTTTTGAAACTCTTTTTTTAAGAGGGTCTGTTCATAGGCTATAACTTTTCTTTTCAAAACAGGGTTTTAAAACACAACAAGCAACAACATTTTCTCTTTTTAAACTATTTTAAATCTTTTCACTCAGGAAGTATTTTGTGTGAAAAGGGTATAATAATAAATTGGAAAGACTGTGTGTTCATTAGTGCCCCCCGTAGCAAAACGTTTGGCAACAGAAATTTTGGTCCTTGTACACGTTTTGGAGTAAAACTGTTTATCAATTTTAAAACTGTTGCTGCGGTGTAAAAATAATGAAGACCCCGGTAGTACCTACAAAGGGTGTTGATGCCTGCCTCATGCTAAAACCCCGTATGTGCCTGAGGGGGGGGACTATGATGCAAGTAGATATATGGGTTTTTTAAAGCTTACCCAATTTTTAGTTTTGCTTCACATTCCAATTAGACTTCACCCATAAGAATACACAGAGTGTAGTCATCAGGAAGGGCCTCTTTCAGCAGAATGAAAAAAATCTCAATGATTGACATTTTTGGGTTTTGAATTTGGCTAAAGGGGAGAATCTTTAGGATTTTAAATGGTAGAGAAATGAAGTCTGGGTAATTTTATACAGTGAATGGAATAAAACACTCAGACCTGCATCGACTTCTAATGAGACAGGTCGTTTTTTTTTTAATCATACAAATTTTTTTTTTTTATTTTTATATTCAATTTTTTTTTTTTTGTTTTTTAAAAAATTTCTTTTTTTTAAATATTATTATTTGAT
>CM072257.1:10903160-10973685 GCA_036851935.1 Coregonus suidteri | reverse complement strand
TTTAAAAAACTCAAAATTTCAAAAATGACATTTTCAGTTCATTTTACCAAATTACAACCATAACATAACATTTTATAGCATAAAAAAAAATAAAACTGACATAAACCAAAAACACCATCATTTAGTTAACTAATATAATTTAATATTATACAGGGGGGAAAACAAGTATTTGAACACTGCCGATTTTGAGGTTTTTTCCTACTTACAAACTGTAGGGTCTAAAAATTTTTTATCATAAGTACACTTCAACTGTGAGAGAGGGATCTAAAAAAAAATTCCCCAAAAAATACATTGTATGTTTTTTAAGTAAATATTTGCATTTTTTCATGACTTTCGTTTTTTACATCAAAAAAGAAAACTTAATTTTTATACAAAAAACCTTTGTTTGAAATTACAGAGATCATATATTTCCTTGGGTCTTCCCATTTCACCACTGCAAAAGGGTTTTGGCCCACTCCTCCATAAGCCTTCTCCAAATCCTTCGGGTTTGGGGGCTGTCGCGGAAATAGGGATTTTCAGCTCCCTCCAAAGATTTCTATTGGGTTCAGGTCTGGAGACGGGCTAGGCCACTCCAGACCTTGAGAGCTTCTTACGGACCACTCCTTATTGCCCGGGCTGGGGTTTTGGGGGTCGTTGTCATGCAAAAGACCCCCCACGACCCATTTTCAATGCTTTTACTGAGCGAAGGGGGTTTTTGGAAAAGATCCTCAACATGGCCCCATTCCATCCCCCCCAATACGGGCATCCCTTTTTCCCCTTTGCAGAAAAGCATCCCCAAAAATGATATTTCCCCCCCCTGCTTAGAAACTTTTCACGGTAAAGTGTACCCTGTTGTATTCGGCGCATGTGAGAAATAAAATTTGATTTGATTTGAAGCCATGCGCAGAAATACGTTTTGGGTCAATGGTGTCTTTTGCTGAACTGCACATGTGCAGGCCGCAAATCAAAGTCCCTCCTTCGAATAAAGTTTTTTTTGACCAACCTAAAAATGTACAGTTTTTTAACTATTAAGACAGAACATTTCAAAAGGAACAACTAAGTGAAGCGCTTTTTATATCACATTGACTTTCTCAAACCACAAAACCCCCTTGGCAGGGTTTGCTGCATATTTATTCCCAGAAGAAATTTTTTACATCAGCAGTTAGTCACCAAGTCCTTATATAGAAAACTCAGTCCTAAAACCACAAAGAGCAAGCAATGCAGATGCAGAAGCACGGTGGGTAGGAAAAAACTCCTAGAAAGGCAGGAAAAACCTAGGAAGAAACCTGAGAGAGGAACCGAGGCTCTGAGGGGTGGCCACCGTCCTCTTCTGGCTGGTCTGGTGAGATTATAAGAGGATATGGGCCATTAAGTACAGATTCATTCCTCAAGATTTTCCAAATGTGCATAGATGACCAGCGAGGGTCAAATAATAATTCCCACTGTGGTTATATAGGGTGCAACACGTCAGCACCTTCAGAGATTAAATGTCATTTGGCTTGTTCATAGCCGAGCAGTCAGAGGGTCGATGACAGCAGGTGGTGGTAGGGAGAGAGAAGGATAGGGAGAGAGAGAAAGAGAGGGTCGAACAGCAGTTTCGGACAAGGTCACACGTCAGGTGAACAGGTTCATAGTTTCCATATCCGCAGGCAGACCAGCAGAAACGGGATCAGTCCACGTCCCATTGGAGCATGTATCGATACTGATAGGATCAAAAAAAAAGGAAGGGGACCGCCTGCTCTCGGATCAGTTTTTTCTCCAATTAAAATCATCCGTAAAACATGATAATTATGTCACAATACTGACCACGGATCAGCTTCTAGAAAAGATATTTACTACCTACGGCTGCAAATATTGAGGTAGTTTTATTCTAATGCTTACCCAAAAAAAATGCACTAAATCACAGATTTGGCACACATCATTGGGCACATGTTAGGCTACACATCATTGAAATATATTGAGAACAAATTACAGACATGTAGCCTACAAGTAGCAACATAGAACTAATGATAGTTGAACTAGAATATATTTCATGATGATTGGAAATAGGCCTATAGCCTACTGTTTATATTGTAATGCAGTCATCTCGGTTTTTCATTTTAAAAAACAACCAAATTGTGTACTTCCCTTGTTTTGAATCAATTGCAAAGACCTTTGCAACTTTGTATTTGTAGTCACTTTTTGTTCTGAATTTATCTGCGGTCACAAAGAGAAAAAGACGGATTAAACCATGTGATTCTATGTTTAGCTGAGATCCATTCTGTGTATAAAGTGAGCGGGAGGGCAAAAAAGCATCTAACGACGCACTTGGCTGTTCTACAAGTGGTCTGAGGCAGGTGTTAGAATATGAGCGTTTTCAAGTGCAACGTTACATAACGATGGTTTTGGGAAACAGCTCCGAGAATTTAACAATGCTCCTACCAAGGTTTCTAATGATGAACTTGCCTTAAGATGCTTTTTGGGATAACCAGGCCCTGGACAAAAACATCTGCTAAATTACTAAAATATCAAAATGTAAATGTTTTACATACAGATCTCATATTACTGGATTTATTTAAAAAAAAAAAATTAATATTGATGTTACAAATGTATCATGTGTACAGGTCTTTTCTTTATAAATTGTTTGTATTTGTTACATTTGACTGTGTAAAACCTAGCAGTACTACTTATTTCTCTGAGAGTGAGGCAGATGTACATTACAAGAATTAGTTGTCACTGTGTTAAACACAACCAACATGCTGTTAGTCTCTGTTTAGGGGTTAGTGGTCTAAAATAAGTCTGTCTGGGGAGAGAAGAGGACCAATTTTCTACTCTGAGACTCCTTTTTTTGATACGTTCCAGATCTCAAAATATTGTTTATAAAACGATTAATTTTTGTTTTACATAATAAAAACATGAATATTACTAATGTAGCCTGACTTAAAGACCTGGTTTAGTATTATTGTGTGGCACTGCTCATGTCCGCGTTCTGGAAAAACTGTCCGCGTCCACGCCCAGAACTGGTCCGCGTCCACGTACGGTTTGGCGCCAAGCATATTGTCCAGCTTACGTCCGCAGAGTGGTGTGCTGAAGGTGATGTTGGGGAACAACGACGGAGTTTCGTTACAGTGTTGAGACACGAAGCTTTATTTGTTCATGCTTTTTGCTTTTTCGCGTAATGGTCCAGTGACAGTATGAGTGTAGCCAGATCCTTTTCACTCGCTATCCTTGTTTCATCTTGTGGTTCACCGGATTCGTCATCATCCTCGAGGGACAGACGAAACGACCTGCTAGCTAACCAAGCTAGTCGGGTACAGCTAGTTAAGCTAGCTACTCTTTAACAGTAGCATCCTAGTTATCCTAGCTACCACTACATCATCACCGGCTGCCTGCTTTTCTTGTGGACCGTGGAGCCTCCCTGGTTGTTTCTTTCCACCTGTTAAATACCGTGGAGGGCTTCTTCCTCCTCTCGTTGAAGGATGCTGGCTACGCTCCCTCTGTCCGGTTCTCCCTCTTCACTAAATGTACGTAACTTTAGTGTTTAATTAAACCCCTCTGTGATCCAAGGACTGAACTTTTTGATATGTATTTTCGGGGCGCTCAAGTTCAATTTTTTTTACCACGTTTATATTCTGATAAATTAGTTCATTGCATCCGCCATTGGACCCAGTTTTCAATAATATTACCTTCTGTCCCTGTTTATATGAAGTAATCGCGAAAAAACAGGCCTTATGTTTGGGTATTTTTCACCCTGCCAAGCTTCCTATTAGTTCTACTGTAGGTTTACCTCACTTTCAGTTAAAATAGTGTATTACGGTTACAGTACGGTTACGGTTACTTGGCAGTTACAGTGTTACCTGGTTACGGTTGAGGCCACATTCTGTGGCGAAGCGCACAAATTTTCATGGTCAAACCCAATGTTAACCTGCCAACACCCGTACATGTTGTGGTGACCACATCGTAATAGTGATTGCATAAATGTCTGCGGCAAATTGACAAAGCCATCGAATAAACGTTAACGCTTTCATGGTGGTCCTGGTTAAACATACATTTAACAAACCATGTTTTAAAATACAACAATCCATGTGTCACCCCCATGTAATACAAATGCACTAATCATTTCTCATTTCCCAGTCCACATCCTTTAAACATCCCAATTAATTGGATCATGCAATGGTTAAAACGCATGTCCTCTGTCCTCTCTTTTCAAGATGTGGCAGATTTTAAACAGCCAGAATAATTTTTTTTATGAAGAAATAAAAAAAAATCTGATGACTTGTTGTTTCTAAATGGGCTTGCTGGGTAATTTGATGTGCATCGGAATCTTCGTTCATAGGCATCAAATTTGAGCGAATGCTGCGCGTAGGTTCACTGAGTTGCAAAACCAAATGGGTATAATGGGGTGATTGTTGTCTAATTGGGTGGTCTAGCTAATGGATTTGTAGATCTGACACAGTTGCTACCTCAGATTATGAGGCCTAGCAAGTGTCATATAGCTCAGTTGGTACAGCATGGCGCTTATTGCAAAACGCCAGGGTTGTGGGTTCGTTTCCCCACGGGGGGCCAGTATGAAAAATGTATGCACTCACTAACTGTAAGTCGCTCTGGATAAGAGCGTCTGCTAAATATGATAAATGTAAATGTAAAAAATGTAATGAATGAGGTTATGTAGTACGGACACAGATGGCCAAAGGGAGGCAAAGGGAGGCGCAGAGTGCTATAAACCCATACTGGTTTTTTGCCATAATAAACCCTAAACCTAACAATCAATCAAATGTATTTATAAAGCTCTTTTTACACCAGCAGATGTCACAAAGTGCTATACAGCAACTCTTACCCTACTTATAACCTATTTTAGCCGTAACCCCTAATTCTATTGGTAGGGTAAGCCTGAGAACACTTTTAGAAACTATTTTAGTAATAATATTATCTTAGTAAATACAATTATAGTATTTAAATAGCGTTTTTGATTATTTTGTTGTTATTTTTATTATATGTAATAGCAAGACACAGAACACTTGATAAATAAGACACATTTGTTTTATTTTTCAAATGTGGTTTGAATTGGGTGACCTAAATAACCTCTGTGTGAAAGTCCCGCAATTGTGGCATGGGGCGGTTTTGAGACTGATCTAATACACTTTATTTCTCAGCTGCCTCACCAACGTCTGTACGTGAATTAATAACTTTTAATAGGCTAAATATTTCCAATAGATGGCAGCATAAGACCACGAAGCATCAGTTATAGGCTACAAGCAGCAATATGTTTGTGACATAAAAATAGCATGCGAAACCAAAGAATATGTGTCCCCATGATTTTCTAAAAATGGTCAATCATTACTTTAGTTAGCTATATATCTCGTATAGGCCTGTGATGCTTTTGGAAGAGCAATTAAAAAAAAAAAATAGTTACTATAGAAGGTGTTGAATCCTGGGTAAATAATCACTATTCAGATGCTCCAACCTCACCCTAGTATACATGCATTTTTTAAATATCTAATATTGCGAATTAAACAACCTCGGAATAGATAAGACAAGAGTGCGTCTTCCAGCCCACCAATAATTTACATCATGCAACCCTCCCGGTACCTCAACATGCCCCTCGCTTGTGCTAGAAGGCAGAGTGGTTCGCTGCTGGTTGATGAATCTGACAATGAATGTAGCCAGGAGAAATACGTTTTTTCTCAACCAGAGGTGACTAAATTTAATGTTCAGGCTTATTGATATAATCATTATAGTAATGAAGTATAATTTCAAAACATGAGCATAAAACAGGTAATAATAAACATGAATCATCATTATATTATTTCATCAGTAATCTGTTAAATGCTTTTTCAGTCGTTCCTCTTGCAATAAGCATAAAAAAATATAAAAAAAAAGCAGTGTGTGGAAAGGGACAGTAAAAAGCGTGTGCAGGAACGTGTTCCTGTAATGGGGAGTGGTGGTGTTATCCAGTGGAGAGAACTAAACTAACCTTCTGAAATGTCATTCGTTGGGTCTATGCTGCATCTATTCGGGAATTATTTGCAACTGCAGTAGTACTGAATAAAGTTAATCCTTACTAAAGTAGGAATTACTCAGAATTGCAAAATATGACATTTTCTAGTTCATTTTACCACTTATTACGACCATAAAATAACAATTTGTAGCATAACAAACAATGAAACTGACATAAACCAAAACACCAATACATTTAGTTAACTATATATATATATATATATATATATATATATATACTATTTATTTAGATGGGTGACATTATCTGCCAATGTAAAGTAACACCTCTGTAGACAAAGAAGAGCTCTCAGTAGGTGAACCAAAACATTCGAAAGGTCATTTTCTCAAAATTGTTGAGTTACAAGTTTATCATCTTTCAAAGCAGAATTACTTTCCATTGTTCCTCAACTATAGTGTATTATATACCTTTTTCCCTAGCTGAGTCTCTACTTTTTATCCAATGTAAAACACAATTCAAAATTTTGCTACATAAGATCAAGCCTTTCGGTCCACGTTTGGACTGAGGCAGATATATATTATTACTCGTGTTTAAAACCTAGCAGTACTACTTATTTCTCTGAGAGTGAGGCAGATATATAGCATTTTGCAAAAAAACATGATTATTTGTCTCTCTGAAATGAAACATCAAGTGATAGATTTTTAACAAATATGTCTGTCATTGAACAATCCCATGGCCATGATTAGCTAGTGAAAAAACACACCTATCTCTTTCATAATTCTTTTAAACAATAAAAGCTAATTTACGAACATTTCTGAAAATGGATATTAGCGTTTGGGGAATGAAACTCTTGTTTCCACAATGTGAGCTCAGAGTATATGAGAGATGTAATGTGTTTGTCTCTGTTGTGTTGGAAGCCCAAATCAAGCAGGAGAGACCAGCCTTCCCTGTATCCCAGCTGTGTAGTCCATTGAAGAGTGGACAAGTCTATGGGTCTATCCTAATACAGTTTAGAGAGGGAGCCTTTTTCTACTGAACAAAGGTTAAGAAGAGAACTCATGGGTCCAGGAGTCGTGAGTTAAACAACACTGTCTCTAGTCATTTCTCCTCTCCCATCTTCCCATTCTTTTTGGTGTTTTCAAAAATCCATAGGCTAATACGTTTTTTCAATTTTCTAGTCCTGAAAAAATATTAAAACAAACACAACATTCCCTCCCTGTGTGTGTGTATGTGTGTGTGGTGTGTGTGTGTGTGTGTGTGTGTGTGTGTGCCACTCCCTGGATGAGGAGATGTAATCTGATGTTTTTGTTCCACAGAAACCAACAAAGGAGAGATCAGGATTCAGAGATTCTCAGTTGGTCAGTTTCCCAGAGTCATCAAAACAGACCTGGCCTCCATATTCAGTGTATGTGGTCCTGTTATGTACATTTTGTTTTTGTTTACCTCAAGTAAAGTTGATCTGTCAATCATTCATTCATGTGGTTAATGAGAAAGCATTTAGTATCTTGCTTACTTATTAACTTTATTTATTTCAGTTGCCTTGAAGAGAATTTATGACATTTGTGAAGAAGGAGCTGAAGATGTTCAAGAGGTTCTTAAGTCCAGAAACTCCCCAGAAGGCTTTGAGAGTCAGAAGCAGGAATAAGGAAGTGATGGATGCTGAAGATGAGAAGCAGGAGAGCAGTGCCAGAGAGGGGGCTCTGAAGATCACACTGCACGTCCTGAGGAAAAATGAACAGAAGGAGCGATTGCTGACACACTGGAGAAAAAGTAAGGAGCTGTCTGCCCTCATGTTGAATGCTGTTTTATAACAAACATTTAAAAACTGTAGCTAAAGTACAGCTAAAGTAGCTGTATAAGTAAATGATATTGTAGCAGCCTTAACACAACACCTAGTGACCTCATCAAGTAGCAGCAGAATGTGTTGTGTATGATTCATTTAGACAGAGAGAGAGAGAGAGATAACATTATTAATGCTATCAATAATACCAATAATGAAATAAATCAGTCACACCAGTGTGTAATGCATTATGAAAACATTTACAGATTTATACAGGACAGTTAAGAGAATAAATTATTATAATTTAAAATTTTATAAGAACAGTCTTACAATACTGTAGGCATTAAAAACAGATGTAATATTTAGATATCCTCTGTGGTTATTTCTAGATTCAGATGAGCGTGCTTGATTCTCAACGTGAACTCAAATCTAATCTAAAGAAGAAGTTTCAATGTGTATTTGAGAGGGGATCGCTAAACAAAGGAAACCCAACACTTCTCATAAGATCTACACAGAGCTCTACATCACAGAGGGTGGAACAGGAGAGTCCATAATGAAACCATGAGCTGAGACAGATTGAGACAACAACCAGGAAACAAGCGAGACCAGCAGACTGCAGTCTAAATGTAACGACATCTTCAGACCCTTAACTTGGACAAGACAAACTTATCAGAACTGTGCTGACAAAGGAGTCGCTGCATTGGAAAAAAAACAGTCTCTGTGCAGAAGTTCATTACTGGACTGGGCTGAAGAAAAGCAAATCAGGATGTCCAAATTTGTATTTTCATTCCCTTTTCGGGAGCTGAATTTGATGAAAAAGGAAAAACACACTTTCATTGAACTTCTCAATCACTTCTCGAAAGGAAACCAAAGATCAAGGATCTCCAACTACGGCAAGTACAAAGTTCTGTTCATCTTTGATGGTCTGGATGAGTGCCGACTGCCCTAGACTTCCAGAAGAACAAGATCTGTTGTGACGTCACAGATGTCAACCTCAGTGGATGCTCTGCTGACAAAAATCTCATCAAGGGAAATCTGCTTCCTTCTGCGCTCCTCTGGATAAATACAGACCTGCAGCAGACAATAAGATCCCTTCAGGGGTGTGTTGTACCAGGTGACAGAGGTACGAGGGTTCAATGATCCACAGAAGGAGGAGTACTTCAGGAAGAGATTCAAATGATGAGGACGCTGGCCAGCAGAATCATCTCACACATAAAGACATCAAGGAGCCTCCACATCATGTGCCGTGCCATTCCAGTCTTCTGTTGGATTTCTGCAATAGTCCTTGAACACATGTTGAAACATAAGAGAGCAGAGATGCCAAAGACTCTGACTGAGATGTACTCACACACTTGTGGAGTTTCATGCCAACAGAAGAATGAAAAGTATCTTGGGAAAGAAGAGACAGGTCCACACTGGAATAAAGAGAGCATTCTGTCACTGGAAAACTGGGCTTTTCAACAGCTTGTGAAGGGCAATCTGATTTTTCTATGAAGAAGACCTGGAAGATGGCTGAAAAAAAAAATATTGATTGTCAATGAAGCCTCAGTTTACTCAGGATTGTGCACACCGCTCTTTAAAGAGGAATGTGGGCTGTACCAGGTAAAAAGCTGTACTGCTTCGTGCATCTGACCATTCAGAGTGTTCTGGCTGCTGTATATGTGTTCCTCTCATTCATCAACAACAATGATAATCTAATGGCGCAAACTGCAAGTTACTGAAGTTACTGTCTACAAGAGTGCTGTGGATAAAGCCTTACAAAGTGAGACAGGAAACCTGGACCTTTTCCTCCGCTTCCTTCTGGGCCTCTCATCTGGAGTCCAATCAGAAGCACGTTACGAGGTCTACTGACAAAGACAAGATGCAGGCTCACAGAGCATGAAGAAACAGTCAAGTACATCAAGGAGAAGATCAGGAAGAATCCCTCTCCAGAGAGGTGCATCAATCTGTTCCCACTGTCTGAATGAACTGAATGGACCATTCTCTAGTGGAGGAGATCCAAAGGCTACCTGAGATCAGGAAGTCTCTCAAAAAGAAGAACTGTCACTTGCACAGTGGTCAGCTCTGGTCTTTGTGTTGCTGACTTCAGAAAAGGAGCTGGATGTGTTTGACCTGAAGAATATCCAGATCAGCAGAAGGTCTTCTGAGGCTGCTGCCAGTGGTCAAAAGCCTCCAGAGCTGCTCTGTGAGTGAGTACATAAAATGACATTTAAGTACTCAATCATCAGGAAGAAAATATTCAGTTTAGAGAAATAGATGTATTATTGAATAACATATTGAATCAATGCATTGATGTTCACATTAGTATAACAATATTGGGCCATACAATTCTAGGAGACGGAAGATGAATCTATATGTTGTTTAAGAGAATAAACCAAATGCATCTGCCATTGTCCTTCTACACTACTGGTGTTAAATTAACAGTGTTGATGAAATCATGGATGATCTCTTTGCAGGCTGTCAGTACTGTGGAGTCACAGAGAAAGGCTGTGCTTCCTCTGGTCTCAGCTCTGAAAGTCAAACCCCTCACACCTGAGGAGGAGCTGGACCTGAGTAACATGACCTGAAGGATTCAGGAGTGAAGCTGCTCTCTGCTGTCCTGGGGAATCCCCACTGTAAAACTGGAGACCTCTGAGGTCAGTATTCCTGTAGTTGGTCAACAAGTTGATAACTGTTCACCAAATCCACATGTGTTTACCAGGCACACATAGTCCCACACCATATGTGTTTGCGACAGTGAAGCTTACAGTTTTAAATTTGTGGTGCTATGCTCCAGCCTTTTGGATTTGAGATATAATTGTTTCATATTAGGCAACAGTGGTCACGCCCTGGCTCTGGGACTATTTATGTTGAGCCAGGTATGTAGTCTATGTTTGTATATCTATGTGGGCCTGAGTGACTCCCAATCAGAGGCAACGAGTGTCAGCTGGTTGTCTCTGATTGGGAGCCATATTTAACTATCGGTTTCTTTTCACTTTTGTGTTGTGGTTTCTTGTTCCGTGTTGGTTGATTTATGTAACCAGGGACGTCTCGTTTCGTTTTGTTGTTTTGATCGTGTGATCATCATTCAATAAATATAATATGTTCACCTTCAAAGCTGCGCATTGGTCTCTCCATGACGATCGTGACAGGAAGAAACCAACCAAACCAGACCAAGACAGCGTGTCCAGGCGCCCATCGCTAACCAGATCTCCGTGGCACCTCGACTGGTCAAGCCTAGTGAGGAGCAGGAGAGGGTGGACTTGGGCACAGTTGGAGGAAGAGCTTAGACTGGGTCAACAGCCGATATGGAGGAGCTTGAAGGGCGGCGATTGGAAGCAGAAGAGCGAGAGCTATCGGGACGGGCGAGAACGATGGATGGCCTGGCCCACGGGAGGTGAGAACCCCAGAACATTTTTTTAGGGGGGGGCTCACGACGTCGGACCAGCAGGAGGCCCGCGATAGAGCGGTCCCGTGGGTTGCCAGAGGAGGCCGCCGGGTTACAAGGGGGCCACTGGTCGAAGAGGGGATGGAGGAGTAGAGGCACGGCGAGAGGTACTGGCGTGTGGTGCCAGGTCCGGTCCGGCCCCTTCCAGATCCCGGTGTGTAGGCCAGTGGTGTGTGTCCCCAGTACAGTCCGGTCTATTCCTTGCTCCCCGCACCAAGCCTACGGTGCGCGTCGCCAGCCCAGTCGGCCCATCCAAGCTCCCCGCACCAAAAAGCCAGTGGTGTGCGTCGTCAGTCCCGGCACGGGCCATGCCTGCTCTCTCCGCACCAAGTCTATGGTGCGTTTCGTCAGCCCTGTCCGGCCCGTTCCTGCTCTCCGCACCAAGTACTGTGGTGCGCGTCGCCAAGCCCAGTCCGGCCCCATCCAAGCTTCCCCGCACCAAGTCAGGGGTGCGCTTCGTCAGGCCCGGATCCGGGCCGTTCCTGCTCCCCGCAACCAAGGTCAGTGGTGTGCTTCGTCAGCCCAGTCCGGCCTGTCTCTGCTCCCACGCACCAAGCCTACGGTGTGCGTCGGTCAGCCTGGTAAGGACCGTTCCTCCTCCATCGCACCAGACCAGGGGTGCGCGTCGTCAGTCCAGCACAACCCGTGCCTGGGCCATATCCTGAGCCGGATCCGCCGCCGAGGCGGAGTGCCCAACCCGGTCCCTCCCCTGTTTTGTTGGTTTTTGGCGCGGTCGGAGTCCGCGCTTTGGGGGTTGCGGGGGGGGGTACTGTCACGCCCTGGCTCTGGGGACTATGTTATATGTTGAGCCATGGGTATGTAGTCTATGGTTTTTATATCTATTGTGGGCCTGAGTGACTCCCAATCAGAGGCAACGGAGTGTCAGCTGGTTTGTCTCTGATTGGGAGCCATATTTAACTATCGGTCTTTTTCACTTTGTGTTGTGGGTTTCTTGTTCCGTGTTGGTTGAACTTTATGTAACCAGGGACGTCTCGTTTCGTTTTTTGTTGTTTTGATCGTGTGATCATCTTCAATAAATATAAATATGGTTCACCTTCAACGCTGCGCATTGGTCTCTCCATGACGATCGTCGACAAACAGTACAGAATGTCACCTTTTATTTGATGTTAATGGTGAGAGGTTAGCATGTTTTTGTTGTAGCCTCTGTAAGCTTTCTCACTCATTATTATTCATGATTCATTCATTTATTTTTTCTTAAACATGGCATGCATCAGGATTAATTTAGTAGTGTTTAGAAACATGTTTATTTACTTCACTTAGACAGAAAATTACTCCAGTCATCATCCACCATTCGGTTACTGTTGGGCAAACATAACCCAAAACACACCAAAACAAAACTGGCAAATGCAACCAACGAGTTTTGGGACCAAATACTAAACTTTTGACTACTTTAATACACCTATAAGTGAATTGGTCAGGAATACTTATGACTTATTCAAAATGGGGGAACTAGATACATTAAAGTGCTTTCATTTCTAAACGGTGAAACATATGTATTAAATATCCTCAAATAAAAGGTGACATTATATACTGTCACCTCATATGAAACATTTGATTTCAAATCCAAAATGGCTGGAGTATAGAGCCACATTTAAATGTTAGCTTCACTTGTCAAAATAGATATGGTGTGACTGTATACTCAATACAATCTAAATCTGATACCTCACTGTCTGTCTTTTGACTGATACTGCTTTTTAAACTGCTCTGGTCAGTCCTACTCAAATATGTGGTACTATACATTTTTCTATCCCGCAAGCAATACTTTGATAATTTGTCATTTCTAATATGATAAATTCATTTTATGCATAGATATGGCAGGTTTGAGGATGCTGATATATCTGAATATGTTGAAAATATATACTGCTACTATTTTCACCACCAAAGGAATATCAGTGTGGTTTTAATTATGTGATTTGACTCTTTGCAGGCTGTCAGGCTGTCTAGTCACAGAGGAAGGCTGTGCTTCTCTGGTCTCAGCTCTGAAGCAAACCCCTCACACCTGAGGAGAGTCTGGACCTGAGCTACAAATCACCCCAGGAGACTCAGGAGTCAGACTTCCTCTCTGCTGGACTGGAGGATCCACACTGCCAGACTGGAGAAACTCAAGTATGTAGAGGGTTTTATGTCAATGTTCATATCAGACATTGTTGGAGTTATCAGGCTAGTTAAAGACAAACATAATGTTTGTTTGTGTGGTGTGTGTGTGTGTGTGTGTTTTGTTTTGGTGTGTGTGTGTGTGTGTGTGTGTGTGTGTTGGTGTGTTTTGGTGTGTGTGGTTGTGTGTGTGTGTGTGGGTCCAGTGTGTGTGTGTGTGTGTGCGTGCAGTGTGTCCTGTGTGTGTGTGTTTTTTGTGTTTGTCCAGTGTGTGTGTGTGTGTGTGTGTGTGTGTGTGTCCAGTGTGTGTGTGTGTGTGTGCACGTGTATCAGTACACACACTGGACACACATAAACTCTGGACACACACACACACACACTGGACACACACGCACACACACACTGTAAACACACACACTGGACACATACACACAAAGGACACACACACACACAAATGACGCACACACACACACACACACACACCTGGACAAACACACACACACTAGACACACACACACACACACACACTAGACTACACACACACACACTGGACACACACACACACACACACAAAAACACAAACACACAATGGACACACACACGCACACACACACACTGGACACACACACACAAACACACTGGACACACAAACACAAACACTGGACACACACACACAATGGACACACATACACACACTGGACAAACACACACACACACACACACACACACACACAACACTCACACAAACACACCCACACTGGACACACACACACACCACCACACTGGACACAACACACACAATACTGGGACACACACAAACACACACACTGGGTTGACAATACACACACACACTGGACCACACACACACTGGAAACACACACCACACACACACACACACACACAGATGGACACACTCACCCATGACAAAACAGTGACACACACAGTGACCACACCACAACCAAACACCCACACACACACCACTTGGACAAATGTATATACTGACCTGTTTGTGTGTTGTGTGTGTGTGTGTTGTGTGTGTGTGTGTGTGTGTGTGTGTGTGTGTGTGTTGTGTGTGTGTTCCAGTGTGTGTGTGTGTGTGTATGTGTCCAGTGTGTGTTTGTGTGTGTCCAGTGTGTGTCCAGTGTGTGTGTGTGTGTGTGTGTCCAGTGTGTAACAGTGTGTGTGTGTGTGTGGTCCAGTGTGTGTGTGTGTTGTGTTTGTGGTGTGTGTGTGTGTGTTTGTGTGCGTGTGTGTGTGTGTGAGTTCAGGTGTATCCCTCATGACTGTCTGTTCTTCTGCTTACCGCTACAGTGTGGAACATGGTGGAGAGAAAAACAACAAACCTGGACCTTAGTAAAAATGTGAGTGTTGACTGCTGTGTGAAGAATACCACTAAGCCCCCCAGTCTTAATTCAAGTGAAGTCAAAGTCAAAGACCACCATCATTACTTACTTGGTCATATTAAATATCAGCTGTAGTTCTACAGCAAAAACAAATCAGGGACACCAAAGTTTACAAAAGAGTTGCTTTGACATGAGTGTGTGTGTGTGACGTTGTTCGTGTTACTGTTAGAAAATGTGTGTGTGTGTTCAGGGTGTGTGTGTGTGTGTGTGTTCAGGATGTGTGTTCAGTGGGTGTGTGTGTGTTCAGTATGTGTGTGTGTGTGTGTGTTTGTGTGTGTGTGTGTGTTCAGGATGTGTGTGTTTGTGTCTGTGTGTGTTCAGTGTGTGTGTGTGTGTGTGTGTGTGTTCAGGATATGTGTGTGTGTCCTGTGTGTGTGTGTGTTCAGGATGTGTGTGTGTGTGTGTGTGTATGTTCAGGAGGTGTGTGTGTTCATGCATGCATACAGGTGTGAGTGTGTGTTCAATGTGTTTGTGTGTGTACAGGATGTGTGTGTGTGTTCAGGATGTGTGTTTGTGTGTAATTAATGGTAATAAGTGTGTTTTATATTACCATACATAACATATGATCATTGAACAAATCTCAAGTTACCTTAACTTCTCCTTTTGATACCTAGAAACATCTACATTAAATGAGTTAGTGAAAAATTTGTTAACGTTCTAATGTGAATGATGATGATTTCTAATATTGTGTCTGGTTTCCATCCATCAGATGTCTGTGATCTCAAACTGGAGAGGGACCTAAACACAGTAAACAGACCCCCTCTCTCTGTCTGAGAGAGAACAAAAAAGTGACATGTAGGAGAGAGGAGCAACCAGCCGTATCCTGATCACCCAGAGAGATTTGAGATCTGGGAACAGGTGCTGTGTAGAGAGGGTCTGACTGGGCGCTGTTACTGGGAGGTAGAGTGGAGTGGGAGAGGGCTGTTATAGGAGTGACAATAAAGGAATCAGCAGGAGGAAGGTAAGGGGTAGATGACTGTCTGATCGGATGTAATGACAAGTCCTTGGAGTCTGCTCTGCTCTGACAAAACGTTACTCTGCCACCCACAATAATAAAGTCCACTACCATCCCCCCACCCCTCCTCCAACTCCCACAGAGTAGGAGTGTAATCTGGACTGGCCACCCGGCACTCCCCCCCCATTTCTACAGAGTCTCCTCTGACACACTGACCCCCCCTGAACACATTCCACTCCACATTCACCTGAGCCCCTCTATCCAGGGTTTGGGGTTTTATGTTTACTCCTCAGTGTCCCTGTAAATAATAACCATGGTAACACTGACACACACAAACACACTGGACACCACAACACACACCCACTGGACCACCACACACACACACACCACACTGGACACACACACACCCTAACACAAACACACACACTACTGAACACACACACACCATACCCCCACACACACTGACAAACACTGGACACACAAACACACTTGATACACACACACTGTACACACACACACACACACACACACACTGAACAAACACTGAACACACACACACCGGACAAACACACACTGGACACACACAAACACACACACACACACACACAAACACACACACAGGACACACATACATTGATCACACACTGGACAAACACACCCACAAACTGGACACTGGACACACACACACACTGGACACTGGACACACACACACACTGAACACACACACACTGGACACAAACACACTGGACACACACACACACACAGAGGACACACACACACACTGGACACACACACACTGGACACAAACACACTGTACACACCACACACAACACACACACACAACACACACACTGGACACACACACACACCACTGAACACACACACACCACTGGACACACACACACACTGGACACACACACACACACTGAACTACACACTGAACACACACACCCGGACACAAACACACACACACACACACCACACACAGGACACACATACACCCACACACTGGACAAACACCACCCACACACTGGACACTGGACAAACACACAACACCACACACACCTGAACACACACACACTGGACACAACACACACGGAACCACACCACACACACCCAGTGGACACACACACACTGGACACACACACCTGGACACCACACCACACACACTGGACAAACCACACACACACCACAGGACACACACACGCACACTGGACACCACACACACACACACTGGACAACCGCACTCACACACACTGGACACACACACACACACACCACACAAACCAGGAAACACACACAGTGACACACACAACACCACTGAGCACACACACACACACAACACCTGACACACACACACACACAGGACACACAAACACACACACTGGACACACACACACAGGACACCACACACACACACACACACACTGGAACACACACACACACACACCACACACACACACACACACACACACACACACACACACACACACACACTGGACACACCAAACACACACCACATTGGAACACACCCACACCACACTGGACACACCTCACACATACCCACTGGACACACACACACTGGACACAACACACCCTGACACACACACACACAGGACACCACACACACACACCTGACCACACACACACAGGACACACACACAGGACACAACCCACACACACACCACACACACCACACTCACTGGACCCCCACAACTCACACACACTGGACACACACACACACACTGGAACACCACCACACACCACTGGACACACACACACACACTGGACACAGGACACTGGACACACACACAAACACACACACACACACACTGGATGCACACACTGGACACACACATATGCTGGGACCACACACACACTGGACACACACACACACACACTGGACACACCACACATACACACAGGACACACACACCTGACACACACACATACAGGACACACACACTGGACACACACACACACACTGGACACACACACCACACTGGACACACACACACACACTGGACACACACACCTGACAAACACACACACAGGACACACGCTGACACACACACACACTCTGGACACACTCACACTGGACACACACACCTGGACACACACACACTGGCACACACACACACACACACACACACACACACACACACACACACACACACACACACACACACACCACACAAACACACACACACACACACACACTGGACAGACACACACTGGACACACACACTGGACACACACACACACACTGGAAACACACACACTCACACACTGAACACACACACACACTGACACTGAACACACACACATACTGGACACACACACATTGAACACACACACACACATGACACACACACACACACGCACACACTGGACAAACACACACTGGACACACACACACACACCACACACACACACACACACACACAGGACACACACACACACACACACACTGGACACACACACACCACACACACACACACACACACACACTGGACACATTTCCATGTGTAGGATTTTGATGAAAGGAAATCCCATATAGCCTACTGGACAGGACTTTGCTATGGCAATCTTCTGTTTGGGGTGTCTCAGGTCAGGTGTCTGAGCCATGATCAGAATGTGTCTCTGTGTCTATTTCCAGCCCTGCCATTTCTACCTGTCCTGATCTAGTGTTTCACAACCCCTGACCTCCTCACACCGTCTCACTGTCCATGTCTGCTTTTAGCTCCCACCTCTACTTCACTGTGTTATAATGGACCTTATGCTTGTTATGTCACCTCTGTAACCAGTTATCAAACATACTGACCTTTCTGACCCTATCCCATGGCCCTACTTTCTACAACGGAACATTTAAATTCCTCTATGAGTTTTGTTTAGTGTCCATTTACTTATCTATGTATTTGTTGTAGATTGGGGTTGTGCCGCAGAGCATCATGGGGGTTTGAATGTGTTGAGATGATCACATTCCAGATAAATGGTTGAACTGATTCCTGTCTCCTGTCTCATCATTATTGAATTGTTATACAGACGTGGTTATGAAACCCACGAGACATAACCACAGATTGGTGATGAGTAAGTCTGAATCTACAGGAACTATTCTGTCTGGAAGAAGTGGGTTTTTACAACTGTTTCAAACTGTTATTTTCTGTGGTACAGCATAGGCTAATGTTAGCACAGTGTATTGCTAGCAGAGGCAAGTGCATAGTCTAGCTAGCTAAGAAGGAGAGTTAACCAGTGGTGTAAAGTACTTAAGTAAAAATACTTTAAAGTACTACTTTAAGTAGTTTTTTGGGGTATCTGTACTGACTTACTATTTATATTTTTGACAACTTTTACTTTTACTTCACTACATTCCTAATGAAAATAATGTACTTTTTACTCCATACATTTTCCCTGACACCCAAAAGTACTTGTTACATTTTGAATGCTTAGCAGGAAAGAAAATGGTCCAATTCACGCACTTATCAAGAGAACATCCCTAACTGCCTCTGATCTGACAGACTCACTAAACACAAATGCTTTGTTTGTAATTGTCTGAGTGTTGGAGTTTGCCTCTGGCTGAACGTACATTTTAAAAACAAGAAAATCATATGTTTTGTTTTATGTAAGGAATTTGAAATGATTTATACTTGTACTTTTACTTTTGATACTTTAGTATAATTTAGCAATTACATTTACTTTTGATACTTAAGTATATTTAAAACCAAATACTTTTAGACTTTTACTCAAGTCATATTTTACTGGGTGACTTTCACTTTTAGTTGAGTCATTTTCTATTAAGGTATCATTACTTTTACTCAAGTATTTCAATTGGGTACTTTTTCCACCACTGGAGTTAACATTGCCATGGACGGCAGAAAAGGACTCGAGACGGACATCGGAGTGGGAAAACAACGTGATTAAAAAGGGGGAATATACAGTGATTAAAGGAAAGACATTTATTAAACTGTGAAGACAAACCTTTTAATTAAATCTGCTAAATGAGCGAACTTAGGAGGAAACGTCAGTGAGTGAAGTGAATGAAGATCACGTGACTGAGGAAAATATTGCTTTGGTTGAGGACAATATTGAAGTGAGTGACAATCAGGAGCTTATTGAGAAATGAACAATTATTGGAATTGATGGAAACATTGGACAGTTTGATAAAAGTATTGAACAGTGGAGCTCATATACAGAACAGTTTGAATATTTTGCTCTTGTAAATGACATGGATGAGGACAACATTGTGCCTCCATGTTTTAGTGTAATGGGGCCAAAGACATTTAATTTACTAGGCAGCCTGCTACAGCCAGACTGTAACGTGAACGCTGGAAGTCAGGAAGCAAGTACAGGAAGTGAATTTAATAATACATAGAACAAAACAAGAAACAGGAGTAGCGTACAGACATGAAGCACTGAAACAGAATCAATAACGCCTGGGGAAGGAACCAAAGGGAGTGACTGATATAGGGGAGGTAATCAGGAAGGTGATGGAGTCCAGGTGAGTCTGATTGGTCACAGGGGGCGTAACGATGGTGACAGGTGTGCATAATAATGAGCAGACTGGTGACCTGGAATGCCGGAGAGGGAGTATACGTGACACAGACAGAACAGGTAATAAGGCGTGTGGGGATATTTTGGAGATACTTCAGTAGAATTTACCTGGTCCTGACTTCAATTAAACTCTGTCTGGGAAACCACCCCTCAGTATGGGGTTGTTCAATGAAAGACATGTATTTGTTTAACATCTATCACTTGATGCTTTCATTTCAGACAAATTGTCACGATCGTCTAATGAGGAGGACCAATGCGCAGCGTTGAAGGTGAACATAATATATTTATTAAATGATCACACGATCAAAACAATAAACAACGATGCGTGACGTCTATGGTTACAACACGAACAAACACGAACAAAATCCCACAAACCCGAATGAAAAACAGACAGTTTAAATATGGCTCCCAATCAGAGACAACAACGAACAGCTGACACTCGTTGCCTCTGATTGGGAGTCACTAAGGCAAACATAGAAAACAACCAACCAGAACCCCCAACATAGAAACACACCACATAGAACAAACACACCCTGGCTCAACAACTAGAGTCCCATAGCCAGGGTGTGACACAAATAATCATGTTTTTTTTTGCAAAATGCTACATATCTGCCTCACTCTCTCAGAGAAATAAGTAGTACTGCTAGGTTTTACACAGTAATAATATATATCTGCCTCACTCTCAGATAAATAAATAGTACTGCTAGGTTTTACACAGTAATAATATTTATTTGCCTCACTCTCAGAGAAATAAGTAGTACTGCTAGGTTTTACACAGTAATAATATATATCTGCCTCACTCTCAGAGAAATAAGTAGTACTACTAGGTTTTACACAGTAATAATATATATTTGCCTCACTCTCTGAGAAATAAGTAGTACTACTAGGTTTTACACAGTAATAATATATATCTACCTCACTCTCTGAGAAATAAGTAGTACTACTAGGTTTTACACAGTCAAATGTAAAAATAACCACATTTTTAATAAAGAACTGTACAAATATTATATATGTGAAATCAATATTTACAGTAACATGATATTTGTATTTAAAACCTTACATTTGACATTTTAGTCATTTAGCAGATGGTCTCATCCAGGATCCGGTTTCCCAAAAGCATCTTAAGGCTAAGTTCATCGTTAGAACCTTTGTAGGAGCATTGTTAAATCTCTGAGCAGTTCCCCAAAACCATCGTTATTAACGTTACACTTGAAAATGCTTGTATCTAACGCCTGCCTCAGACCATTCATACTCGTAGAACAGCCAAATCTCAGGGGTTAAAGAAAATAAATATATATATTACGTCGACCTCAGATTGATTGTCTTGTGCTAAATTAATCTCCCCTTTCATGTAAACAATTCATGACCGTCATGCTTTTAGGAAAAGAGGATCATTTTTGTAAATGTATTAAAACTGCACATTTGACCAATTCCAGTCCCCTTGCTTAGGGTTCCCAGGGTCCTCCTGGGGATACTTATTGAGAAGCTCAGTTCTAAGAAGCTCAGTTCTGGTGACAAGAAAAAGGCTGTTCTACTCCAGAATGAATGGAAATACAATGATGCTGACACCATCTAAAATATCATTTACACCTCCATGAATGAGCCCAATAAGATATTGGTAAAGATGAGTGGCGCAGTGGTCTAAGGCACTGCATCGCAGTGCTGACTGTGCCACTAGAGATCCTGGTTCGAATCCAGGCTCTGTCGCAGCCGGCCGCGACCGGGAGACTCATGGGCGGCGCACAATTGGCCCAGCGTCGTCCAGGGTAGGGGAGGGAATGGCCGGCAGGGATGTAGCTCAGTTGATAGAGCATGGCGTTTGCAACGCCAGGGTTGTGGGTTCGATTCCCACGGGGGGCCAGTATTAAAAAAAAAAATATGTATTCACTAACTGTAAGTCGCTCTGGATAAGAGCGTCTGCTAAATGACTAAAATGTAAATATAGATGATGTTAAATGATTTGAACATATTGAACCATATATCCTGTATTCATGGTCTATTATCAGATGTTAAATGATTTGAACATATTGAACCATATATCCTGTATGCATGGTCTATTATCAGATGTGCTATTAGCAATAAGCATGATCACCTGTAGCCCAATGGATGCAGCATAGTGGCTATAAATGAAGCATGGGGTTTGTCCATCTGCATTTACCCCATTGGACACAACTTCCTGATTATTATTATTATTATTATTATTATTATTATTATTATTATTATTATTATTATTATTATTATTATTATTATTATTATTATTATTGTTATTATTATTATTATTATTATTCACTGAGAATTGTTGTTGGGGGGGTTTCTATTACAAAGTTGCCCTTTTAAGATGCCGTTGCCCCTTTAAGAGCTCTGTTGTGAATGTTCCTAAACCATGCTTGATACTCCGGTTGTAACTGCATTTTTAAAACAATGCATTACCGCGATTGTAGGAGTATAGAAATAAACGTGTTATCAATGGAAAGCTTGGATCCCCCTCTTTTTTTAACAAAGGTCAAAACTGCTTTCAAAAGTGTTTTCCCCGTGATCGCATTAAGAGTTGTTGTCCGTTGACTGCTTGAATAAATGGCCCTACAAAGGCAAAGAGCATCAACTAGAAAACAGTCCAACTGAAGACAAAAAAGGCTTTAAAGTTGTTTTTGCTGTCCAGCCAAATATGTCGTAGGTAGATAAGTGTAAATGCACTGATGTATCATCTTATTATGACCACTGATCTGACCTATTACCCCTTAAATGCTGATACTGCACTCTGCCTTTGTATGACCTTAAACAGCTGTATGGGTCATGCATAAGCAAAGTGCAGTATCTAAAAAATCTAAATGTGTGGACACACACACACATACACACACTGGACACACACACACTGGACACACACACACACACACTGGACACACACACACACACTGGACACACACACACATTTAGAATAAATGAAAACCTTTACCAGACGATAACTATTATCCCTCAAATATAAAATAGAGACAATTAGTTAAACAACCACCATCCTCCTGAGTTCACCCTCCCAACCCCCCATTATATATATATTTATATACACATGTACACACACACACAACTGCCCAGCTATCAGCCAGCTGGCAATTAGGTGTCCAGCCAGTGAGTAGCTTCTCCCTGCCTCGGTATCACTAACGCTAGCATACATCTCTAACAATAAACAAGCCAGAAAACGTAATAGTAGCTCAAATTCCCTGAAGTAATATAAACTACATAGTTAGGCTTGAAAACCAGTCAAAAGCCACATCACTATTTAACCAAACCCCACTGGACCTCTATGGGTAAAATAAAAGTATCCAGAAAGAAAATGTAACTACCTGGCATAGTGTGGCTGTAGCTATAGTAACACCCTGGTAAACTTAGCGAGCTGGCTAAATAGCGCAGTCAACATTAGCTATGATCCAACTTTACCTGGCCTGTCATTATGGCGCTAGCCATCTAGCCAGCCAGCCAGTCAACATTAGCTATGATCCAACTTTACCTGGCCCTGTCATTATGGCGCTAGCCATCTAGCCAGCCAGCCAGTCAACATTAGCTATGATCCAACTTTACCTGGCCTGTCATTATGGCGCTAGCCATCTAGCCAGCCAGCCAGTCAACATTAGCTATGATCCAACTTTACCTGGCCTGTCATTATGGTGCTAGCCATCTAGCCAGCCAGCCAGTCAACATTAGCTATGATCCAACTTTACCTGGCCTGTCATTATGGCGCTAGCCATCTAGCCAGCCAGCCAGTCAACATTAGCTATCATCCAACTTTACCTGGCCTGTCATTATGGTGCTAGCCATCTAGCCAGCCAGCCAGTCAACATTAGCTATGATCCAACTTTACCTGGCCTGTCATTATGGCGCTAGCCATCTAGCCAGCCAGCCAGTCAACATTAGCTATGATCCAACTTTACCTGGCCTGTCATTATGGCGCTAGCCATCTAGCCAGCCAGCCAGTCACATTAGCTATGATCCAACTTTACCTGGCCTGTCATTATGGTGCTAGCCATCTAGCCAGCCAGCCAGCCGATTCCTATGAGTCCAACTTTGGTTGTATCCTCATGTGTTCTAACAGTTCACTATCCACTGTATCCAAGTTCAAAAGACAGTTTCCTCCTGATGTAGTAGAAGTAGTAATAAATAATAATCAGATGTACAACAATAGTAAAATCAGGACTGCGTGCTTAGTAGGATTGTGTGTTGTTTTTTTTTTACTGTCGTTCGTGTCGGAGCTACCTTTTGTTTTCTGTTTTGTTTTGGTGTTTAGTGTTTTACGCATTGTTGCGTAATTTTCCAGCCAGCCTCGTCGTTTTGTCGAGGTCGTGTTCCTTTTGTTTGGATTTTTTGTCTACTTGGACTATTAAAGCTTTGTTGGACGTAGTAGAGTGTGTCCTGCGCCTGACTCCTCCACCACATCCACATCTCAGTTCCCATGACAGTTACGCTTGTCTCAGTGACTGGATTGGATTCAAAATGGGTTTTTAACAACTGGAAGAAGGCAACTTAAAAAGACGGGGGGGATTTGCAATTCATGCAAGGTCTGAGCGGCACAAACAAGCAATGATTACATGGAGAGTCTATCAGAAAGCTGTAAAAAGTAATAAATGCACACTGGTAATGCCCTAAACAAGGAACACAACAAACAGGTTCAAGAAAATGGGGACTATATTAAAACAATAGGAGAGAAGTACTACTACTTACAGCCACACAAAACATTGCACAAAGAGGACACGATGAGTCTGCAGAGTCTGATAATAAAGGGAACTTCATGGCAATCCTAGAAACAATAGCTAAGCATGACACAACTGTGGAAAAAAAGGTTGACTTCCATTCATAATGCAAAATACACAAGCAAGGGATTCAGAATGAGGTTCTGAGTTGTTTGGCAGACATGGTTCCAACAGAGATGATAGAAGAAGTGAAAGACAGTGAGGTCTTCAGCATAATGGCAGACGGAAAACAAAAGATGTTAAAACAAAAGGATCAGATATCTCCAGTACTCAGGTACTATTTCAGTGGAGCTGTCCATGAGAGCTGTCTCCACTTTGAATCGGCTGATCCACTAGATGCAGCAGGGCTTACTGACTAAATCATACACATATTAGAAAGTCATGGTCTTGAATACAAACCCAACCTAGTAGGCCAAGCATATGACGGTGCTTCAGTTATGAGTGGCAAGCATTCAGGCGTCCAGGCAACGCATTAAAGAACAAGCAAAGCCTTTTACCTCCACTGCAGTGCACACTGTCTACACTTAGTTTTAGTGGATACAGTCAAAGCTGTCCCTGAGGTAGGACAGTTCTTCTCCTTACTAGAAAGACTGTATGTCTTCACATCTGGGTCATATGCGACATCAAAAATGGCTTTAGCGTACAAAGAGAGATGTACCCAGGTGCACCTAGAGAGCTTCAGAGACTAAGTGACACTCGCTGGGCATGTCGATATATGGCTCTACATACTATTATGGATAGATTGCCTGCCGTTAAGCGAGTCCTGCAAGACATAGTCCAAGAACACAACGGTGACAGATCTGTTGAGGCACGAGGTCTGCTTGCACAGATAGATTTACAATTCATTGTGTTCCTTGTTCCACTCCATAAGGTTTTTGGAGAAGCAACATTTCTATCAGAGATGCTACAGTCTTCATCACTTGACCTGTCAAAGGCTGTTGATTTAGTTGAAGCCTTAGTTCAAACTTTGAATGACTACAGGGATGAGTCATTTTTCTGATGACCTATGGAATGAAGTGTTGAACACAGCTGAGCAATGTGATACTGCAATACAGCCCCCTGCAAAACCACCAAAAAAGCTAAGCTCTCAATTTAATGGAGACTGTGTACTCAGTACAGTAGGTCAGAGGTCAGATCCAGAAATAGATTAAAGACAGTTGTCGTACAACCTTTTTCTACCCTGTCTTAGATCAGATGCTCAATGAGCTTAACAGACGGTTCTCTAGCAGAAACTGTGACATAATGAATGGCGTCCAAACTCTAAACCCCAAAAGTGATGCATTTCTCAAAGAGAAGTCCCTGTTTCCATTTGCTAGAATGTATGAATCAAATATTGAGGACTTGGGGCATGAACTACATCAGTTCAGAAGAATTTGACAAAGGAAAATCCAGAGTGGCATGCAGAGACCCTCCAGTGTAGTAGAGATAGCATTATTCATTCAGCCTTATAAAGAAGTTTTCTTTCAGCTCTTTAAACTGTGCAGAATAGCTGTTTCAATCCCTGTTAGTACCGCTTCTTGTGAACAGAGTTTTTCTGCACTAAAGCTGGTGAAAACGTATCTTAGGTCCACAATGTCAGATGAGAGATTAAGCAATTTAGGTGTATTAAGTATTGAGTCAAGGAGGGCAAAGGCCTTGAATCCAGATGAATTTGCGGATCTTTTTGCAAGAAACCACAAAAACCGTAGAATACAGTTGATGTAACTGATACTGAATATGTAATGCAAATGTAAAAAATGTAATGTAAATGCAAATAATAAATAGTTGAATGATTATAAACATGGTCATTTGTCTATTGATGCCTGCAATGCAGTGAAGAAAACGACATGACAACAATAATGTGTGATGTAACTGGCCCCTCTAACAGTACAACTGGCCCCAGCCTGGCCCCTCCCACTGGGAATGTTCTAGAACCACCACTGCTGCTACGGCTACATTGGCCCAGTTATTGTTGAATAATAATGAAGCTAGGTCGATTCAATTCAAATAATATAGCTAGTAACTTCAAAATACTTACAGCTGAAATACACTGCCGTTTTCTTTGTGAACATGGTGAGATGGAGGAAGCCGCATCCACATGTAGAGTTGTGGGGGAGGGGACAAGTTTCCCAAATAGACACTGGCTTTGGATCAGGTTTAAATTCCTCCCACTAATGATCCTTGTTAGGTTTGGGGGAGGGGAAGCTGATCCTAGATCTGTATCTAGGGGAAACTTCACCCCAGCAAAGAGAGATGGGGGAAGAGGAGGAGAGAGAGCGTTGCTCTCAGGATTGACAGATCATGTACAAAATCTACCAGTAGGAAATTGGTGGAAGTTAGAGAAATACTCCAGTAACTGAAAGGTCACTGGTTTGAGTCCTGAGCCAGACAACAAAACATGGGATTTGATCTGAACTGGCAGATCTGTGACCAACCCCTTCAGAAAGACAAATTCCCTTTGTTCCCTGTAACATGGACTAATAAAGTTGTACTGTGCTGTGCTTTGCTGCACTTTATTTAACCAACGTTAGCTAAGCTTGTGATGAAATTGTGTGATGTTACTAATTGCTGCTTTTGAAATTAAACATTGTTGTTTTCTTACCAGGACACTGTCCTACGGCCGTAGGCAGACCTGGCTCTCAAGAGAAGACAGGCTATGTGCACACTGCCCACAAAATGAGGTGGAAACTGAGCTGCACTTCCTAACCTCCTGCCAAATGTATGACCATATTAGAGACACATATTTCCCTCAGATTACAGCGATCCACAAAGAATTCGAAAACAAGCCCAATTTTGATAAACTCCCTTATCTACTGGGTGAAAAACCACAGTGTGCCATCACAGCAGCAAGATTTGTGACCTGTTGCCACAAGAAAAGGGCAACCAGTGAAGAACAAACACCATTGTAAATACAACCCATATTTATGTTTATTTATTTTCCCATTTGTACTTTAACTATTTGCACATTGTTACAACACTGTATATATACATAATATGACATTTGAAATGTCTTTATTCTTTTGGAACTTCTGAGTGTAATGTTTACTGTTAATATTTATTGTTTAATTACTTTTGTTTACTACTACTTCACAATAAAGCTTTGGCAATGTTAATTTTACGTTCTACTTCACTTGCTTTGAGAGAGAATGAGAGAAGAGAGAGAGAGAGAGAGAGAGAGAGAGAGAGAGAAAGAGAGAGAGAGAGAGAGAGAGAGAGAGAGAGAGAGAGAGAGAGAGAGAGAGAGAGAGAGAGAGAGGAGGGATTCAGTGCTATTCTATTTCTCCCCTGAATGAAGGACTGAAGACACTCTGAGATTAAAAAGCAGAAAAGAAAGAGAAGGCGGAGTCACAGTGACGGAGTGTCCCTCAGACAACAATGTGACAGCCAATAGGGCTTTAGGAGGAGGGAGATATGCTTCTATTGGGCTATGTGTCGGAGGAAATGAGTTTGTGACACCAGGTTATATATTGAATTCTACTTGATTAGCACCTACTAGGCGTAAGGCGATGTTAGCGTTTAGGCTCACATGTCAACAAGAGCAGGAAAGGACAGGGGACAGCAGAGAAGGATAATACCAGATGGAGAAAGTGCCGTGTCAGTGACACAAATTACCATCCAATAAAAACATCTGCTTTTCTCCATACCGTCATGACTGTAGCAGATATTTCAAAACGTTAAAAACAAGTCATTTAAATGACTCTTAATACACATTTCCATCAGAACCATCAGAACTCATAGCTATAAAGCGGTCGGATACAAAGCTTACCTCATGCTTCAGATCGATAGTGAAGTCAGTCTTGAGTGGGTCCTCTTTCCCTTTGTTTGAGAGCCTGGAACATCACATCACTGTCTATTGGAATTCATAGTTAGAACTGAATACAATGATTATTACTTTCCCTCGACCACTAGGAATGTTGATGATAGACTGAAACAAACAGTGTAACAAAAGGTTTTGTCCAGCAGAACACATTACTGCTGAGATGGGGTTGCTATGCAGGTTTCTAAAGACCACTAGGGAAAAAACAAGGTCTATGTTAGAAGGGATAGAATAGGCTTAAAGGACGACAGATGGAGACCAGGGTTAAAGGAGGGTAGAAGGAGACTAGTTTTAACGGAAGGTAGATGGAGACCAGGGTTAAAGGAGGGTAGAAGGAGACTAGTTTTAACGGAAGGTAGATGGAGACCAGGGTAGAAGGAGGGTAAGAAGTAGATGGAGACTAGTTTTTTAACGGAAGGTAGATGGAGACCAGGGTTAAAGGAGGGTTGAAGGAGACTAGTTTTAACGGAAGGTAGATGGAGACCAGGGTTAAAGGAGGGTTGAAGGAGACTAGTTTTAACAGAAGGTAGATGGAGACCAGGGTTAAAGGAGGGTAGAAGGAGACTAGTTTTAACGGAAGGTAGATGGAGACCAGGGTTAAAGGAGGGTAGAAGGAGACTAGTTTTAACGGAAGGTAGATGGAGAGTAGGGTTAAAGGAGGGTAGAAGGAGACTAGTTTTAACGGAAGGTAGATGGAGACCAGGGTTAAAGGAGGGTTGAAGGAGACTAGTTTTAACGGAAGGTAGATGGAGAGTAGGGTTAAAGGAGGGTAGAAGGAGACTAGTTTTAACAGAAGGTAGATGGAGATAGTAGGGTTAAAGGAGGGTAGAAGGAGACTAGTTTTAACGGAAGGTAGATGGAGACCAGGGTTAAAGGAGGGTAGAAGGAGACTAGTTTTAACGGAAGGTAGATGGAGACCAGGGTTAAAGGAGGGTTGAAGGAGACTAGTTTTAACGGAAGGTAGATGGAGAGTAGGGTTAAAGGAGGGTAGAAGGAGACTAGTTTTAACGGAAGGTAGATGGAGAGTAGGGTTAAAGGAGGGTAGAAGGAGACTAGTTTTAACGGAAGGTAGATGGAGACCAGGGTTAAAGGAGGGTAGAAGGAGACTAGTTTTAACGGAAGGTAGATGGAGACCAGGGTTAAAGGAGGGTAGAAGGAGACTAGTTTTAACGGAAGGTAGATGGAGACCAGGGTTAAAGGAGGGTTAGAAGGAGACTAGTTTTAACGGAAGGTAGATGGAGACCAGGGTTAAAGGAGGGTTGAAGGAGACTAGTTTTAACAGAAGGTAGATGGAGACCAGGGTTAAAGGAGGGTTGAAGGAGACTAGTTTTAACGGAAGGTAGATGGAGACCAGGGTTAAAGGAGGGTTGAAGGAGACTAGTTTTAACGGAAGGTAGATGGAGAGTAGGGTTAAAGGAGGGTTGAAGGAGACTAGTTTTAACGGAAGGTAGATGGAGAGTAGGGTTAAAGGAGGGTTGAAGGAGACTAGTTTTAACGGAAGGTAGATGGAGAGTAGGGTTAAAGGAGGGTAGAAGGAGACTAGTTTTAACAGAAGGTAGATGGAGACCAGGGTTAAAGGAGGGTAGAAGGAGACTAGGACTAGTTTTAACAGGGGAAGGTAGATGGAGACTAGGGTTAAAGGGGAAGGGACTAGTTAACGGAAGGTAGATGAAGGAGACTAGTTTTAACGGAAGGTAGATGGAGAGTAGGGTTAAAGGAGGGTAGAAGGAGACTAGTTTTAACGGAAGGTAGATGGAGACCAGGGTTAAAGGAGGGTTGAAGGAGACTAGTTTTAACGGAAGGTAGATGGAGACCAGGGTTAAAGGAGGGTTAGAAGGAGACTAGTTTTAACGGAAGGTAGATGGAGACCAGGGTTAAAGGAGGGTAGAAGGAGACTAGTTTTAACAGAAGGTAGATGGAGAGTAGGGTTAAAGGAGGGTTGAAGGAGACTAGTTTTAACGGAAGGTAGATGGAGAGTAGGGTTAAAGGAGGGTTGAAGGAGACTAGTTTTAACGGAAGGTAGATGGAGACCAGGGTTAAAGGAGGGTTGAAGGAGACTAGTTTTAACAGAAGGTAGATGGAGACCAGGTTAAAGGAGGGTTGAAAGGACTAGGTTGAAGGAATAGTTTTAAACCAGGGGAAGTAGGATGGAGAGTAGGGTTAACGGAAGGAGGGTTGAAGGAGACTAGACTAGTTTTAACGGAAGGTAGATGGAGAGTAGGGTTAAAGGAGGGTAGAAGGAGACTAGTTTTTACCAGGGAAGGAGGGTAGAATGGAGAGGTAGGGTGGAAAGGAGGGTAAAGAAGGAGGAGACTAGTTTTAACGGAAGGTAGATGGAGAGTAGGGTTAAAGGAGGGTAGAAGGAGACTAGTTTTAACGGAAGGTAGATGGAGACCAGGGTTAAAGGAGGGTTGAAGGAGACTAGTTTTAACGGAAGGTAGATGGAGAGTAGGGTTAAAGGAGGGTAGAAGGAGACTAGTTTTAACAGAAGGTAGATGGAGACTAGGGTTAAAGGAGGGTTGAAGGAGACTAGTTTTAACGGAAGGTAGATGGAGACCAGGGTTAAAGGAGGGTAGAAGGAGACTAGTTTTAACGGAAGGTAGATGGAGACCAGGGTTAAAGGAGGGTAGAAGGAGACTAGTTTTAACGGAAGGTAGATGGAGAGTAGGGTTAAAGGAGGGTAGAAGGAGACTAGTTTTTAATGGAAGGTAGATGGAGACCAGGGTTAAAGGAGGGTTGAAGGAGACTAGTTTTAACAGAAGGTAGATTAAGGGACAGGTGTTATGAACAGACAAAACCAAATGAACATGAAACATAGAACGGTGGCAGCTAGTACTCCGGAGACGACGACCGCCGAAGCCTGCCCGAACAAGGAAGAGGAGCAGCCTCGGCCGAAACCGTGACAGTACCCCCCCCTTGACGCGCGGCTCCAGCCGTGCGCCGACCCGGAGCTCGGGGACGACCCGGACGACGCGGAGCAGGGCGCGCAGGATGACCCCCGATGGAAATCGGTCAGTAGGGACTGGTCTAATACGTCCCTCCTTGGCACCCAGCACCGCTCCTCCGGACCGTACCCCTCCCACTCCACGAGATATTGAAGGACCCCCCATCCGGCGTCTAGAATCCAGGATGGACCTCACGGTGTACGCCGGAGCCCCCTCGATGTCCAACGGGGGCGGAGGAGTCTCCTCAATCTCAAAGTCCTGGAGTGGACCAGCTACCACCGGCCTGAGGAGAGACACATGGAATGAGGGGTTAATATTTTTGTAATCAACAGGTAGTTCTAACCTATAACTCACCTCGTTCAAATCTCCTCAGGACTTTAAATGGCCCTACAAACCGCCGACCCAGCTTCCGGCAGGGCAGGCGGAGGGGCAGGTTTTCTGGTTGAGAGCCAGACTCGATCTCCGGTGCGTACACTGGCCCTCACTGCGGTGTAGGTCGGCGCTCGTCTTCTGTCGACGTATGGCACGCTGCAGATGGACGTGTGCAGCGTCCCACGTCTCCTCCGAGCGCCGCACCCACTCATCCACAGCGGGGGCCTCGATCTGGCTCTCATGCCATTGGTGCCAGAACCGGCTGGTACCCTAATACACACTGAAAAGGGGTTAGTTGGGTGGAGGAGTGGCGAAGAGAGTTCTGTGCCATCTCGGCCCAGGGCAACATATCTCGCCCACTCCTCCGGCCGGCCCTGACAGTATGACCTCAGAAACCTACCCACATCCTGGTTGACACGTTCAACCTGCCCATTACTCTCCGGGTGGTAACCCCGAGGTAAGGCTTACCGAAACCCCCAACCGTTCCATAAATGCTCTCCACACTCTAGAGGTGAACTGGGGCCTCCGGTCAGACACTATATCCTCGGGTACCCCGTAATGCCGGAAGACATGGGTGAACAGAGCCTCTGCGGTCTGTAGGGCAGTGGGTAGACCCGGCATGGGAAGGAGACGACAGGCCTTAGAGAACCGATCCACAACGACCAGGATGGTAGTATTCCCCTGTGAGGGGGGAAGGTCGGTAAACAAAATCCACCGAGAGGTGGGACCAGGGTCGTTGTGGAATAGGCAGGGGTTGTAAACTTACCCCTGGGCAAATGTCTGGGCGCCTTACTCTGGGCACACACCGAACAGGAGGAGACATAAATCCTCACATCCCTAGCTAACGTTGGCCCACCAGTACTTCGTGCTAAGACAGTGCACTGTCCGGCCGATACCCGGATGGCCAGAGGAGGGGGACGTATGAGCCCAACAAATGAGGCGATCGCGTACCTCGAGCGGAACGTACGTCCGACCCACAGGACACTGTGGAGGACTCGGGTCGGTGCGTAACGCCCCGCGATCTCGATCTCACCATCAACCTCCCACACCACCGGAGCAACCAGACAAGACTCCGGTAGTATGGGCGTGGACTCAACTGACCTCTCCTCTGCGTCATACCGCCGAGACAGAGCATCTGCCTTCCCGTTCTGGGACCCAGGGATGTATGTGATTTTAAACACACAAACCGGGCTAGGAACATAGTCCAGCGAGCCTGGCGAGGATTCAGTCTCCTAGCTGCCCGGATGTACTCCAGGTTACGATGGTCAGTTAGAATGAGGAAAGGGTGTTGAGCCCCCTCGAGCCAATGCCGCCACACCTTTAGGGCCTGTACCACGGCTAACAGCTCCCTGTCTCCTACGTCATAATTCCGCTCCGCCGGACTGAGCTTCTTTGAGTAAAACGCACAGGACGGAGATTTTAGGTGGAGTGCCAGAACGCTGGGAAAGAACGGCCCCTATCCCGGCCTCTGACGCGGTCCACCTCTACTTGGAACGGTAAAGAGGGATCCGGATGCGCCAACACCGGCGCCGAGGGTAAACAGGTCCTTCAGTCTCCCAAATGCCCTGTCCGCCTCAGCTGACCACCGCAAGCGCACCGGACCCCCCTTTAACAGAGACGTTATGGGAGCTGCCACCTGTCCAAAACCCCGGATAAACCTCCGGTAATAATTCGCAAAACCCAAAGAACCGTTGCACCCTCCTTCACAGTGGTTGGGGTCTGCCAATTACGCACAGCTGACACCCGGTCTACCTCCATCTTCACCCCTGACGCAGATAACTGGTAACCCAGAAAGGAGACCGACTTCTGGAAAAACAGACATTTCTCTGCCTTGACATATAGGTCATGCTCCAACAGCCTCCTCAATACTCGGCGCACCAGGGCACATGCCTCAGCACGGGTAGGACTATACACCAGAATGTCGTCGATGTACACAACTACTCCCTGTCCCTGCATGTCCCGGAAAATCTCATCGACGAAGGATTGGAAGACTGAGGGAGCATTCATCAACCCATATGGCATGACTAGATACTCGTAGTGTCCGGAAGTCGTGCTAAACGCTGTCTTCCATTCATCGCCCTCTCGAATGCGCACCAAGTTATATGCGCTCCTAAGATCCAATTTGTAAAGAACTGCGCACCGTGCAGTGACTCCGTCATAGTCGCAATCAGAGGAAGTGGATAGCTGTACTTCACTGTGATCTGATTGAGACCGCGCGGTAATCAATACACGGGCGCAGACCTCCATCCTTTCTTCTTCACAAAAAAGAAACTTGAGGAAGCGGGTGAAACGGAGGCCCGTATGTATCCCTGTCTAAGAGACTCAGAGATGTACGTCTCCATAGCCTTTCTCTCCTCTTGAGACAAGGGAACACATGGCTCCGCGGGAGAGCTGCTCCTGACTACTGGAGATCTATCGCACAATCCCCCCATCTATGAGGCGGCAGCTGCGCCCGCCCTAGTCTTACTGAACGCCAGTGCCAATCCCCTCATACTCGGGGGGAATCTGCAGTGCTGGCATTAGATTTCGGACTCTCCACCGAGGTCGCCCCTATGGAAACACCCAGACACCGCCCCTCACATTGAGCAGACCACCCTTTAAGAGCTTTCTCTCGCCACCTAATAATAGGGTACATGAGTCATCAACCAGGGAAGACCCAGCACTACCGGATACGCAGGAGAGTCAATCAGATAGAGCTGAATTTCTCCTCATCATGACCCTCCTGCGCCATCCATCTGAAGGGGTGCTGTGACTTTCCCTAATCACCCCAGACCCTAACGGACGCGCTATCTAGGGCATGGACGGGGAAAGGCTTATCCACTGGAAGGAGGGGAATCCCTAACTCTATACAGAACTGGCGATCTACTTAAAAATTCCCAGCTGCGCCTGAATCTACCAGCGCCTTATGCTGGGAACGAGGTGCAACCTGTGGGAAACAAACAGGCAAGGGTTAGGTGCACGAACAGAAAGCTCTGGGTAAGCAGGGCGCCTACTCACCTGGGGGGACCCCCCCAATGCGTGACCTGCCTTCTCCCCCACTGGAGGACCCGCCCAACACCTAGCCGCGGTGTGCCCTCCACGACCACAGTTGGTGCAAGGGCCGGGTCCCCTCGGGCTCCTCCTCCTCCGTTTTTCCCTAGCGCCAGCACCTCCGAGCTCCATAGGGCTCGGCTCGGAGGTGCTGGAGGAGTGGAATGGGCGAACCTCCCCTCCCGGGACGCCCACGGGTGGCGAGCAGGGTATCCAGCGGATGGCCCATGTCGACAAGCCTGGTCGAAAGTCAACGAAGTGTCCCTGCACGCCAACTCTCGCTGGACGTCCTCCCGGAGGCTGCAGCGGAAATGATCGATTCATGGGCCCGCTCATTCCACACTGCATCAGCCGCTAGGGTCCGAAACTCCAAAGGCAAAGTCCTGGGCGCTCCTCATCCCCTGCGGAGGTAGAATAAGACGCTCCCCGCCGCCGCCCTTCCCCTCTGGTGGAAATGGTCGAAAACACAGCACGGAAGCGGCGGGAGAACTCCGCATAGTTCGTGGTTTAGCGGCGTCCATTCTCCTCCACTCAGCGTTGGCCCACTCCAAGCCTTGCCGGTGAGACAGGAGATGAGGGCTGAGACGCTCTCTGTGTCCCGAGGGCGCCTGGGTGTACGGTGGCGAGGTAGAGCTCCACCTGCAGCAGGAACCCTTGACAACCCGGCAGTGGAGCCGTCGTACGCCCCTCCGGGAGCGAGAGCCGAATCCCACTAGGTTCCGGAGATGAGACAGGAGGGCTGACCGATGGGGCTGGTTCGGTTCGTGGAGTGTGGGACCCCGCTGGTCTCCCATCGGTGCAGGAGTATTCATCACCCCCTCCAGGGCATGACAGACCTGGTTGATGCGGTCCTCCGAGACACGAATCGTTCAGCCATCTCTCGGCTGTCGGCGGCGGTCGCTCCTGCTGATTCCATGGATGTGATGCGTGATTCTGTCAGAGTGGTGTCGGGTGGATAAGGAAGGGAATCAGGCGCAGGAAACAAAACAGGAGGACTTCAACAGAAACACTAGTAAAGTCCAACCACAATAATGAGTCGCCAACCCAACCGGGTCGCACAACGGGGCGCGAGCAATTAGGCACGAAACAAAAAGTGCGGAAACAACAAGGAAAAGCGCAAGCATGTGCGGACTCTCGAAAAACCACAATAACGGAGAGACACAAACTCCTAGAGGCAGGATGACAAAAAACAATCAAGCATAACACCTGACCAAAAACACACGAAACCTAATAGGGAAACAATTAAGACACAATAAGGGACAGGTGTTATGAACAGACAAAACCAAATGAACATGGAAACATAGAACGGTGGCAGCTTGTACTCCGCAGATGCTGAAGGTGGGTGTGGTGCATGAATCAAGCGCAGGACGCAGAAGCTCAGTCCAAAAGACTTTAGTGCAATAATCACGTAGAAAATAAGCACAATAAGCCCGAAGGCGAAATCACGGCGCACACAGGCGTCAAACAAACGGTGCACTAACATGTGCGAAAACTCTCTCCAAAACACTGGAGGGAAGTACGTAGCTCCAACACGAAAACAGATGAGCAATCACACACAAAGACAAACACAACCAACGAGAACTAAATAGGACACTAACGAGGACTAACAAGACACAGGTGTACAACATAAAGACAAAACCAAACGAACATGAAACATCGATCGGTGGCAGCTAGTACTCCGGGGACGACGACCGCCGAAGCCTACCCAAACCAGGAGGAGGAGCAGCCTCGGCCGAAACCGTGACATTACCACTCCAATATAAAACTAATTACAACACCACTGTGAATAAAAACATCTTGGAGGTGTACACATTTATTTATATACGTTCATAAACCTTGGCACACACTTTAATATATTACTAATCATGTCATTAATTAAATAGTCATTTTAATTTATGTTTGAGTCTGAACCCCCCCCCCCCCCCCCCACACACACACACACACACACTTATTTACAATGGGCTTAATTCAGTGTTAATTAAGACAAATGACTTTTGCACCATCTCCAAGAAATACCAAATGCTGGGTGCAGGAGTTGCTCCCCTCCAGTTTTATGAGCTCTGGCTGTGCAGGATATTTATTGGGGCCTGTTTAGTGAAGGCCAGTGTGTGTGCCCACTAAATCTGTCCTGCCAGGTGTTCAGCAAGCTAAAACTGCTCTCTACTCAGTTTCCTCCACACCAGGCCAGAGTAGAGCAGCACACATAGAACAAGTTTTTAATTAAGATAATATGGCATTTTCAACATGAGGCATTATAGGCCACAGGTTGGTCTCTCTGAATGGGAGTCTTTTGACTAAGGTGTATAGACACACACACATGGCCGCGGGAAGATGTTTTGAGTTGGGGGTACTGTGAGCGTGTGTGTGTGTGTGCATGCGTGTATGCACACGAAAGGCAAAGATGCACGCACACACACACACAAGCGCACACATAGTGAGTCTGAAGGACGCAGGCACATGTGCACAGACAGACAGACATACAGACAGACAGACAGACAGACAGACAGACAGACAGACAGACAGACAGACAGACAGACAGACAGAGACAGAGACAGAGACAGAGACAGAGACAGAGACACACACACACACACACACACACACACACACACACAGTGAGTCTGGATCTTCCCAGTCACATCTGGACCAGGCACTGCAGTTCATTTCACAGTCTGGCTCCACGCTCTGGCAAGCACAAAGCAGAACTTCTCACTTTGACAAATTAGAACCATTTTCTTGAGATTACATCAGCAGCTAGTGTCGCTACCTACGCACAATTATTACTTAAAATCATTCCATTTAACATAAAGTTTAGATTTTTAACAAGGTGTTACGGTCCGGCACTGTTGTTCCTGTCCCCGCTTGTTTTCCTTTTCCTTTTTTTCCCTGTGTGTGTTGTCTGTGTCTGTCTCCTCCAGCTGTGCAGCCCAGTCAGAGGATCTAGGTCAGGGGGCGTGGCCATTCTCTCTCCTGCTCAGTTACATCCAGCTGCAGCTCATTGTCACCAATCAACCAGCAGTTATCTACCCGGGCTGGCCACCTCTCCAGCGCCAGTTCGTTCCTACACCACCTGTGGTAACTTGGCTCCGTACAGCAATCTCAGTTTAGTTTGTTACCCTCTCAGCATTATAGTTGTCTCTGCCACGTTTGTAACCTGTTTCTCTTTCGACCAGATCCCGTCTGTTCCTGCTGCCTGCCTGCCTGCCACTCCCACGCCGCAACCTGCTCATCTGTTGTCTGATATCCTCGTCATCCAGCTCTCAGTGCTACTGGCTCTCCACCCCACTCAGCTCCTACCCCGGTCTGAAGCTGCTCCACCCTGAACTGCTTCTCTCTCTGCCAAAACACGCTGAATAATAAACATCTTAATTCACCCTCTTGTCCGTGTGTCCGTCTCTCTGCGCCTGAGTCCCCACCTAGCCTAACAGAACGAACTGGCCATACATGGACTCAGCAGAGATGCCACATGAAACACGGGTGATGGCGTACAACGCGCCCTCCATTCACAGGGAATGTTATTGGGACAACACAACCAACTCATCCGGTCTCTATTGGATAACAACCAGCAGTTGTTGGATCAAGTATCTCATCTCACCTCTCAGGTAGCTACCTGGTAACACTCACTACTCTTCCTCCCTCTGCTTCTCCTCCGCCTGTTCCTCCTACAGTTGCTCCAGGCTCGGCTTCCGCTCCTGCCCTTCGGGAACCCCTTACAACCTCACCCGGGACCTTTCACCGGGGACCTGAACAAATGCCGTGGTTTCCTGCTTCAGTGCCGCTTGGTGTTCCAACAGAAGCCCCTGTCTTTCTCCACGGAATCCTCAAAGGTACATTACGCTCTGGGGTTACTGAGGGGCAAAGCTTTGATTTGGGCAGAAGCGGCTTGTTCTACTCAGCAGATTGCCAGCCTGTCGTTTGACGATTTTTCCTCTCAATTGGAAATTGTGTTTGATCACCCGGACCATGCCGGGACCGCCACAAAGAGACTGTTGAAGCTACGACAGGGCACGGGTAGCGTGGCTGAATACGCCATTGATTTTTGACCTTGGCAGCCGATTCCAAGTGGAATGACGAAGCTCTTCAGGGAGCGTTTTGTTAACGGTTTGAGTGACACGATTAGGATGAACTAGCTGTTCGTGATGAGCCTGCTAACCTTCATGTTCTCTCGTTTCCCTTGCTACACGAATAGACAACAGGCTACGGGAGAGGAGACAGGAGAGGGGCGGTCGGGTCCGCACCGCAGGCGGGCCCCCTCGCTTTCTGCAACCCGAGCAACACCACCACTCGGACACCGCCCACACACCTCAGCGGATCCCTCCACGGAACTAGACGAGCCCATGCAGCTGGGCCGTGCTCGTCTGTCCCCTGCCGAAAAGGAACGGCGCATGCGGGGCTGGTGAGTGCGTGTACTGTGGGGACCGCACTCATTTCCTGGTTAATTGTCCGGTTCGCCCAAAAGACAAAGCTCGCAGGTAAAAGTGGGCGTACTTGCGAGTGCTACACCTGACTCAATGCCCACAGCACCCTGTCTAGTTATCCCAGCTACAGTCCAGTTCAGGAATCTGTCTCTCCCATTAGCTGCTCTCATTGACTCTGGTGCTGAGGATAGTTTCCTTGACGTTAACCTGGTCACTCAGGCTGAGATCCCTGTTAAGCCCCTGCCTAAGCCTATAGCAGTAACGCTATAGACGGCCATCAGTTTGCCAACATCACCCACCAAACTGTCCTCGTTTTCTCTCATGCTGTCCGGCAATCACAAAGAAACCATCCAGTTTAAAGTAGTCTCCTCCTCGGCCTCCCCTCTTATCCTCGGTTTCCCTTGGCTTAGCCTTCACAACCCCCATATTGACTGGCAAAACCACAAAAATACACAGTTGGAGCACCCACTGCCATTCTGCTTGCCTTGGGTCGGCTATTCCGCCCTCTGTAGGTTCCCCTGCTTCCCCTGTCAAACCCCCAGACCTCTCTTCAGTCCCTGAAGAGTACCTGGACCTGGCCGAGGTATTCAGTAAGTCCAAAGCACTTTCACTACCACCTCATAGGCCATACGATTGCGCTATTGAGTTACTGCCTGGAGCCCCTTTGCCGTCCAGTCGGCTTTTCAATCTGTCCCGTACTGAGAGAGAAGCTATGGAAACCTACATAGGCGACTCCCCAGCCTCTGGCATCATTCGTCCCTCATCTTCCGCTGTTGGTGCTGGGTTCTTTTTTGTAGAGAAGAAGGACAAAACATTACGCCCCTGCATTGACTACAGAGGACTAAATAACATCACAGTCAGAAATACGTACCCCCTGCCTCTCATCAACTCAGCATTTGAACCCCTTCATGGGGCCACCGTGTTTACCAAACTCGACCTGCGTAACGCTTACCACCTCGTTAGGATCAGGCAGGGAGACGAATGGAAAACTGGGTTCAATACCCCCCTCTCGGACACTTTGAATACCTAGTCATGCCATTCGGTCTCACTAACGCCCCAGCAGTGTTTCAGGCCATGGTTAACGATGTGTTGAGGGATTTTCTACACCGTTTTGTGTTTGTCTATTTGGATGACATTCTAATATTCTCTAAGTCACAGGATGAACACGTCTCCCACATCCGTCTGGTTCTCCAACGCCTCATGGAAAATAAACTGTATGTGAAAGCAGAAAAATGTGAGTTCCACCGGCAGTCCGTCCCCTTTTTGGGTTTTTATTATCGAGCGGGGACAAGTGTCACCAGACCCTTACAAAATCAGAGCGGTTGCGGAGTGGCCCACACCCACATCTCGGAAGCAGCTACAACGCTTCCTGGGCTTCGCCAACTTCTACCGCCGCTTCATCAGGGGTTTCAGCCGAGTGGTTGCCCCCCTGACCAAGCTCACCTCCCCAAAGGTGCCATTCCTGTGGACACCTGAGGCCGAGTCAGCCGTGAGTACATTGAAGGAACTGTTCTCCACCTCACCTGTTCCTATTCATCCAGACACTAGTTTGCAGTTTATTGTGGAAGTGGACGCCTCTGATTCGGGGGTGGGGGCTGTCCTGTCACAACGTTCCCCCACGGACCAGAAGCTCCATCCTGTGGCCTTTTTCTCCAGGAGATTGACCCCTGCTGAGAAGAACTACGACGTGGGTAACCGGGAGTTGCTTGCTGTCAAGTTGGCGTTGGAGGAGTGGAGGCACTGGCTAGACGGAGCAGAGCAACCCTTCATAGTCTGGACAGACCACAAGAACCTGGCTTACATCCAGTCATCCAAGGGCTAAACTCCCGTCAGGCCAGATGGGCTCTGTTCTTCAGCAGGTTCAAGTTTATTTTAACATATCGTCCTGGCACACGTAATGTCAAGCCTGATGTTCTCTCTCGCCAGTTTACAGACAATGAAGACTTCAGCAATCCTGAACCTGTTCTGCCCGCTTCCTGTTTGGTGGCGGCTGTGTCACTGGGAAATCGAGTCCCTCGTCCGATCGGCACAAGAGTCGGAACCTGGACCGGCCAATGGCCCCCCCGACCTTCTCTATGTTCCCGCAGCCGTGCGGCCGCAAGTGCTCAACTGGATCCACACCTCGCGCTTCTCCTGCCACCCTGGTATGAACCGTACACTGTCGCTACTGAAGAGGCACTTTTGGTGGCCATCCGTCGAGGCTGACGTCCGGGAATACGTGGCGGCCTGTTCCATCTGTGCCCAAAATAAGGCTTCCCACCAGGCTCCTTCGGCCTGCTGCGGCCTCTCCCAGTCCCGAGTCGTCCTTGGGTCTCACGTGGCCTTGGACTTCGTCACTGGACTTCCTATGTCTGAAGGTAATGACACCATACTCACCATCGTGGACAGATTCTCTAAATCTGCCCATTTTGTTGCATTACCAAAATTACCGTCTGCCAGTGAGACAGCCGACCTCTTTGTCCTACATGTATTCCGTCCCCATGGAATACCTGTGGACATAGTGTCCGATAGAGGCCCACAGTTCATTTCTCGGGTATGGAAGGAGTTTTGTTCTGCTCTGGGTGCCTCTGTCAGTCTCTCATCAGGTTTCCATCCCCAGTCCAATGGCCAGACTGAGAGGACCAATCAGGACCTGGAGGCTGCTCTACGCTGTGTGACATCCCAGAACCCGTCCACCTGGGCCAAACACCTCCCGTGGGTCGAATATGCCCACAATTCCCTCACCTCATCTGCCACCGGCCTCTCACCATTTGAGGCGGCTTTGGGGTACCAACCGCCATTGCTCCCCGTCTCAGGAAAAGGAGTTAGCCGTCCCGTCAGTTCAGGATAATCTTCGTCGCTGCCGCAAGGTGTGGGTGGACACCCGTGAGGCCCTTCTACGGACAGCAGAGCGTAACAAGAGAGTGGCGGACAGGCACAGGGTAGTCGCTCCCCAGTTCCAGCCTGGTCAGCGAGTCTGGCTCTCCTCCAGCAACATCCCTCTGCGCACTGACTCCCGTAAGCTGTCGCCCCCCGGTATTTGGGTCCTTTCGAGATCGACTCCATCATCAACCCTTCGGCTGTTCGGTTTGAAGCTTCCCCAGGCCATGAGAGTCCATCCTACATTTCACGTGTCCCAGCTGAAGCTGGTCTCCTCCAGCCCTTTGTGTCCGCCTGTGGATCCCCCTCCGCCACCGCGTATTATTGACGACCATCCAGCCTACACAGTGCGGAGACTGCTGGACGTCCGGAGGCATGGTAGAGGGCTTCAGTACCTGGTGGACTGGGAGGGATACGGTCCCGAGGAGAGGTCCTGGATTCCCCGGGCGTTTGTACTGGACCCGCAGCTGGTGGCTGACTTCCATAGGGACCACCCTGACAAGCCGGGTGGGTCGCCGGGTGGCGCCCGTTGAGGGGGGGTACTGTTACGGTCCGGCACTGTTGTTCCTGTCCCCGCTTGTTTTCCTTTTCCCTTTTTTCCCTGTGTGTGTTGTCTGTGTCTGTCTCCTCCCGCTGTGCAGCCCAGTCAGAGGATCTAGGTCAGGGGGCGTGGCCATTCTCTCTCCTGCTCAGTTACATCCAGCTGCAGCTCATTGTCACCAATCAACCAGCAGTTATCTACCCGGGCTGGCCACCTCTCCAGCGCCAGTTCGTTCCTACACCACCTGTGGTAACTTGGCTCCGTACAGCAATCTCAGTTTAGTTGTTACCCTCTCAGCATTATAGTTGTCTCTGCCATGTTTGTAACCTGTCTCTCTTTCGACCAGATCCCGTCTGTTCCTGCTGCCTGCCTGCCTGCCACTCCCACGCCGCAACCTGCTCATCTGTTGTCTGATATCCTCGTCATCCAGCTCTCAGTGCTACTGGCTCTCCACCCCACTCAGCTCCTACCCCGGTCTGAAGCTGCTCCACCCTGAACTGCTTCTCTCTGCCAAAACACGCTGAATAAACAACATCTTAATTCACCCTCTTTGTCCGTGTGTCCGTCTCTGCGCCTGAGTCCCCACTAGCCTAACACAAGGAATGATTAAATGGCTTTCATGTACAGTATTTTCTATCCTAATATACTGTACATTTCATTTTGACCAAGTTTACAATAGCCTTCATATTCCCTGTCGTACAAATTTGTCATACAAACTTTATTACCCTATAAGGAGAGTAAATCAATAAACACAATGCACACATATATGAAAGCCATAGTAATTACAGCAAATGATTTCATAATTACTCTTTCCTATGCTCTGCTATATGGGTGAGAATGCTTCCTATTTTACAGAGGCTGGCGAGGCTGTCAGGTTGTGTGTGAGTTACTGTGACATGGCCCTCAGCCTCCTCTTCTCTGGCCCATGAGGGGAAGTCTTCCCATCTTCCCAGAGATACACACGTTTGAGCCGGACAAATCCCCATCTTTGTTCTTTTGTTAGAGGGTTTAACGATGTTCCGCTGCATTCCTCTTTAACTCAAGCCCTCTGCCTCCTGGTTTGGTGGCCCCCGTTGCAGGGCAGAGGAGCGTTGACTTGACTGGGGCACTGGTGGTTCGATAGTGTAACTCAGGTCAGGGTGGTCTCTCGTAGGGTGGTGGTCCGGTCGCTATCTGAGTGTATATGACTAGAGCCTCGACAGATTTGTTGGTTGACCTCTTCTTCGCGAAATGTCCTAATACCAGACAGACAAACCACTCAGCTTCTGTCCACATTCAGTTCTAAACCAATATAGGCCCAGGTTATGAAGACCAGATCCATGAGAACATAATTAATCCACTGGGTTATAGTATTCCCCTTCCCCATCCACAACCCTCCTCAAACAGAGAATTAATTCAAGATGGTTTGCGTTGATTTAGGGTGCTTTGAGGTGGTGGCATGTTGGTTCACCACAACACAACATTGGCAGATTCCTTACAAACAGCCAAGGCCTGCTGGCTTTGGACTGGAAAATGTGTGTTGGAGGGGAAAGCCTGAAAAAAAATATTATTGACATTATTTCATGGCTGATCTTTCATGGTGTGTATACAGGTAACTGCCAAAATAAATAAAAAACACCATCATAAAGTGTTTTAATAGGGCGTTGGATCACCACAAGCCGCCAGAACAGCTTCAATGCGCCTCGGCATAGATTCTACAAGTGTTTGGAACTCTATTGTAGGGATGCGACACCATTTGTCCACTAGAAATTCCATCATTTGGTGTTTTCTTGATGATGGTGGAAAACACTGTCTGAGGCGCTGCTCCAGAATTCCCCATAAGTGTTCATTTGAGTTGAGATCAGTTGACTGAGACCCACACACATACACATACACACACACTTTAAACCCCCTATGCTCCTTTGAGACCCCTCTTTCAAAGTCACTGAGATCTCTTCTTCTAGCCATGGTAGCCAAACTTATGGGCAACTCTGTATTTTTATATATGACCCTAAGCATGAAAAGAACTCAGGAACCATTCAATATACTTTGTATCCCTCATTTACTCAAGTGTTTCCTTTATTTTGGCAGTTACCTGTATATGGAGACTCTTCTTCATCAAGGGCACCATGAAGAAATAATGAGGCAAATCAATACACAGACAACAAGAAGGAAGGAGAATCTATTTCAGAGGAAGCCTATAAACACCAAAAGAGCCTAGCTATTTTGGGGAGTAAACACACGCATACAATCAGAGACACTGGCATCCTTTGATCTACATAAGTAGTTCCTCCTCTTATTGAAACCATCTATTCTAAAGAAGTCAACAATAATGGTTTCATTTCCCCTCAGGTCTAGGTAGCCAGTGAGGGCAGAGGGTGGGTGGAGGTTAGGAAGGGAAGTCTGAGAGAACAAACTGGATGTGGAAGAAAAAAAGTCCTCCCTCTATCAGAGGGTAAACAGTGTGATTGGAAGTCAGCAATTAGGGGTTGTGGAGATAAAGAGCTGGAATAGATAAGTGTGCCACGATTTGGCTCAATGGGCAAATCCCCCATAGGCCTGCTGTGAATGCACCTCCACATGCAGAGCACACGCAGACTACATAAACACACATGGGCCAAGCCAGCCCCATGCCTCATGTAGCCTTGTGTCTGATCCAGTACAGCCTGGTCTCATATGTAACATAGTAAATGTAAATCCAGGACACTGAACTTGATATGTTACCTTTGGTTTGGTTACATAAGACAGATGGTTACTTAAAGGCAAAAAACGAAAGTAGGGTGGTTGTCTGGGTGGATGGGTGAACATATAAAGTGAATGTCTAGCAACCCAAAGGTTGTTAGTTCGAATCTCATCAAGGACAACTTTAGCATTTTAGTTTATTATTCACTTTTCAACTACGTACTGCTTTTTAGCTACTTTGCAACTACTTAGTATGTTAGCTAACCCTTCCTCTAACCCTAACCCCAACCTTAACACTTTTAGCTAACCCTTCTCCTAACCCTAACCCTAAACCTTCCCCTAACCTTAACTCTTTAACCTAACTCCTAAACTTAACCATAACCTTAACCCTAACCTCTAACCCTAACACCTAGCCTAGCTAACGTTAGCCACCTAGCTAGAATTCGTAACATATTGTATGTTTTGCAAATTCGTAATATATAATACGATTTGGAATTTGTAACGAAATGGTTGATGGACATCCACACATTAATACATTCCATACGAAGCATAACATATCATACTAAATTGAGTATCTCAGATTTACGTACAGAATAATATGAAATGTTCTGAGACCAGGTTGAATAGGCCTAGGGCTAGGGAGACATAAGTGGGATAGAATTGGGTTCCATCCAGTGCAACACTGCTATTTACTGTGTTCTTAAAGTAACTGTAAAGTGTTTCCAGATTTCTATGAACTATGACCTATAATGAATTACAATATGAGTGAAATCGTTTTCCTTCCAAAAATTGTCAACCCTTCCAAAATTAATCTCTAGGAGACAGAACGCGTCTCCTTGCTGAGCGGTATTTTACATTTACATTTTAGTCTGTCAGGGTTGAGTGTAGAGGTAGCGTAGAATCACACGCAGGACACACAGAGGTTTCGAACAGACGTCTTTAGTGAAGTCCAAAGAACAAGTCAACCACGGCAACAGGCAACAGGCGAACTTTACGCACAATGGTAAAGTACAAAATAAAGGCGCACAAAGTGCGGGACTCTCTCTAACAAAAATATACAGAGAGAACAGAACAACGAACTAACACAACACGTGATATCAACTTGTGGTCCTCTGTAGCTCAGCTGGTAGAGCACGGCGCTTGTAACGCCAAGGTAGTGGGTTCGATCCCCGGGACCACCCATACACAAAAAAATGTATGCACGCATGACTGTAAGTCGCTTTGGATAAAAGCGTCTGCTAAATGGCATATTATTATTATTATTTATATTATTATATCGAACAATTACACACAACACCTGATCAAACTCAAGAGAACTAAATAGGATGCATAATGAACACTAACAAGGAACAGGTGTAACATAACAGACAAAACCAATCAAACATAGAAACATAGAACGGTGGCATTTAGTACTCCGGAGACGACGACCGCCGAAGCCTGCCCGAACAAGGAGAAGGAGCAGCCTCTGCCGAAACCGTGACAGTACCCCCCCCTTGACGCGCGGCTCCAGCCGTGCGCCGACCCCGGCCTCGGGGACGACGACCAGGAAGACGCGGAGCAGGGCGCGTGGGATGACCACGATGGAACTCGATCAGAAGAGACGGGTCTAGGATGTCCCTCCTCGGCACCCAGCACCGCTCCTCCGGGCCGTACCCCTCCCACACTCCACGAGATATTGGAGACCCCCCATCCGGCGTCTCGAATCTAGGATGGACCGAACAGTGTACGCCGGAGCCCCCTCGATGTCCAACGGGGGCGGAGGAGTCTCTTCTATCTCATAGTCCTGGAGTGGACCAGCTACCACCGGCCTGAGGAGAGACACATGGAACGAGGGGTTAATATTCTTGTAATCAATGGGCAGTTGTAACCTGTAAACACACCTCGTTCAATCTCCTCAGGACCTTAAAAGGCCCCACAAACCGCCGACCCAGCTTCCGGCAGGGCAGGCGGAGGGGCAGGTTTCTGGTCGAGAGCCAGACTCGATCTCCAGGTGCGTACACTGGCCCCTCACTGCGGTGGAGATCGGCGCTCGTCTTATGTCGACGGATGGCTCGCTGCAGATGGATGTGTGCAGCGTTCCACGTCTCCTCCGAGCGCCGCACCCACTCATCCACCGCAGGGGCCTCGATCTGGCTCTCATGCCAAGGTGCCAGAACCGGCTGGTACCCTAACACACACTGGAAAGGGGTTAGTTTAGTGGAGGAGTGGCGGAGAGAGTTCTGTGCCATCTCGGCCCAGGGAACATATCTCGCCCACTCCTCCGGCCGGCCCTGGCAATATGACCTCAGAAACCTACCCACATCCTGGTTGACACGTTCGACCTGCCCATTACTCTCCGGGTGGTAAACCCGAGATAAGGCTCACCGAAACCCCCAACCGTTCCATAAACGCTCTCCAGAGTCTGGAGGTAAACTGGGGGCCTCGATCAGACACTATATCCTCGGGTACCCCGTAATGCCGGAAGACGTGGGTAAATAGAACCTCAGCGGTCTGTAGGGCAGTAGGAAGACCCGGCATGGGAAGGAGACGACAGGCCTTCGAGAACCGATCCACAACGACCAGGATGGTGGTATTCCCCTGTGAGGGGGGAAGGTCTGTAACAAAATCCACCGAGAGGTGAGACCAGGGTCGTTGGGGAACGGGCAGGGGTTGTAACTTACCCCTGGGCAAGTGTCTGGGCGCCTTACACTGGGCACACACCGAGCAGGAGGAGACATAAATCCTCACATCCCTGGCTAACGTTGGCCACCAGTACTTTGTGCTAAGGCAGTGCACTGTCCGGCCAATACCTGGATGCCCAGAGGAGGGTGACGTGTGAGCCCAATAAATGAGTCGATCCCGGACCTCGAGCGGGACGTACGTCCGACCCACCGGACACTGTGGAGGGCTAGGGTCGGTGCGTCACGCCCGCTCGATCTCCGTATCGACCTCCCATACCACCGGTGCCACCAGACAAGACTTAGGTAGTATGGGAGTGGGCTCAACGGACCTCTCCTCCGTGTCATACCGCCGAGACAGGGCATCTGCCTTCCCGTTCTGGGACCCAGATGTAAGTGATCTTAAACACGAACCGGGCTAGAAACATAGTCCACCGAGCCTGGCGAGGATTCAGTCTCCTAGCTGCCCGAATGTATTCCAGGTTACGGTGGTCAGTCAAAATGAGAAAAAGGGTGTTGAGCCCCCTCAAAGCCAATGCCTCCACACCTTTAGGGCTTATACCACGGCTAACAGCTCCCTGTCCCCTACGTCATAATTACGCTCCGCCGGACTGAGCTTTTTCGAATAAAAAGCACAGGGGCGGAGTTTAGGTGGTGTGCCGGACCGTTGTGAGAGAACGGCCACGATACCGGCTTCAGACGCGTCCACCTCCACTTGGAATGGTAAAGCGGGATCCGGGTGCGCCAGCACCGGAGCCGAGGTAAAACAGGTCCTTCAGTCTCCAAAAAAGCCCTGTCCAAAACCCCGGATAAACCTCCGGTAGTAATTCGCAAAAAACAACAACAACTGCTGCGCCTCTTTAACCGTGGTTGGGGTTTTGCCAATTACGCACGGCTGACACACGGTCAACCTCCATCTTCACCCCTGACGCAGACAACTGATATCCCAAAAAGGAGACCGACTCCTGGAAGAACAGACATTTCTCTGCCTTGACATACAGGTCATCCTCCAACAGCCTCCTCAACACTCGGCGCACCAGGGCTACATGCTCGGCTCGGGTAGAACTGTACACCAGAATATCGTCTATGTACACGACTACTCCCTGCCCCTGCATGTCCCGGAAAATCTCATCTACAAAGGATTGGAAGACTGATGGAGCATTCATTAACCCGTATGGCATAACGAGATACTCGTAATGACCGGAGGTAGTACTAAATGCTGTCTTCCATTCATCGCCCTCTCTAATGCGCACCAAGTTATATGCGCTCCTGAGGTCCAATTTTGTGAAGAACCGTGCCCCGTGTAATGACTCCGTCATAGTCGCAATCAGAGGGAGTGGATAACTATATTTCACAGTAATCTGATTGAGACCGCGGTAATCAATACACGGGCGCAAATCTCCATCCTTTTTCTTCACAAAAAAGAAGCTCGAGGACGCGGGTGAAGTGGAGGGCCGTATGTATCCCTGTCTCAGAGACTCGGCAATGTATGTCTCCATCGCCCTCTTCTCCTCTTGTGACAAAGGATACACATGGCTCCGCGGGAGCGCAGCTCCTGCCTGGAGGTCTATCGCACAATCCCCCTGTCTATGAGGCGGCAATCGCGCCGCTCTCGTCTTTGCTAAACACGAGTGCCAAATCCTCATACTCGGGGGGAATGTGCATTGCGGGCATTTGGTTCGGACTCTCCACCGAGGTCGCCCCTACGGGAAACACCCAGACATAGCCCCTCACACTGGGCAGACCACCCCTTAAGAGCCCTCTCTCGCCACGAAATAGTAGGATCATCAATCATCAGTAGGAGTATGTGTAATCAACCAGGGAAGCCCAGCACCACCGGATACGCAGGAGAGTCGATCAGATAGAGCTGAATCGTCTCCTCATGACCCCCCCTGCGTCTCCATCCTAAGTGGCACTGTGACCTCCCTAATCAACCCGGATCCTAACGGACGGCTATCTAGGGCATGTACAGGGAAAGGATTATTTACCGGAAGGAGAGGGATCCCTAACTCTACACAGAATTTGCGATCTACAAAATTCCCAGCTGCGCCTGAATCTACTAGCGCCTTATGCTGGGAACGAGGTGCAACCTGTGGAAAACAAACAGGTATGGTTATGTGTACGACAGAAAGCTCTGGGTAAGTGGGGCGCCTACTCACCTGGGTGGACTCCCCAATGTGTGGCCTGCCTTCTCTTCCACCAGGAGACCCTCCCCAGCACCTAGCCGCGGTGTGTCCTCCACGGCCACAGTTGGTGCAGGGGACGGCCCCCCTCGGGCTCCTTCTCCTCCGTTCTCTAGCGCCAGCACCTCCGAGCTCCATAGGGCTCGGCTCGGAGGTGCTGGAGGGTGGAATGGGCGACCCCCCACCCGGGACGCCCGCGGGTGGCGAGCAGGGTGTCCAGCCGAATGGGCATGTCAACCAATTGGTCAAACGAAAGTGTGGTATCCCTGCACGCCAACTCTCTACGGACGTCCTCCCGGAGGCTGCAGCGGAAGTGATCTATGAGAGCCCGCTCATTCCACCCTGCATCTGCCGCTAGAGTCCGGAACTCCAGTGCAAACTCCTGAGCGCTCCTCATCCCCTGCCGGAGGTAGAATAGACGCTCCCCCGCCGCCTTCCCCTCTGGTGGATGGTCAAACACTGCACGGAAGCGGCGGGGAGAACTCCGCATAGGTGATAGTTGCGGCGTCTATTCTCCTCCATTCGGCGTTGGCCCACTCCAACGCCTTGCCGGTGAGACAGGAGATGAGGGCGGGAAACGCTCTCGTGTCCTGAGGGCGCCGGGTGTACGGTGGCGAGGTAGAGTTCAACTTGCAACAGGAAACCCCTGACACCCGGCAGCGGTGCCGTCGTACGCCCTCGGGAGCGAGAGCCGAATCCCACTGGGTTCCGGAAGTTGGACAGGCGGGCTGACCGATGGTGATGGTGTGGTAGGTGGGGGTGTGGGTACCCCGCTGGTCTCCCATCGATGGAGGGTGTTCATAACTCTGTCCAGAGCGTGCCCGATTTGGTTAATCCTGTCCTCCTGTCCATGAAGGCGCTCCTCAATGTCTCCGTGGGTGCGGTTGCTCCTGCTGATTCCATTGTAATGGTGTGTAATTATGTCAGGGTTGAGTGTAGAGGTAGCGTAGAATCACACGCAGGACACACAGAGGTTTCGAACAGACGTCTTTAGTGAAGTCCAAAGAACAAGTTAAACCACGGCAACAGGCAACAGGCGAACTTTACGCACAATGGTAAAGTACAAAATAAAGGCGCACAAAGTGCGGGACTCTCTCTAACAAAAATATACAGAGAGAACAGAACAACAAACTAACACAACACGTGACATCGAACAATTACACACAACACCCGACCAAACTCAAGAGAACTAAATAGGACGCATAATGAACACTAACAAGGAACAGGTGTAACAAAACAAATCAAACATAGAACGGTGGCAGCTAGTACTCCGGAGACGACGACCGCCGAAGCCTGCCCGAACAAGGAGCAGCCTCGGCCGACCCGCCGAAAACCGTGACATAGTCATTTAGCAGACGCTCTTATCCAGAGCGACTTACAGGAGCAATTAGGTTTAAGTGCCTTGCTTAAGGGCACATCGACAGATTTTTCACCTAGTCGGCTCGGGGATTAGAACCAACGACCTTTCGGTTACTGGCACAACGCTCTTACCCACTAAGCTACTGGGTATGACGGCTGCGTGGTCCCATGGTGTTTATACTTGCGTACTATTGTTTGTACAGATGAACGCGGTACCTTCAGGCGTTTGGAAATTGCTCCCAAGGATGAACGAGACTTGTGGAGGTCTACAATTTTTGTCTGAGGTCTTGGCTGATTTCTTTTGATTTTCCCATGATGTCAAGCAAAGACACACTGAGTGTGAAGGTAGGCCTTGAAATACATACACAGGTACACCTCCAATTGACTCATATTATGTCAATTAGCTTATCAGAAGCTTCTAAAGCCATGACATCATTTTCTGGAATTTTCCAAGCTGTTTAAAGGCACAGTCAATTTAGAGTATGTAAACTTCTGACCAACTGGAATTGTGATAAAGTGAAATAATCTGTCTGTAAACAATTGTTGGAAAAATGACTTGTGTCATGCACAAAGTAGAAGTCCTAACCGACTTGCCAAAACTATAGTTTGTTAACAAGACATTTGTGGAGTGGTTGAAAAATGAGTTTTAATGACTCCAACCTAAGTGTATGTAAACTTCCGACTTCAACTGTACATGTGAGTAGACCGCTGATTGGCCAGCTTATCCTCTATGAGGAAATAGCAAGCATTTTTGAAACGGTCTGTTTGAGGGGGGGGTTTTTAAGTGTTTTTTCTCCAATTTATGCTTTGGCCACAAATACGAGTACAGGATGAGTCCACAACATTATTTGGGTATGAGTTAACAGAATATGAACTTTTAAAAGTTAGATTTACACAGTACAGTTACTTTAATACTGGGCAATAACATGGTAACTGTATCAGAGATTCAGATTTGTTACTTTAAAATGCATACCAAACAAAAACCATTGATATCAAAGTTGAACAAACTACAGACCTCTATGCACAAGAAATTACTTTCAAATTGTATTATAACCCATTTAAAGGAAGAACTGTGCAGATACAAAGTTTGGTAACAGAATAAAACAGAAGGAGATTTTACCCTAATTCTGTTACCAAAATCTGCGTCTGCACAGTTTTTCCAGTAAATGTTTGTAATTGTACTTACTGTGTAAATTGTTGAAAGTAGTCATTGTGCATAGAGTTGTATGGTTTGTTAAACACACAGTGGTGGAAAAATCACTCAATTGTCATACTTGAGTAAAAGCAAAGATAATTTAATAGAAAATGACTCAAGTAAAAGTGAAAGTCACCCAGTAAAATGCTAGTTGAGTAAAAGTATTAAATACAGTGGTGGAAAACTGTAAAAAGTAAAAGCTATACATCAAATTCCTTATATGAAACAAAGCAGACGGCAAAATTTTCTGTTTTTTGTATTTATTTACGGACAGCCAGGGGCACACTCCAACACTCAGACATAATTTACAAGCGAGGTATTTGTTTTTAGTGAGTCCACCAGATCAGAGGCACTATGGATGACAACACATTACATGTATATTGATAGGTGCGTGAATTGGACCATATTACTGTCCTGCCTGAGAAATCGAAATGTAACGAGTATTTTTGGGTTTCAGGGAAAACGTATTGGAGTATAAAAGTACATATTTTCTTTAGGAATGTAGTGGAGTAAAAGTAAAAGTTGTCAAAATAATAAATAGTAAGTAAATTAGAGATACCCAAAAAATCAACTTAAGTAGTACTTCCGAGTATTTTTACTTAGTTACTTTACACCACTGGTTAAACTTTGAAATCAATGGATTTTTTGTTTGTATTTAGTCAGCCACCAATTGTGCAAGTTCTCCCACTTAAAAAGATGAGAGAGGCCTGTAATTTTCATCATAGGTACACGTCAACTATGACAGACAAATTGAGAATTTTTTTCTCCAGAAAATCACATTGTAGGATCTGTAATGAATTTATTTGCAAATTATGGTGGAAAATAAGTATTTGGTCACATACAAACAAGCAAGATTTCTGGCTCTCACAGACCTGTAACTTCTTCTTTAAGAGCCTCCTCTGTCCTCCACTCGTTACCTGTATTAATGGCACCTGTTTGAACTTGTTATCAGTATAAAAGACACCTGTCCACAACCTCAAACAGTCACACTCCAAACTCCACTATGGCCAACACCAAAGTGCTGTCAAAGGACACCAGATACAAAATTGTAGACCTGCACCAGGCTGGGAAGACTGAATCTGCAATAGGTAAGCAGCTTGGTTTGAAGAAATCAACTGTGGGAGCAGCAATTATTAGGAAATGGAAGACATACAAGACCACTGATAATCTCCCTCGATCTGGGGCTCCACGCAAGATCTCACCCCGTGGGGTCAAAATGATCACAAGAACTGTGAGCAAAAATCCCAGAACCACACGGGGGGACCTAGTGAATGACCTGCAGAGAGCTGGGACCAAAGTAACAAAGCCTACCATCAGTAACACACTACGCCGCCAGGGACTCAAATCCTGCAGTGCCAGAAGTGTTCCCCTGCTTAAGCCAGTACATGTCCAGGCCCGTCTGAAGTTTGCTAGAGTGCATTTGGATGATCCAGAAGAGGATTGGGAGAATGTCATATGGTCAGATGAAACCAAAATATAACTTTTTGGTAAAAACTCAACTCGTCGTGTTTGGAGGACAAAGAATGCTGAGTTGCATCCAAAGAACACCATACCTACTGTGAAACATGGGGGTGGAAACATCATGCTTTGGGGCAGTTTTTTTTCTGCAAAGGGACCAGGAAGACTGATCCGTGTAAAAGAAAGAATGAATGGGGCCATGTATCGTGAGATTTTGAGTGAAAACCTACTTCCATCAGCAAGGGCATTGAAGATGAAACGTGGCTGGGTCTTTCAGCATGACAATGATCCCAAACACACCGCCCGGGCAACGAAGGAGTGGCTTCGTAAGAAGCATTTCAAGGTCCTGTAGTGGCCTAGCCAGTCTCCAGATCTCAACCCCATAGAAAATCTTTGGAGGGAGTTGAAAGTCTGTGTTGCCCAGCGACAGCCCCAAAACATCACTGCTCTAGAGGAGATCTGCATGGAGGAATGGGCCAAAATACCAGCAACAGTGTGTGAAAACCTTGTGAAAACTTACAGAAAACGTTTGACCTGTGTCATTGCCAAGAAAGGGTATATAACAAAGTATTGAGAAACTTTTGTTATTGACCAAATACTTATTTTTCCACCATAATTTGCAAATAAATTCATAAAAAATCCTACAATGTTACAGGCCTCTCTCATCTTTTTAAGTGGGAAAACTTGCACAATTGGTGGCTGACTAAATACTTTTTTCCCCCACTGTATTGTCATTCCAGAGATGCTTTCAGTGACTCAGTCCTTTTCCAGGAAACTCTTTTTCATGGTGCCAATGAGTGTCTGTACACTCTTCCCTTGTGACCACTGACCACAACAGTTGTGTATTCTGGAGAAACACAGAAAATCATTATGTCTCACACATAATTATGTTTAATAAACACAGGGATAATAATGTTTACACATGTTGCAATGGTAAAGTTATAACGTTACCACAATAGATTCTGACGCTATCATGAAGTTTGCTTTCTGTTTCCATGTTTGGGCGAATGTTGAAATGGTGAAAAATCAACAGTGTTTTTTTTGTGTATAATTAATTGTTTCTAGAAAATAATAGAGCAAGGTCTGGTCAAGTTATTAGGTCCATTGTTGAAAATTATTAACTTTGAAGGGGTACCACACTGATTTAACAAATATTTAGGCTTGTCTATGAGACGAATAATTATGTTTATTTAATAAATCATTTCTGTGGGACAAACCCAGGCACAAAACCGTCTCAGGCATGGGGAAAATGTGTGTATGTGCGTGCGTGAGAGAGAGAAAGCTCACGTACATGTATGTGTGTGTGTGTTACAAAGAGAGAGAGAGGGAGAGTTTCCGTTGGCATAGTGCCTTGTGCTGCTCAGCCCTGACAGAATAACCACACACTTAATCTCTTGCTCTCCTCTTTCTGCTAGCGGTCCCTCCTTTCCCCGTGAGCATGACCCATTTCAACAAAGTGTAAAAGAAGACACTCTTCACAAGTGTACAAGCAAACTTATCGTATCCAAGATGGCGTAGTAGTGCAGTTCTGTTTTTGTCGTATGTCTGTAAATAGCCTGTAAAAACCCTATTTTTCTGTATTTTTCGTACATATTTCCCTATCAGACTTTTCATCCTTCTACAAAATATACTTTCCTGCAACCCGCCTCACTCAATGTGGAACGGATTCTATTATTGACTTACCTTTATCTAGAATCTAGAATCTCCAGTTGAAACTAGCTAGCCAGCTAACTAGCTACTTGCTATTAGCCACAGCTAGCGGTATTTCACCCAGAACATTGGATTTTTTTTCTGCGGGATTAATTTTAATCACTGGACATTAATCACCGGATATTCGGCCAGTCTGCACAGCGCGTTATCGACCCAGAACATATCAGTTTTTTCCGCCGGAATCACTGAATCACTGGACCTTTAACTCCGGATTCATCGCTACCAGCTAGCTACAACAAAACGGACGCTGTGGTCTGGCTAATCATCCTGAGCTAGGCCCATCTCCCGGCTATCTACCTCTCTGTCAACCGGACGGGACCACCTAGTGTTGACACAGAGCCCCGCCGATCCTACACGACTGGTCTGCCGACGAAATCGTCTGATGTGGTTACGACGTTAACCACGAAGATTCCATCTGCTAGCCCTGGCCCGCTAGCACACGCTAGCCGTGGCCTCTTACTCACTAGTGCTTTACCACCGGACCTTATGATAACTCAGCTATACAGCTGATGTCTGCTGGACTGTTCCTTTTTACGGTACTACATCCTGTTTATGTTTAGCCTCAGCCCAAACATGGTTAGTTTATTGTTGTTTCGGTTATTTCTAATTGTACTATTTCACTGTAGACCCCCCAGCCTAGCTAAACCTGCCTTAGATAGCTCCTTTGCCCCTCCCCCTATACACGCGGAGACCGACTCAATTGATGCCTCCAGCGATGCTATCTCTTTCATTGTTACCCAACGCTTAGGTTTACCTCCACTTTACTCATATCCTTCCATATCCTTGTCTGTACATAATGCCCTGAATCTTTTCTATAACACCCCGGAAATCTGCCCCCTTTATTCTATGTACCCAACGCACTAGAAGACCAGTTCTTAAAGCCTTTAGCCATATCCTTATTCTAGTCCTCCTCTGTTCCTCTGGTGATGTAGAGGCTAACCCAGGCCCTGCAGCCCTCAGTATCACTCCTACTCCCCAGGCGCTATCATTTGCTGACTTCTGTAATCGCAAAAAGTCTTTGGTTTCTTGCACATAAATATCAGAAGTCTACTTCCTAAGTTTGAGTTATTCACTGCGTTAGCACACTCTGCCAACCCTGATGTTCTAGCAGTGTCTGAATCCTGGCTCAGGAAGGCCACCAAAATTTCTGAAATTTCCCATCCCCAACTATAACATTTTCCGTCTAGATAGAACTGCCAAAGGGGGTGGAGTTTGCAATCTACTGTAGAGATAGCCTGCAGAGCTCTATCATACTATCCAGGTCTGTGCCCAAACAGTTTGAGCTTTCACTTCTAAAAATCCACCTTTCCAGAAATAAGTCTCTCACTGTTGCCGCTTGCTACAGACCCCCCTCAGCCCCCAGCTGTGCCCTGGACACCATATGTGAATTGATTGCCCCCCATTTATCCTCAGAGTTTGTACTGCTTGGTGACCTAAATTGGGATATGCTTAATACCCCAGCCATCCTACAATCCAAGCTAGATGCCCTCAACCTCACGCAAATTATCAACGAACCTACCAGGTACAACCCTAAATCCGTAAACATGGGTACCCTCATAGATATCATCCTGACTAACATACCCTCTAAATACACCTCAGCTGTCTTCAACCAGGATCTCAGCGATCACTGCCTTATTGCCTGCGTCCGTAACGGGTCCGCGGTCAAACGACCATCACTGTCAAACGCTCCCTAAAACACTTTAGCGAGCAGGCCTTCCTAATTGACCTGGCCCAGGTATCCTGGATGGATATAGATCTCATTCCGTCAGTAGAGGATGCCTGGTTGTTCCTTAAAAGTAATTTCTTCTCAATCTTAAATAAACATGCCCCATTCAAAAAATACAGAACTAAGAACCGATATAGCCCCTGGTTCTCCTCAGACTTGACTGCCCTTGACCAGCACAAAAACATCCTGTGGCGTACAGCATTAGCATCAAATAGCCCCCGCGATATGCAACTTTTCAGGGAAGTTAGGAACCAATATACACAAGCAGTCAGGAAAGCAAAGGCTAACTTTTTCAAACAGAAATTTGCATCCTGTAGCACTAACTCCAAAAAGTTTTGGGACACTGTAAAGTCCATGGAGAATAAGAGCACTTCCTCCCAGCTGCCCACTGCACTGAGGCTAGGAAACACTATCACCACCGATAAATCTACAATAATCGAGAATTTCAACAAGCATTTTGCTACAGCTGGCCATGCTTTCCATCTGGCTACCACTACCCCGGCCACCAACTCTGCACCCTCTGCTGCAACTTGCCCATGCCCCCCCCCCACTTCTCCTTCACACAAATTCAGACAGCTGATGTTTTGAAAGCGCTGCAAAATCTGGACCCCTACAAATCAGCTGGGCTAGACAATCTGGACCCTTTCTTTCTAAAACTAGCCGCCAAAATTGTCGCAACCCCTATTACTAGTCTGTTCAACCTCTCTTTCATAACGTCTGAGATCCCCAGAGATTGGAAAGCTGCCGCGGTCATCCCCCTCTTCAAAGGGGGGTGACACTCTAGATCCAAACTGCTACATACCTATATCCATCCTGCCCTGCCTTTCGAAAGTATTTGAAAGCCAAGTTAACAAACAACAGATCACCGACCATTTCGAATACCACCGTACCTTCTCCGCTATGCAATCCGGTTTCTGAGCTGGTCATGGGTGCACTTCAGCCACGCTCAAGGTCCTAAACGATATTATAACCGCGATTGATAATAGACAGTACTGTGCAGCCGTCTTCATCGACCTGGCCAAGGCTTTCGACTCTGTCAACCACCGCATTCTTATTGGCAGACTAAATAGCCTTGGTTTCTCAAATGACTGCCTCGCCTGGTTCACCAACTACTTCTCAGATAGAGTTCAGTGTGTCAAATCGGAGGGCCTGTTGTCTGGACCTATGGCAGTCTCTATGGGGGTGCCACAGGGTTCAATTCTTTGGGCCGACACTTTTCTCCGTGTATATCAATGATGTCGCTCTTGCTGCTGGTGACTCTCAGATCCACCTCTACGCAGACGACACCATTTTGTATACATCTGGCCCTTCATTGGACACTGTGTTAACAAACCTCCAAACGAGCTTCAATGCCATACAACAATCCTTCAGTAGCCTCCAACTGCTCTTAAACACTAGTAAAAAACTAAATGCATGCTTTTCAATCGAACGCTGCTGGCACACCCGCCCACCCGACTAGAATCACCACTCACTCTCTCGACGGGTCTGACCTAGAGTATGTGGACAACTACAAATACCTAGGTGTCTGGTTAGACTGTAAACTCAACTTCCAGACTCACATAAAGAATCTCCAATCCAAAGTTAAATCTAGAATCGGCTTCCTATTTCGCAACAAAGCCTCCTTCACTCATGCTGCCAAACATGCCCTCGTAAAACTGACTATCCTACCGATCCTTGACTTCGGCGATGTCATTTACAAAATAGCCTCCAACACTCTACTCAGCAAATTGGATGTAGTCTATCACAGTGCCATCCGTTTTTTCTCCAAAGCCCCATACACTACCCACCACTGTGACCTGTACGCTCTTGTTGGCTGGTCCTCACTACATGTTCGTCGTCAAACCCACTGGCTCCAGGCATCTATAAATCACTGCTAGGCAAATCCCCGCCTTATCTTAGCTCATTGGTCACCATAGCAGCACCCACCCATAGTCTGCGCTCCAGCAGGTATATCTCACTGGTCATTCCCAAAGCCAACACCTCCTTTGGCCGCCATTCCTTCCAGTTCTCTGCTGCCAATGACTGGAACGAATTGCAAAAATCTCTGAAGCTGGAGACTCTTATCTCCCTCAATAACTTTAAGCATCAGTTGTCAGAGCACCTTACCGATCACTGCACCTGTACACAGCCCATCTGAAATTAGCCCACCCAACTACCTCATCCCTATATTATTATTTATTTTGCTCTTTTGCACCCCAGTATCTCTATTTGCACATAATCTCTTGCACATCTAGCATTCCAGTGTTAATACTATTGTAATTATTTTGCACTATAGCCTATTTATTGCCTTACCTCCATAACTTGCTACATTTGCACACACTGTATATATATTTTCTGTTGTAATTTTGACTTTGTGTTTGTTTACCCCATATGTAACTCTGTGTTGTTTTTATTGCACTGCTTTGCTTTATCTTGGCCAGGTCGCAGTTGTAAATGAGAACCTGTTCTCAACTGGCTTACCTGGTTAAATAAAGGTTAAATAAAAAAATAAAATATATATATATATTTTTTAAAGCAAACTTACAGGAGTTGTTCCTAAGACATCAAAAAGGCAGTCAGGGTACATGCAGGTGGTATTGAATACATAGAATTACCTTTAGATTTTTTTTTATGTTGTTGTTATAACTATATGATTATTTGAGTGGCACTGTATTTGCACATAATCATTTCATAGAGGGATGAAAAAATCATTGACTGTCAATCTGTCTGGTTTTCTAGTATCTGGACATACAGTTGAAGTCGGAAGTTTACATACACTTAGGTTGGAGTCATTAAAACTCGTTTTTCAACCACTCCACAAATGTCTTGTTAACAAACAAAGTTTTGGCAAATCTGTTAGGACATCTACTTTGTGCATGACACAAGTAATTTTTCCAACAATTGTTTACAGACAGATTATTTCACTTATAATTCACTGTATCACAATTCCAGTGGGTCAGAAGTTTAAATACACTAAATTGAGTGTGTCTTTAAACATCTTGGAAAATTCCAGGAAATTATGTCATGGCTTTAGAAGCTTCTGATAGGCTAATTGACATCAATTGAGTCAATTGGATGTGTACCTGTGGATGTATTTCAAGGCCTACCTTCAAACTCAGTGCCTCTTTGCTTGACATCATGGGAAAATCAAAAGAAATCAGCCACGATCTCAGAAAAGAATTGTAGACCTCTACAAGTCTGGTTCATCCTTGGGAGCAATTTCCAAATGCCTGAAAGTACCTCGTTCATCTGTACAAACAATAGTACGCAAGTATAAACAACATGGGGACCATGCAGCCGTCATACCGCTCAGGAAGGAGACGCATTCTGTCTGCTAGAGATGAACGTACTTTTGGTGCGAAAAGTGCAAATCAATCCCAGAACAACAGCAAAGGACCTTGTGAAGATGTTGGAAGTAACAGATACAAAAGTATCTATATCTGTCACACGATCGTCTACCAAAGAGGAGGACCAAGGCGCAGCGTTGCAGGCAAACATACTCTTTAATTAGTGACACGATCAAAACAACAAAACGATACGTGACAGTTCATGGTCTAACATAAACAGACTTGAAACAAGATCCCACAAACACAAATGGGAAAACAGACAGTTTAAATATGGCTCCCAATCAGAGACAACCAACAACAGCTGACACTCGTTGCCTCTGATTGGGAGCCACTCAGGCCAACATAGAAATACACATACTAAATAAACAAATGAAATGAACACCCTGGCTCAACATACAAGTGTCCCCAGAGCCAGGGCGTGACAGTACCCCCCCCTAAAGGCGCGGACTCCGACCGCGCCCACCAAACACCACAGGGGACACCACATGGTGGGCACTCCGCTTAGGCGGCGGATCCGGCTCCGGGCCTGATCCCCGCTCCCTCTCCAACCCCCCCAAAGTACCCCTGGTCCGGTCTGGCCCCGCTGGCCGGAGCTGGACTGCACACTGGTGGAGCGGATTGCTCTAGCTCCGGCGTGAAGCATCTGACTGGTGCCGGACCAGCCACACGGTGTGGAACAGGCACGGGCCGTGCCGGACTGACGACGCACACCACTGGCTTGGTGTGGGGAGCAGGAGCGGGCCGCGCCGGGCTGACGAAATGCACCACTGACTTGGTGCGGGGAGCAGGAGCGGGCCGGACCGGGCTGACGAAGCGCACCACTGACTTGAGTAGACCGCTGATTGGCCAGCTTATCCTCTATGAGGAAATAGCAAGCATTTTTGAAACGGTCTGTGTTGAGGGGGGGTTTTTAAGTGTTTTTTCTCCAATTTATGCTTTGGCCACAAATACGAGTACAGGATGAGTCCACAACATTATTTGGGTATGAGTTAACAGAATATGAACTTTTAAAAGTTAGATTTTACACAGTACAGTTACTTTAATACTGGGCAATAACATGGTAACTGTATCAGAGATTCAGATTTGTTACTTTAAAATGCATACCAAACAAAAACCATTGATATCAAAGTTGAACAAACTACAGACCTCTATGCACAAGAAATTACTTTCAAATTGTATAATAACCCATTTAAAGGAAGAACTGTGCAGATACAAAGTTTGGTAACAGAATAAAACTGAAGGAGATTTTACCCTAATTCTGTTACCAAACTCTGCGTCTGCACAGTTTTTCCAGTAAATGTTTGTAATTGTACTTACTGTGTAAATTGTTGAAAGTAGTCATTGTGCATAGAGTTGTATGGTTTGTTAAACACAGTGGTGGAAAAATCACTCAATTGTCATACTTGAGTAAAAGCAAAGATAATTTAATAGAAATGACTCAAGTAAAAGTGAAAGTCACCCAGTAAAATGCTAGTTGAGTAAAAGTATTAAATACAGTGGTGGAAAACTGTAAAAAGTAAAAGCTATACATCAAATTCCTTATATGAAACAAAGCAGACGGCAAAATTTTCTGTTTTTTGTATTTATTTACGGACAGCCAGGGGCACACTCCAACACTCAGACATAATTTACAAGCGAGGTATTTGTTTTTAGTGAGTCCACCAGATCAGAGGCACTATGGATGACAACACATTACATGTATATTGATAGGTGCGTGAATTGGACCATATTACTGTCCTGCCTGAGAAATCGAAATGTAACGAGTACTTTTTGGGTTTCAGGGAAAATGTATTGGAGTATAAAAGTACATATTTTCTTTAGGAATGTAGTGGAGTAAAAGTAAAAGTTGTCAAAATAATAAATAGTAAGTCAATTAGAGATACCCCAAAAATCAACTTAAGTAGTACTTTACGAGTATTTTTACTTAGTTACTTTACACCACTGGTTAAACTTTGAAATCAATGGATTTTGTTTGTATTTAGTCAGCCACCAATTGTGCAAGTTCTCCCACTTAAAAAGATGAGAGAGGCCTGTAATTTTCATCATAGGTACACGTCAACTATGACAGACAAATTGAGAATTTTTTTCTCCAGAAAATCACATTGTAGGATCTGTAATGAATTTATTTGCAAATTATGGTGTGGAAAATAAGTATTTGGTCACATACAAACAAGCAAGATTTCTGGCTCTCACAGACCTGTAACTTCTTCTTTAAGAGGCTCCTCTGTCCTCCACTCGTTACCTGTATTAATGGCACCTGTTTGAACTGTTTATCAGTATAAAAGACAACTGTCCACAACCTCAAACAGTCACACTCCAAACTCCACTATGGCCAAGACCAAAGAGCTGTCAAAGGACACCAGAAACAAAAAATTGTAGACCTGCACCAGGCTGGGAAGACTGAATCTGCAATAGGTAAGCAGCTTGGTTTTGAAGAAATCAACTGTGGGAGCAATTATTAGGAAATGGAAAGACATACAAGACCACTGATAATCTCCCTCGATCTGGGGCTCCACGCAAGATCTCACCCCGTGGGGGTCAAAATGATCACAAGAACTGTGAGCAAAAATCCCAGAACCACACGGGGGGACCTAGTGAATGACCTGCACAGAGAGCTGGGACCAAAAGTAACAAAGCCCTACCATCAGTAACACACTACGCCGCCAGGGACTCAAATCCTGCAGTGCCAGAAGTGTCCTTCCCTGCTTAAGCCAGTACATGTCCAGGCCCGTCTGAAGTTTGCTAGAGTGCATTGTGGATGACCATGTAAGCAGGAATTGGGAGAATGTCACACATGGTCAGATGAAACCAAAACATAACCTCGCGGTACACAAACACACCTCCACACCTCCGTCGCTGTTTTGGCGCGACAAAGACTCCTGCAGCCCTTGCATCCAAAAGAACACCATACCTACTGTGAAGCTGGGTGGAAACATCATGCTTTGGGTCAGTTTTCTGAAAGGGACCGAAGGATGATCAGTGTAAAGAAAGATTATGAATGTGGCCATAATATCGTGAGATTTTGAGTGAAAAACAAAAAACAAAAACTCTACTTCCATCAAGCAAGGCAATTGAAGTATGAAACATGGCTGGGTCTCTCAGCATGACAATTGTCCCACAAAATATACACATCCGCACCCCCGGGCAAACGAAGGACGTGTGGTAGGTAAGAAGCAATTTACAAGGTCCTGGAGTCCCCCCAGATAAACCAAAACCCCCTAGAAAATTTTGGAGGGAGTTGAAAGTCCGTTTTTAGCCCCGCGACACCCCCAAAAAAACACTGCTTTAGAGGAGATCTGCTGGAGGAAGGGCCAAAATACCCCCCCAAAAAGTGTGTGGAAAAACCTTTTTTTGAAAAGGGGCCTTTACCAAAAAGGGAAAACGGGCCTTTTTTTTGACCCTTTTTCCCAAAATTTCAAAAACAAAAAAAAATTTAAAGGGCCCCAATTTTTTAAAACCCCAAAGGGGGTTAAATTTTTTGAGAAAATTTTGGTTCCTTTGGAAACCCAAATAGGTTTAATTTCCTTTCCCCCAAAAAATTTTTAAATTTGGGCCAAAAATACCCAAATAATTGTTAAAAAACCTTTTCAATGTGAATTTTCTTGTCTGGGATTTGCTTTTTTTTCCTTTTTGGCCCTGGTTAAAAATTTAAAGTGTTTTTAAATAATTTTTAAAATTAACAAAGGGGGTCTCAAAACCTTTTTTTTAAGGGGAAACTTTCAAAATTTGGGGTTTTGGCTTTTTTAAAAAAATAATTTTTGGGAAAAACCCCCCACTGGGAAATTTTTGTTTTGGGGGGTTAAAAAATAAAAGATTTTTTAAAAAGAGAGAGGGAGAGTTTTTTTCCCTTTGGGATAGTGCCCCCCCTTTCTGCCCCCCCCCGGGCCGAATAACCCCCACACTTAATCTCTGCTCCCTATTTTTCTTTTCCCCGGGGGGGGGCCCTCCGTTTCCCCCTTTAGCGGAACCCCTTTTAACAAAGGTGTAAAAAAAGAAACTCTTCACAAGGGGACAAGCAAACTTTTTCTTTTCCAAAGTGGCGTAGTAGTGCAATTTTTGTTTTTGGCGATGTCTGTAAATAGGGCCCGTTAAAAAACCCCATTTTTTTGTATTTTTTTGTACAATTTTTCCCCATCCCGACTTTTTATCCTTTAAAAAATAACCTTTCCCGCAAACCCCCCTCACTCAATGTTTGGGAAAAAGGGGGTTCTATTTTGGGCTAACCCTTTTTTAGGAAAAAAAAACCCCCCGTTGAAACTAGCTAGCCCCGCTAAAAAGCTACGGCCCAATCTTTGGGGATTGTTGGTTTTTTTTCTTCGGGATTAAATTTAATCACCCCCCCCGGAAAATTTAACAACCCGGGTAAAACGGCCCCGTCTGCACACGCGTTTATGGGCCCCGGAAAAATACAGTTTTTTCCCCCGGAATCACTGAAAACACCCCGGACCTTTAAACCCCCGGATTTATGCTACCAGCTAGCCCACAACAAAACGGACGCTGTGGTTTGGGTAAACATCCTGAGCGGGGCCCCCTTTTCCGGCTATTACCCTCTGGCAACCCGGGCGGGGCCCCCCCTAGTGTTTTTACCGGGGCCCGCATCCTACAGACTGGGCGCCGCGAAACGTCTATGTTTTACGACGTTAACCACGAAGATTCCAAACTTTCTAGCAGGGGCCCGCTAGCACACGCTAGCCGTGGCTTCCTTTTCATATGCTTTAATTACCGGACCTTATTTATAAACTTAAATATACAGCTGAGTGCGGACTGTTCCCCTTTTTTTCCCCGGTTACTACATCTTTATGTTTAAGGGGCCCCAGCCCCAAAAAAAAGGGGGTTTAATTTTTTTTCGGTTATTTTATTTTTTACTATTTTACTGTAGAAACCCCCCAGGGGTAGTAAACCCGCCTTAGGGTAGCTCCTTTTTCCCCTCCCCCTATACACGCGGGGGACCCAATCAATTTGATTTCCTCAGCGCTTGCTATCTCTTTTAATTGGGTACCCAAAGCCTTTTGGTTTACTCCACTTTTTTCTAAAATCCTTCCTTCCCCTTTCTGGACATAAAAGCCCTGAAAAACTTTTTATAACAAACCCGGAAATCTGCCCCCTTTATTTTGTAACCCCAAAGCAAAATAGAAGGGCCCCGGTTTTTAAAACCTTTAGGGCCTACCTTATTCTAAATCCTCCTCTGTTTTCCCCTGGGGATGAGAGGGCAAAACCCGGGCCCCGCAGCCCCCCCGGTATCAATCTAATCCCCCGGCCCCCCATCATTTGCTGACTTTTGTAATCGCAAAAAAGTCCTTGGGTTCTTGCACAAAATACCCGAAGTTTACTTCCCAAGTTTGAATTATTTACCCGGGTTAGCACACTCGGGAAAACCCCCATGTTTAAACAGGGGTTTGAAACCGGTTTTAGGAAGGCCCCCCAAAAATTCCTGAACCAAATTTCCCCTCCCCCCCTATTTAACATTTTTCCCTTAGAAGAAAATGCCAAAGGGGGTGGGGTTTTCCCAATTATTTTAGAGATAGCCGCAGAGCCTATTATACTATCCCGGTCTGTGCCCAAAAAAGGGGAGCTTTCACTTCTTTAAAAAACCCCCCTTTCCAGAAATAAGTTTTTCCCCCCTGTTGGGCCCCTTGGGGTACAGGGGCCCCCCCAGCCCCCAGGGTGGCCCTGGACACCATTTTTGGGGAAAGATTTTCCCCCCTTTTTTCCTCAGAGTTTGTACGCTTTTGGGACCTAAATTGGGTATGCTTAAACCCCAGCCCTCCTACAAACCAAACTAGATTTCCCTCAACCCCCACGCAAAATTATCAAAGAAAACCCACCCGGGAAAACCCCAAATCCGGGAAAACATGGGTACCCCCATAGATAAAATCCCTTTACCCCCAACCCAAACCCCCTAAAAACCCCCCCTCACTGTCTTTCCAAAAAGGATCTCACGATCAGCCTATTTCTGCGTTCCCCCTAACGGGGCCCCGGTTCCCAAAAGAAAACCCTCACTGTCCCCAAAATTTCCCCCAAAACACTTTTGCGAGCAGGCCTTCCTAAAGACCGGCCCCGGGGATCCGGGATGGATATAGATCTCTTCCCTCAGTAGAGGAGCCGGTTTTTCCCCCTTAAAATAATTTTTCTCAATCTTAAATTTAAACGCCCCCCCGTCAAAAAATACAGAAAAAAAACGAAAGCCCCTGGTTCCCTCAAAACTTTACTGCCCTTTACCAAAACACAAAAACATCCTGTGGCGAAAAGCATTTTGCATTCCCAAAAAGCCCCCCCGCGATATGCAACTTTTCAGGGGGAAATTTGGAACCAAATACAAAAACCCGTCAGGAAAGCAAAGGTAACTTTTTAAAAAAGGGAAAAAGGAAACCTGTAGCACTAAACCCAAAAAAATTTTGGGGAAATGTAAAGTCCCGGAGAATAAGAGCCCCTTCTTCCCCCCGCTGAACCCCCTGCCCCCTGAGGCTAGGGGAAAAAAACTATCCCCCCCGAAAAAATCTACAATAACGAGAAATTTTAACAAGCATTTTTCTACGGGGGCCATCTTCCCATCTGGTACCACTAACCCCCGGGGGCCCCAACCTCCTGACACCCCCTGCTGCAAGCCCATGCCCCCCCCCACTTCCTTTTACACAAAAATTAAGGGCCGCGATTTTTTTGAAAGCGTGCAAAAAGGAACCCCCACAAATCAGGGGTTTGACAATCTGGACCCTTCCCTTTTTAAAACTAGCCCCCAAAATTTTGCAACCCCCATAATAGTCTGTTCAAACCCCTTTTTCATAACCCTCTGAGATCCCCAGAGATTGGAAAGCTGCCCCCCGGTTTAATCCCCCTCCTTCAAAGGGGGGCATCTAGATCCCCCCAAAAAACTACATACCTATATCCATCCCGCCCTGCCCCCCGAAAAGTATTTGGGAAAGCCAAGTTAAAAAAACAGATCAGACCATTTCGAATACCACCCCTACCTTCCCCCCCTATTTCAATCCGGGTTTTTCCCAGTGGTTTATGGGTGCACTTCAGCCACGCCAATGTCCTAAACGAATTAAAACCCCGATTTATAAAGGGCAGTAATGTGAGCCTCTTCATCCAACCTGGCCAAAAGGGTTTCCCACTCTGCAAAACCCCCGCATTTTATTGGGAAAACTAAATAGCCTTGGTTTCCCCAAATTTAAGGGCCCCGCTGGTTCACCAAAATACTTTTTAGATAGAGGTTAGTGTGTCAAAAACGGAGGGGGTGTTGTCTGGACCTATTTGGGAGTCTCTAGGGGGGCCACCCCGGGCAATTTTTTGGGCCGAAAAATTTTCCCCGTTTTATTTTCAAGGGGTCCCCCCCTTTCTGCTGGTGACTTTCGATCCAAATCTACGCAGACGGAACCCCCATTTTGTAACAAAATTTGGGCCCCTTTATTGGGCCCCTGGGGTTAAAAAACCTCCAAAAAGAGTTCAGCCCCATACAAAACCCTTCAGTAGCCCCCAAAGCTCTTTAAAACACTAGGGAAAAAATAAAAGCATGTTTTCAATCGAACGCCTTTTGGCACCCCCCACCCGGGCATGAATCACCACCCCTCGAGGGGTTTTTGACCAGAGTTGGGACAACTACAAATACCCCAGGTGTCTGGTTAGGACTTTTAAAAAATCAACTTCCAGACTCAATAAAAAAAATTTCCCCCTCCAAAGTTAAATCTTTGAATCGGCTTTCCCATTTCCGCAACCCCAAAAACCTCCTTCCCCTCATGCTGCCAAAAAAAGCCCCGTTTAAAAATTTAATATCCTACCGTTTTTTTTGACTTCGGCGATGTCATTTTCAAAATAGCCTCCCAAAAACTCTTTCTAGCAAATGGGGTAGTCTTTTAACCCCTTTCCCTCCTTTTTCCCCCAAAGCCCCCCTTTCACTACCCACCACTGGGACCTGTACGCCTTGTTGGGGGTCCCCCCTACATGTTTTTGGCCCAAAAACCCCCTGGTCCAGGCCAAACTATAAACACTGTAGGCAAATCCCCGCCTTTTCTTAAACCCTTGGTCACCATAGCCCCAACCCCCATTTGTCTGCGCCCAGCAAGGGGATATTTTCACTGGTCATTTCCCCAAGCCAACATCCCTTTTGGGCCATTCCTTTTCCCGTTTCTATGCCAAGACGGGAAAGAATTGGGAAAAATCTTTTGAAGCTGGAGGGCTCTTTTCTCCCTCAATAACTTTTAAACATAGGGGTCAGGGGCAACCCCCCAAAAATCACCCGACACCTTTTAACCAGCCCCCTCTGAAAAATTTGCCCCCCCAACTACCTTTATTTATATTATTTATTTGCTCTTTGCACCCCAGTACCCCTTTTTTGCACATAATCCCCCTTGCCCCCCCTTCCCCCCTTTTGCCCTCCAATTAGTGAAAAACTTTTTGTAATTTTTTGCAATAGCCTATTTATGCCCTTACCTCCATAAATTGCTACATTTTCAACACACTTTTATATATTTCTGTTGTTAATTTTGACTTTATTTTTTTTACCCCATATGAACCCCCGTGTTTTTTTTATTTCACCCGCTTTGCTTTTCTTGGCCAGGTCGAAATTGTAAATCCGAAGGGGTTTCCAAAAAAAAAAAAAAATTTTTAACTTTTTTCCCCTTACCTTTTTTAAAATAAAAACGCCGGGGAAAGGTTTTGTTCCGGTTTTTTTTTTTGGGTTTTTAAACAAATTTAAGGGGTTGTTCCAAAATTTAAAATAGGGGGGGAAAAAAAGGGTAACTGCCCGGTTTTAGTAGGGAAAACATTAAGGAATTTTACCTTAGGGGGGGTTTAAAAAATCGTTTTTCCCAAACCCCTTCCCCCAAATGTCCTTTTTAACAAAAAAAGTTTTTGGGAAAAAAAGGTTTTTGGGGAAAACTACTTTGGGGCCCGGGCACAAGTAATTTTTTCCCAAAAATTGTTTACAGAAAAGATTATTCACTTAAATTCACTGTATCAAATTCCAGTGGGTCGAAGTTTTAAATACAATAAAATGAGGGGTGTCCTTTAAAAAAATCTTGGAAAATTCCAGGAAATTATGTCATGGCTTTAGAAGCTTTGATAGGTAATTGACATCAATGAGTCAATGGATGGGGTACCCTGTGGATGTATTTCAAGGCCCACCTTCCCCAAAATCAGTCTTTTGCTTTTACATCATGGGAAATCAAAAAAAAATCAGCCACGACTCAGAAAAAGGGAAATTTTAGAACCCCTTTCAAGTCTGGTTTATCCTTGGGGGCAATTTCCCAAAGCCTTTAAAGTACCCGTTAAACTGTACAAAAAAATTTGTAGCAAGTATAAACAAAAAGGGAACCAAAGCAGCCGTTTATTTCCGCTCCGGAAGGAGACGCATTTTTGTCTGTAGAGAAACCCTACTTTGGGTGCGAAAAAATTTCAAAAACAAAACCCAGA
>CM072257.1:10874798-10902660 GCA_036851935.1 Coregonus suidteri | reverse complement strand
TCAGCTGCTTCAACCAGGATCTCAGCGATCCTGCCTTATTCCTGCGTCCGTAACGTGGTACGCGGTCCAAACACCCCTCATCACTGTCACACGCTTCCCTAAAACACTTTAGCGAGGATGCCTTCCTAATTGACCTGGCCGTCAGGTATCCTGGATGGATATAGATCTTATTCCGTCAGTAGAGGATGCCTGGTGTTCCTTAAAAGTAATTATCCTCTCAATCTTAAATAAACATGCCCCATCAAAAAAATACAGAACTAAGAACCGATATAGCCCCTAGTTCTCCTCAGACTTGACTGCCCTTGACCAGCACAAAAAACATCCTGTGGCGTACCAGCATTAGCATTCAAATAGCCCCGCGATATGCAACTTTTTCAGGAAGTTAGGAACCAATCTACACACAGCAGTCAGGAAAGCAAAGGCTAACTTTTTCAAAACAGAAATTTGCATCCTGTAGCACTAACTCCAAAAAGTTTTGGGACACTGTAAAGTCCATGGAGAATCAAGAGCACTTCCTCCCAGCTGCCCACTGCACTGAGGCTAGGAACACTATCACCACCGATAAATCTACAATAATCGAGAATTTCAACAAGCATTTTGCTACAGCGGGCCATGCTTTCCATCTGGCTACCACTTACCCGGCCACCAACTCTGCACCCTCTGCTGCAACTTGCCCATTTCCCCCCCGCTTCTCCTTCACACAAATTCAGACAGCTGATTGTTTGAAAGCGCTGCAAAATCTGGACCCTACAAATCAGCTGGGCTAGACAATCTGGACCCTTTCTTCCATAAAACTAGCCGCCGAAATTGTCGCAACCCCTATTACTAGTCTGTTCAACCTCTCTTTCATAACGTATCTGAGATCCCCAGAGATTGGAAAGCTGCCGCGGTCATCCCCCCTCTTCAAGGGGGTGACACTCTAGATCCAAACTGCTACAGACCTATATCCATCCTGCCCTGCCTTTCGAAGTATTCGAAAGCCAAGTTAATAAACAGATCATCGACCATTTCGAATACCACCGTACCTTCTCCGCTATGCAATATGTTTCCGAGCTGGTCACGGGTGCACTTCAGCCACGCTCAAGGTCCTAAACGATATTATAACCGCGATTGATAATAGACAGTACTGTGCAGCCGTCTTCATCGACCTGGCCAAGGCTTTCGACTCTGTCAACCACCGCATTCTTATTGGCAGACTAAATAGCCTTGGTTTCTCAAATGACTGCCTCGCCTGGTTCACCAACTACTTCTCAGATAGAGTTCAGGGTGTCAATCGGAGGGCCTGTTGTCTGGACCTATGGCAGTCTCTATGGGGGGCCCACAGGGTTCAATTCTTGGGCCGACACTTTTCTCCGTGTATATCATGATGTCGCTCTTGCTGCTGGTGACTCTCAGATCCACCTCTACGCAGACGACACTATTTTGTATACATCTGGCCCTTCATTGGACACTGTGTTAACAAACCTCCAAACGAGCTTCAATGCCATACAACAATCCTTCAGTAGCCTTCAACTGCTCTTAAACACTAGTAAAAATAAATGCATGCTTTTCAATCGAACGCTGCTAGCACCCGCCCACCCGACTAGAATCACCACTCTCGACGGGTCTGACCTAGAGTATTGTGGACAACTACAAATATCTAGGTGTCTGGTTAGACTGTAAACTCAACTTCCAGACTCACATAAAGAATCTCCAATCCAAAGTTAAAGCTAGAATCGGCTTCCTATTTCGCAACAAAAGCCTCCTTCACTCATGCTGCCAAACATGCCCTCGTAAAACTGACTATCCTACCGATCCTTGACTTCGGCGATGTCATTTATAAAATAGCCTCCAACACTCTACTCAGCAAATTGGATGGTAGTCTATCACAGTGCCATCCGTTTTGTCTCCAAAGCCCCATACCACTACCCACCACTGTGACCTGTACGCTCTGTTTGGCTGGTCCTCACTACATGTTCGTCGTCAAACCCACTGGCTCCAGGCCATCTATAAATCACTGCTAGGCAAATCCCTGCCTTATCTTTAGCTCATTGGTCACCATAGCAGCACCCACCCGTAGTCTGCGCTCCAGCAGGTATATCTCACTGGTCATTCCCAAAGCCAACACCTCCTTTGGCCGCCATTCCTTCCAGTTCTCTGCTGCCAATGACTGGAACGAATTGCAAAAATCTCTGAAGCTGGAGACTCTTATCTCCCTCAATAACTTTTAAGCATCAGTTGTCAGAGCACCTTACCGATCACTGCACCTGTACAACAGCCCATCTGAAATTAGCCCACCCAACTACCTCATCCCTATATTGTTATTTAATTTGCTCTTTTGCACCCCAGTATCTCTATTTGCACATAATCTCCTTGCACATCTAGCATTCCAGTGTTAATACTATTGTAATTATTCTGCACTATAGCCTATTTATTGCCTTACCTCCATAACTTGCTACATTTGCACACACTGTATATATATTTCTGTTGTAATCTCTGACTTTATGTTTTTTTTTTTTTTTACCCCATATGTAACTCTGTGTTGTTTTTGTTGCACTACTTTGCTTTGTCTTGGCCAGGTCGCAGTTGTAAATGAGAACCTGTTCTCAACTGGCTTACCTGGTTAAATAAAGGTGAAATAAAAAAAATAAAAAATAAAATGCATCCCCCTTTATTTATGTTTTGCCCCACCAAGATTGACCACTGACCTCAGCTATAGTCTAGATGACAGTAGTAGCAGGAGCCTAGTCCTGATACAGATGGAGGTCTATACCTCAGCTATAGCCTACATATCCTAGATGACCAGCCTAAACCTGTTCAGATCAGTTCCCCATAACGTTATAACAGTAACAGTAGCAGGAGCCTAGTCCCTGATACAGATGGAGGTCTATACCTCAGCTATAGCCTACATATCCTAGATGACCAGCCTAAACCTGTTCAGATCAGTTCCCATAACGTTTAACAGTAACAGTAGCAGGAGCCTAGGCCTGATACAGATGGAGGTCTATACCTCAGCTATAGCCTACATATCCTAGATGACCAGCCTAAACCTGTTCAGATCAGTTCCCATAACGTTATATAGACCTAACAGTAGCAGGACAGAGTTTGTAGCCTAGGCATGGTATTTTACACACCATTTCAAACGGAGACCATCAGGTTTGTCAGCATGATATGTGATCATAGCTTAAACCTACTCTGACTATTGAATGTCTTATGTTTACCTAACCTTATAATAGTTTGTAGTTTAGCCTAGACCTATGAGAGTCTGCCGTCTTTCCTACATATCAACACATTCATCCGACTTCTAATGTTACAGAGAAATATGTGCCACAGTTTCAACAGCCATTGTGTAACTGCGGTAGGCTACACACTTACTTTCAAGTTCATATGAGGGAAATCACATAACTTCTTACAGTCACTGGTGCAGCCGCCTGTTCTCTTGCAGATGAAGTAGCTTTTATAGGCGACTCATTCAACCAGCCTAAACAACAGTAAATAAAGAGATATCAAATGGTCAAAATAGTCAATCCTGATATAGCCATGTACATCAAAGAGAGGTGTATTGCTACAGATGTAGGATCTTAATTTGAGCCAGTTTGCTACAGCAGGAAAATAATCCTGCAGCAACAGGACATTTGAATTATTATGTGGATTATAATTAATGAACAATTATTTTAATACAAAAGTGGAATTGATCATCTTCAGAAACCTTTTTTAAAAGCTTAAATACACTCAAATACACTACAACGTTTTTTAGTTCTCCTGCAACTGGGTGATCACATTAAGATCCTACATCTGTAGAGAGATTATGTATTTATCTAAATAAGGCAATTTGAGTTATTAGCAATAACGTTGCAACTGTTAGCTGCTGTAAACCTATGTGATTGGATGTTATAGACCCCCATCTGAACAGTTTCTTTCCCCATGCTGTGTTCCTGACCAACCGACCATCTGGCCCATAGAGACTAAAGGACTATACACACTATGCTGCACACCACATCAAGCCATATCTGAACTGTACACTACCATCTGGTCCATAGAGACTAAAGGACTATACACTCTATGCTGCACACCACATCAAGCCATCTCTGAACTGTACACTAAATAACTGAACTATACTGCATTAGCACTCTGTTCATCTCTCTTAGATATATTTATACTGGTACTGTACATGTGGACATCCACTGTATATCAACTGTATACCCACTGTACTGTATATCTGTATATCAACTGTATATCCACTGTACTGTATATCTGTATACCAACTGTATTCCCACTGTACTGTATATCTGTATATCAACTGTATACCCACTGTACTGTATATCTGTATATGAACTGTATTCCCACTGTACTGTATATCTGTATACCAACTGTATTCCCACTGTACTGTATATCTGTATACCAACTGTATACCCACTGTACTGTATATCTGTATACCAACTGTATTCCCACTGTACTGTATATCTGTATATCAACTGTATACCCACTGTACTGTATATCTGTATATCAACTGTATTCCCACTGTACTGTATATCTGTATACCAACTGTATACCCACTGTACTGTATATCTGTATACCAACTGTATTCCCACTGTACTGTATATCTGTATATCAACTGTATATCAACTGTATACCCACTGTACTGTATATCTGTATATCAACTGTATTCCCACTGTACTGTATATCTGTATACCAACTGTATACCCACTGTACTGTATATCAACTGTATTCCCACTGTACTGTATATCTGTATATCAACTGTATACCCACTGTACTGTATATCTGTATATCAACTGTATACCCACTGTACTGTATATCTGTATATCAACTGTATTCCCACTGTACTGTATATCTGTATATCAACTGTATACCCACTGTACTGTATATCTGTATATCAACTGTATTCCCACTGTACTGTATATCTGTATATCAACTGTATTCCCACTGTACTGTATATCTGTATATCAACTGTATTCCCACTGTACTGTATATCTGTATATCAACTGTATTCCCACTGTACTGTATATCTGTATATCAACTGTATTCCCACTGTACTGTATATCTGTATATCAACTGTATACCCACTGTACTGTATATCTGTATATCAACTGTATTCCCACAGTACTTTATATCTGTATATAAAACTGTATTCCCACTGTACTGTATATCTGTATATCAACTGTATTCCCACTGTACTGTATATCTGTATATCAACTGTATTCCCACTGTACTGTATATCTGTATATCACTGTTCATTATCTTATAGCTCCATGCTCACTCTTCCTAGTTGTGTATAATGTTGTACAGACATTTGTGTAAACTCTTCTGTCTGTATTCTGTCTCTAAATGTTGTCTATCACTATCACCATGTAGAATTATGTGTACAGATGTAGGATCTTAATTTGATCACCCCCCACTGCAGAATAACTTTCCCGCAATGCAGGAAATGTAAAACGTCTAGTGTATTTGAAGTTTGTAATTCACACTTAGAAATGCCAGACCTGAGTTTCCCTTATGAAAAATGTATCAACCGCTACAAAAATGTCCATTAATTATAATTCACATAATAATTCATATTTCCTGTTGCTGCAGGAATATTTTCCTGCTGTAGCAAACTGGCTCAAATTAAGATCGTACATACTGTATGTATGTGCAAATGTACTTGGCGAATAAAGGTGATTCTGATTCTGCAAAGGTTGAGTCTCTAGATTCCCTTGCTGCTCTGGGGAAATAATGAAATGGTTGTCATAGTGATTTAAACTGGGACTGGTTATCTCCCAACTCTGAGACCATGTCATTTGTTATATTTCACCCAATTGATAAAGGAAGCTAGAAGGCTGAACCCGAAAGACAACTCTAAATAAACACTAACTGATATTATCCTAAAATCCTTTCACTCATATTGTTGTGTCTCTTTGTTCAACGGACGTTCGGGTAGTCTGTGATATTAATAGTGTATCAAACAGCGGGGCAGGGCAGTGAACCCAGGTCGCTGGCGAAAAAAGGCAAACACCCTAAGCATCGCAGCAATAGGTTTAAACCTAATTATAACCTGTCTATAGGGTTAAACTAATTATAACCCTGTCTATAGGGTTAAACCTAATTATAACCTGTCTATAGGGTTAAACCTAATTATAACCTGTCTATAGGGTTAAACCTAATTATAACCTGTCTACAGGGTTAAAACCTAATTATAACCTGTCTATAGGGTTTCAACCTAATTATAACCTGTCTATAGGGTTAAACCTAATTATAACCTGTCTATAGGGTTAAACCTAATTTTAACCTGTCTATAGGGTTAAACCTAATTATAACCTTCTATAGGGTTAACCTAATTATAACCTGTCTATAGGGTTAAAACCTAATTAAAAACCTGTCTATAGGTTTAAACCTAATTATAACCTGTCTATAGGGTTAAACCTAATTATAACCTGTCTATAGGGTTAAACATAATTATAACCTGTCTATAGGGTTAAACCTAATTATAACCTGTCTATAGGTTTAAACCTAATTATAACCTGTCTATAGGGTTAAAACTAATTATAACCTGTCTATAGGGTTTACCCTAATTATAACCTGTCTATAGGGTTAAACCTAATTATAACCTGTCTATAGGGTTAAACCTATTGCTGCGATGGGAATTGTAACCTGTCTCACACTGCCCCCTATAAAAGCAAGTCTCGTGCTTCGACTATTCAGACCCCTCACACATCCGGGCCGTGCATTCTAATGGCCTCACAGACACCATACTACTTCTGACACCAATGTAGCAAACAGTGGGGCAGGGAAGCGAACCCAGTTGCACTTGTAAAAAGGCAAACAACCTACGCATCGCGCCACTGGCGCCAATTGGGTTCTTGGTTGGAATTGTGACGTGGCTCATTTAGCGAGGATCACTACACTATAGTGGAACTATGATACAATTACAGTTATCATATGAAATGTTTAAATGTAGAACTATAATATATGAATATATGATGTATTGAATTTTGACTTGCCACATTCAGTTAGCGCCATTTTGTATGATTAGACTGACACAAACCTGTCTCTCAGTAGAAGTAGACTGTTAGGTCTGAGTGTTTTACTTCCATTCACTGTACTAAAATTACACCATACATTTAATTTCTCTACACACTTTACAATCATTCCAGGCAGGATTCTCACCTTGTAGCCTGAATTCACAACCAGAACATGTCAAGTCATTGAGATATCTACTGTTCTGCTGAGAGAGCACCTTCGTGATGACTAGCGCTCTGTATATTCTAATGGATGAGGCCCTGAGCTGGAATGTGAAGCTAACTGAAAGCTAGCTTTAGAAAACCAGTATATCTAGCTTGCATCATAGTCCACCCCCCTCAGGCTAAGTTCAGGTTTCAGCATGAGGCAAATATCAACAGCCGAGTTGTAGGCTACAACCTGGGTCGTGTTCATTAGTTTACACCACAGAAAAAAGTTTTAAAATGTTGCATAAACAGTTACTCCAAACGCTGTACAACGTGACCTAAACGGTTTCCGTTTGCCAAATGTTTTGCTACGGTGGGCACTAATGAACACACACAACCTGTTTTGAGGAAGTGTAAGTTGTTGTTAGTCTTTCCACAGTATTTATTTTGTATCTCTTTCACACAACATACCTTCCTGAGTGAAAAGAGCTAACAGTAGATTAGAAAGAGAAAATGTTTGTTGCTTGTTGTGTTCTGTTTTTGAGAAGAAAACGTCTATAGACCTATGATACAGTACACTCTTAGAAAAAAGAGTTCCAAAAGGGTCCTCTGGCTGTCCCCACAGGAGAACACTTTTGGGATCCAGGTAGAACCCTTCTGGCTTCCATGTAGAACCCTCTGTGGAAAGGATTCTTCATGGAACCCAAAAGGGTTCTACCTAGGACCAAAAAGGGTTCTACAAAGGGTTCTCCTATGGGGACAGCCAAAGAACCCTTTTAGATTCTAGATAGTGTAGGAGCGATCACCCTGGGGCACACAGATGGAAACAGAACGAATTCACATTCCGCATCTAATTTATATTGAAAACATTTTAAGGAGAGTAGGCCTATTATAACACTGTCCACAAAACATATCATCAACTATATGAATACACATAACAATATCATCAACTATATTAATACATATAACAATATCATCAACTATATTAATACACATAACAATATCATCAACTATATTAATACACATAACAATATCATCAACTATATTAATACACATAACAATCGTCGTCTTACCTTTTATATGTCTCTCAATAGAAGCAGAGTCTAGAATGATCATTCGGTGGTGGAAAGTTCCTTTAGTTTGTTCTGCTCATTTCCATATCAGGTTCTACCTGTTCTCTCTCCCACTCCCTGTCTCTTTATAGCTCTTACAATGTGCATTGGCATACATTCTACAAGTGTCTGGAACTCCAAATGTAGTTCTGATTTAGTGTTCCAAATGAAAACAATTTGATTAAACAGGTTAATATGGTTAAATTACATCAAGACTGAATAATGCTGTGACTGAAAGTTACTTTTGTTTGCTGAACCTATTTACATATCAGGTTCTTCCCTCTCAATCTCATTCTCACTCACTCACACTCTCTCTCTCTCTCTCTCTCTCTCTCACTCTCACTCACTCACACTCACACGCACACTCTCACACATACACACACACACACACACACACACACACACACACACACACACACACACACACACACACACACACACACACACACACACACACACACACACACACAGCCAACCAATGGAACAAATAACTAATTGACTAAATAAAACAGACATGTACAGAAACATATCGTTGGCTCAAAAGTTCCAAGAAATATTATATTTTATTATTAACTGACTTATAAAATAAACTTTAATTTGAGGCATTAGAATGTATGTAAGAGACATGACTGTGTGAAATCTATGTCAATGTGGAGCAGATGTATTGCAGTGATGAGTGACATACACCTCCAGGTAACTGCCAAAATAAAGGAGACACCAACATAGTGTCTTAACAGGGCGTTTTGCCACCAGGAGCCGCCAGAACAATGCTCCTTGGTGTAGATGTGTCTTGGCATACATTCTACAAGTGTCTGGAACTCTATTGGAGGGATGTGACATCATTCTTCCACAAGAAATTCCATCATTTGGTGTTTTGTTGATGGTGGTGGAAAACGTTGTTTCAGGCGCCACTCCAGAATCTCCATATAAGTGTTCAATTGGGTTGAGACCTGGTGACTGAGACGGCCATGGCACATTGTGAAACATCGGCAAGTTGAGCAGTTTTCGTCACTGAAGCTCCTGCCAAACGTGCCCCAACAATCACCAATCGTTAAGCTCTTCCCGAGCAGGTTTGCAGTCTCTCCTGGTTGCAGCTCCTCTCTCCCCAGGGGTAACAGCTCCTCTCTCCTGGTTGCAGCCCCTCTCTCCCCAGGGGTAAACAGCTCCTCTCTCCCCAGGGGTAACAGCTCCTCTCTCCCCAGGGGTAGCAGCTCCTCTCTCCCCAGGGGTAACAGCTCCTCTCTCCCCAGGGGGTAACAGCTCCTCTCTCTCCAGGGTTAGAAGCTCCTCTCTCCCCTAGGATTTGAAGACATTGGAGGCTTAGCCCATAGCCAGTAGGAGGGTCCGGGAAGGAATTTCAACAGCTAAATCCATGAATACATCTACAGTGTATTGCCAAAAACCACTCAACATCTTCAAACATAGACTCTGACCTGTCCAATGAGCCAAACTGATTAAAGAATCCCACAGTACCTAAACTCTCTCTCTCTCTCTCTCTCTCTCTCTCTCTCTCTCTCTCTCTCTCTTCTCTCTCTCTCTCTCTCTCTCTCTCTCTCTCTCTCTCTCTCTCTCTCTCTCTCTCTCTCTCTCTCTCTCTCTCTCTCTCTCTCTCTCTCTCTCTCTCTCTCTCACACACACACGCAGACACAGCCAACCAATGGAACAAATAACAAATTGACTAAATAAAACAGACATGTACAGAAACATATCATACACGCAGTGCAGTAATTAGAATCCCTATATCAGCTTTTAGTGATAGTCTACTGTGTGTTCTCCCCTCCTCTGTCTCTCTCCATCACTTTCTCTGTGTCGTCTATTGATGTCTCTCGTCTTGTCTGGTGTCTCTCTCCATCATATCCTATTCTTCTGTTGCTGTCTCTGTGTCTTGTCTGGTGTCTCTCTCCATCATATCCTATTCTTCTGTTACTGTCTCTGTGTCTTGTCTGGTGTCTCTCTCCATCAGATCCTATTCTTCTGTTGCTGTCTCTTGTGTCTTGTCTGGTGTCTCTCTCCATCATATCATATTCTTCTGTTGCTGTCTCTGTGTCTTGTCTGGTGTCTCTCTCCATCTATCCTATTCTTCTGTTGCTGTCTCTGTCTTGTCTGGTGTCTCTCTCCATCATATCCTATTCTTCTGTTGCTGTCTCTGTGTCTTGTCTGGTGTCTCTCTCCATCATATCATATTCTTCTGTTGCTGTCTCTGTGTCTTGTCTGGTGTGTCTCTCTCCATCATATCATATTCTTCTGTTGCTGTCTCTGTGTCTTGTCTGGTGTCTCTCTCCATCATATCATATTCTTCTGTTGCTGTCTCTGTGTCTTGTCTGGTGTCTCTATCCATCATATCCTATTCTCCTGTTGCTGTCTTTGTGTCTTGTCTGGTGTTTCTCTTTAGTTTTCCAATCCAAAGCGATCAAGGGGATACTGGGGCAGCTTAACAATGTTTTGGACCTCTATAGGGCTGTTGGGGTGACTGTATCACTGCCACACCGGCAGTCATCAGTCATGACCGCAGTCATCAGTCATCAGTCATCAGTCATGACCGCAGTCATCAGTCATCAGTCATCAGTCATGACCGCAGTCATCAGTCATCAGTCATCAGTCATCAGACCATAAGTCATCAGTCATCAGTCATCAGTCATGAACCGCAGTCATCAGTCATCAGTCATCAGTCATCAGACCATAAGTCATCAGTCATCAGTCATCAGTCATGACCGCAGTCATCAGTCATCAGTCATCAGTCATCAGACCATAAGTCATCAGTCATGACCACAGTCATCAGTCATCAGTCATCAGTCATGACCGCAGTCAAATTCCACAAGACTGTTGAGTCATGGTAATCTCTTCTGATGCATCATGCAGCCCATATATGTTTTAATTTCTAAGACATTCTAGGGTAGAGAAGAGTATTATTAGTATTATTGTTAATAATAATAGTACTGGGGCCGAGTGAAGAGAAAAAATAACAAACAGAGAAAGGTGGGATTATAAATTGTTATTAAAATGGTTCTTGGATTATAAATTATTTAAAAAATGGTTCTTGGATTATAAATTATTATTAAAATGGTTATTGGATTATAAATTATTATTAAAATGGTTATTGGATTATAAATTATTATTAAAATGGTTATTGGATTATAAATTATTATTAAAATGGTTCTTGGATTATAAATTATTATTAAAATGGTTCTTGGATTATAAATTATTATTAGAATGGTTATTGGATTATAAATTATTATTAAAATGGTTCTTGGATTATAAATTATTATTAAAATGGTTATTGGAGTATAAAATATTATTAAAATGGTTCTTGGATTATAAATTATTATTAAAATGGTTATTGGATTATACATTATTATTAAAATGGTTCTTGGATTATAAATTATTATTAACATGGTTCTTGGATTATAAATTATTATTAAAATGGTTATTGGATTATAAATTATTATTAAAATGGTTATTGGATTATTATTATTATTAAAATGGTTATTGGATTATAAATTATTATTAAAATGGTTCTTGGATTATAATTATTATTAAAATGGTTTCTTGGATTATAAATTATTATTAAATGGTTATTGGATTATAAATTATTATTAAATGGTTCTTGGATTATAAATTATTATTAAAATGGTTATTGGATTATACATTATTATTAAAATGGTTCTTGGATTATAAATTATTATTAACATGGTTATTGGATTATAAATTATTATTAAAATGGTTCTTGGATTATAAATTATTATTAAAATGGTTATTGGATTATAAATTATTATTAAAATGGTTCTTGGATTAGAAATTATTATTAAAATGGTTCTTGGATTAGAAATTATTATTAAAATGGTTATTGGATTATAAATTATTATTAAAATGGTTCTTGGATTAGAAATTATTATTAAAATGGTTATTGGATTATAAATTATTATTAAAATGGTTCTTGGATTATAAATTATTATCAAAATGGTTCTTGGATTATAAATTATTATTAAAATGGTTCTTGGATTATTATTTCTTGCAGGTTTGTATCATTCACAGCTGAAGTTTCCAAATAACTGTTTCGAATTATCAATTTTATGCTCAACATAGCTACTTCATATGCGCATATGCTCCGGAATGGGAAAAATATCCTTTCTATTTTATTCAACTAAATTCAATGATATTCTTCTTACTATAAAATCATATAATATAAAATAATGTCCCAGGACTCATAAGCATAGGCCTGTCTTGTCTGCTTAATGAACAAGCCTACAGCCTATGGCCTGGAGCATAGAGAGATAACATACAGTAGGACACTCATATTCTGTTCTTCTGAAATACATTTTCTTCATATCATGTTTATTTAGAGCTGCCTAAAATAAATAATGGATTTATTGTATATATTAAATTGATTTATTCGACTTTTTAAATATAGGTTTTCCAAAGGTGCGCATCAGCGGCTTGTATGCAGCTTGTATGCAGTGGAGGCCTGGAGATGGTAAATGTGTTTATGTTAATTAACGGTAAATTACTGTGAGACCGACAGGCTTTTACATGACAATAACCGGCTGACACAATGTAATGACAGCCTCAGCCCAAGGCCTGTGTCTGGGTCAACTAAATCATCCTCCTCCCTACCATTTGCCCCTGGCTGCTGCTGTTCTAAGGGATCCACTGGCCTGCTGTTGTCATCTGTCCTCCTCCTTGGATCATCTGAAAGGTAGAAAGGTTGAGGTGCAACATGTCATTAGTTAGTTTTAAAGGGCGACTGCACTTCCTGATTTGGCCTCGTCGTTTTAGATTGGGTTCGTTTAGAAATGTTAGCGGCCATGACTGAATTCAAACGTGAGTTGGTTTTGGTTTTGGGGTGTGGTTTGATGTGGGTGTCTCTTGTGTGGGTTTACAGGTTCCCAAATGTCACCTGACTGGCTTTGGATAGCCTATATCAGGGTCTAGTTAGGGACATGTCACCTGACTGGCTTTGGATAGCCTATATCAGGGGCTAGTTAGGGACATGTCACCTGACTGCCTTTGGATAGCCTATATCAGGGGCTAGTTAGGGACATGTCACCTGACTGCCTTTGGATAGCCTATATCAGGGTCTAGTTAGGGACATGTCACCTGACTGGCTTTGGATAGCCTATATCAGGGGCTAGTTAGGGACATGTCACCTGACTGCCTTTGGATAGCCTATATCAGGGTCTAGTTAGGGACATGTCACCTGACTGCCTTTGGATAGCCTATATCAGGGTCTAGTTAGGGACATGTCACCTGACTGCCTTTGGATAGCCTATATCAGGGGCTAGTTAGGGACATGTCACCTGACTGCCTTTGGATAGCCTATATCAGGGCTAGTTAGGGACATGTCACCTGACTGCCTTTGGATAGCCTATATCAGGGGCTAGTTAGGGACACGTCACCTGACTGCCTTTGGATAGCCTATATCAGGGTCTAGTTAGGGACATGTCACCTGACTGCCTTTGGATAGCCTATATCAGGGTCTAGTTAGGGACATGTCACCTGACTGGCTTTGGATAGCCTATATCAGGGTCTAGTTAGGGACCGGCAATAAATTACACAATGAAAATGAGACAATAGTGTCATATCTTTACATTTTCTCTTTAAATTCTTTCAATATTTGTATATGAACAATAGTGTCATTGTCTCATTTAGAAATTCATTTGTATATGAATTTCTAAAATGTATAGTTGATTTGATTTTTAAGTAATTTAAGCTATTTGGAGCTATTGACATTTTTACATATTGTCCCATGAACATTGTGTAATTTACCGATGGTCCCTAACTAGCCCCATAGAGATATCTAAAGTCAACTCAAATGTACCACAGGCATTACTATTGGGTCGCGTGCAGCTTCACTCCAAATGGATGATTACTTGTGTGCTGCCAGACTCTTTACATTCTGTAGTCAATTTTGACAGAAGAATGAATGAATGTTTCTCACTCATTTCGGTCCCCCAGAGGCTGTTTTCTAAATGATAAGTGTTTTTTTTTTTAGGTGCAGTTCCTCTTTAAAGTTACTGTATACTGACAGGACCAAGGCAACTATAAAAGGCATAACAGCGCAACACAACTCCAAAACATGACAGATATGAAGCTACATAGCCCCCAGGGTATATGAATATAAAGAGACAGGAGAGAAAACATTGGACCTGTAGAATGGAATAAGTTATAAGACCTCTATGATTCATTTCATTTCGTCAGCTAATGTGTGAGATTTTTAGATGAACTAATATTTGAGGACACATTACTTAAGGGCCTGTGTATTTTCTAAGTTATGTTCACCTACAATCTAACCACAAAACCCGTCCATCTTTTTCTCCTTTTATGGCTGCCCTCCTCCTTCCCTTCTCAGTTCAAGTGTGTTTATTTATTATATCCACATGATATACACTGTGTGGACAAAACATTAAGAACACCTGCTCTTTCCATGACATAGACTAACCAGGTGAATCCAGGTGAAAGCTATGATCCCTTATGATGTTACGGAGGACTGTGGTGGTCATGACATTCTGTCAGCCGGTGATTGTCATTCATAAAACTGCCGGTCTCATGCTTATTGTCCTTAACTAACATAACACACGTTTAGCATCTCCTGGCTTCCACCATTAGCCTGCAAGCCACTGATGTGGACCTTTGGAACATCTACATTTAAAAAGTCTAATAAATCCATTCAATAGCCTACACCATCACAATAACTCCAGTATGAAAATGTATGCATTCACTAACTGTAAGTCGCTCTGGATAAGAGCGTCTGCTAAATGACGTAAATATAAAATTATTTATTTTAGACAGGTCTAAAGAAACATGACATTAAGAAAATGTAGCCTATTTCAGAAGAACACACTAAGAATTAGGGGTTCAATTAATCAACTCTGCACCGGTACCCCCCCCCCTGTATATATAGCCTCCCTACTGTTTATTTTATTTTACTTTTGCGCTTTTTTTCTCAACACTTTTTTTGTTGTTGTTTTATTTTTTACTTTTTTTGTAAAAAATACATGCACTGTTCGTTAAGGGCTGTAAGTAAGCATTTCACTGTAATGTCTGCACCTGTTGTATTCGGTGCATGTGGCCAATAAAATTTGATTTCATTTGATTTGATTTAATTTCATTTGATTGGGAAAGTTGAAATGTAAAAAGGTTCTTACATTTGGAGAGTTCCTCTGGGAAACTTTCCTAATCAATGGGTTCATATTTGAACCTTTCTTATCATAAATGGTTCTTGGAGGAACCTGAAGGTGAAAAAGTTTTCCTGGAGGAACCTTTCAATATGCTGACGCCCTCTTAATATCAATAGCTTCCACATGACTACTACCACCCATATCAACATTCCATTCCAGGAACGGTCGTTGAGACAGACACTTGTTGGAAAACAACAACAGTTTCTCCAAATGAACACAAAAAAACTCCTGCTAAGTGGTAGTCCCTGTTCTCCTGCATTCTTTAGGGAGAAGAACATCTAGGAAAGTTTTGCTAGCTAGCTGGCTAGTTTTAGCTAATTTTGACATGTTGTAGCTAGCTAATGTTTTGACCCCATTTGTTCTTGCATGAACAAACCAGAGTTTAAACCATCACTCAGTTTTTTGACGGCTGTATGGGCGCAGGCCCCCCACCAGCCCCCGACTGGGTTTGATTGAATTAAAAGACAGTGTCCTTCGCTCCCGCCTGCCGAACACCTCCCCTCGCCGTCGTTAACAGAACAGTGGTAAAACAGTGCCCAACAGGCAGGGGGCGAAGGACACTGTCTACAGGTGTACAGCTAGCTAGCTACTGTTGTCGCCCTCGCCCCTTCTTCTTCGGCGGCTGGCATCCAACCTTATTGGGAGCTGAGAAACCGGTTAGTAAATCATGTACCTGGGTACTGTGTTCAGTACAATGTTTGTGTTATATTGTCAAGTTGAAGGTACCCCTGTATTAAGTGAAGTTACATTCTGTGTACCTCTGTGTTCATCCTGTGCAGTGCAGTCAAGATGAGCCATCCAAGATGTCCACCCTCAGCACAAAAGTTGTGTATACAATCTTTAAAATATAATCCCTGCCAACATATAATGTGATCAATCCCTCTATATGCTACTCAATGCTAAGTCGTTTTCTCTCAATACAATCTCAGGGTTGGATCATTGCTGCTCTGTCTGAATATCAGGTGACTGACTGCCCATGGTTTTCACTAATTGTCCCAGTTCACCACTTCCATAAGGTCTGTAAAGTCAGTCTATTTCCAGCCTGCAGTCATTTGATCCTAGATTTGCTGTTTTCCTTTTCACTGTATGTATTTTCCAATGACAGCCTGTGTTGTGATATCAGCAAGAAAACATTATTGCTGATATATATCTCCTGAGTGGCGCAGTGGTCTAAGGCACTGTATCGCATTGCTAACTGTGCCACTAGAGATCCTGGTTCGAATCCAGGCTCTGTCGTAGCCGCCCGCGACCGGGAGACTCATGGGCGGCGCACAATTGGCCCAGCGTCATCCAGGGTAGGGGAGGGAATGGCCGGCAGGGATGTAGCTCAGTTGATAGAGCATGGCGTTTGCAATGCCAGGGTTGTGGGTTTGATTCCCACGGGGGGCCAGTATAAAAAAAAAAAATATGTATTCACTAACTGTAAGTCGCTCTGGATAAGAGCGTCTGCTAAATGACTAAAATGTAAATATATATTGAAATATATATGGCAAATAGAAATCCTATATGGATGGTGTTAAGAGATAGATGGGAGGTGTTGAAGGATGGGACTAATAACAAGATAACTAATAATGTAAGCATACTGTGTCCATAATAAGTGTATAGGTTGTAGGTTGGGAGCTTTTGGGAAAGAGCACAGTTAGAAAGATATGGCATATAGAAGCAAACCGGATGGACGTCATGAAAAATGATCGGAGAGGTTGAGAGTAGAAGAAGTTCAGGAGCAAAAACAAACAAAATATAATTATTGTAAAATTGACTGTGTCCATAAAATGTATATAGTAAGTATAAGCTGGAAGTAGAGGCCTAAGCGTTGTTGTTCACTAGTTTTTTACTCCAATTAGGGAAGGGGTTGGAAAGTAATAAAGGGGAATATATTTTTAAAAAATGATATGTACTGTATGTATGTACAGTGAGGGAAAAAGTATTTGATCCCCTGCTGATTTTGTACGTTTGCCCACTGACAAAGAAATGATCAGTCTATAATTTTAATGGTACAGTGAGGGAAAAAAGTATTTGATCCCCTGCTGATTTTGTACGTTTGCCCACTGACAAAGAAATGATCAGTCTATAATTTTAATGGTAGGTTTATTTGAACAGTGAGAGACAGAATAGCAACAAAAAAATCCAGAAAAAAGCATTTAAAAAATGTTATAAATTGATTTGCATTTCAATGAGGGAAATAAGTATTTGACCCCTTCTCAATCAGAAAGATTTCTGGCTCCCAGGTGTCTTTTATACAGGTAACGAGCTGAGATTAGGAGCACACTCTTAAAGGGAGTGCTCCTAATATCAGTTTGTTACCTGTATAAAAGACACCTGTCCACAGAAGCAATCAATCAATCAGATTCCAAACTCTCCACCATGGCCCAAGACCAAAGAGCTCTCCAAGGATGTCAGGGACAAAATTGTAGACCTACACAAGGCTGGAATGGGCTACAAGACCATCGCCAAGCAGCTTGATGAGAAGGTGACAACAGTTGGTGCGATTATTCGCAAATGGAAGCAACACAAAAGAACTGTCAATCACAAAATCAGCAGGGGATCAAATACTTTTTTCCCTCACTGTATGTGTGTATGTATGTGTGTGTATATATGTATATATGTGTGTATATGTATGTGTATGTGTATTATCTCCCGAGTGGCTCAGTGGTCTACTAGAGATCCTGGTTCAAATCAAGGCTCTGTCGTAGCCGGCCGCGACCGGGAGACCCATGAGGCGGCGTATAATTTGGCCCAGCGTCGTCCAGGGAGGGGAGGGAATGGCCGGCAGGGATGTAGCTCAGTTGGTAGAGCATGGCGTTTGCAATGCCAGGGTTGTGGGTTCGATTCCCCACGGGGGGCTAGTATGGAGAGAAAAAAAAAAAAATTAAATAATGTATGCACTCACTCACTCTGGATAAGAGCGTCTGCTAAATGACGTAAATGTAAATATTGTGTGTGTATATATAAAAAACATGGGGGACTGGAAGTGATGCAGACAATTACATTGATGGAAGTTACAATCTATCTGCAATATTAAGCTGATCTACCCCCTTAAAAAAAAACAAATAAATAAAATAATAATATTAATTACCTGAAAATTTTATGTCATCCAGTCTTAAAATGTCTTGCAAAAACCAAATATTGAAATACTGTTAAATATTTAAAAAACATTGTTATCCATTGAGTGAATTGTTATCCATTGAGAGAGGGATATAGAATAGTATACTAATCGTGCCTAGGTAATTTGTTTCTTCTACAACTGTGATGTAACTGAACATCCTCTAGGTGGAGCCAGTGGTCCACTCTTGATTAGACACTTCACATAAAATAGAAATTTGTTTGGTAAAAACAGTAGGAATAAATACATATGTAGGTAGATATATATATATATATAATATTATACTACACACATTCTAGATACACACACACACAGACACATAATCAATTGACTAGTGTTTTTCTCTAAACTGTGATGTAACTGAATATCCACTAGGTGGAGCCAGTGGTCCACTCTTCATTAGAGCCTTGCCTTGGCATGCATTTTCATGGGTTCTGAGACACCTTGAGACATGTCACATAAAATTGACATTTGTTTGGTATAAACAGTAGGATGTATACATATGTCGGAAGAGTCCATTCTCGTTTAAAAAAATCAATAACACAACATCATTCATTATATACTATATCATTTTATACAATACATTATTAAAAACATTCATTTATAAGATACAACATATATATATATATATATATATATATATATATATATATATATATGCATAGTTAGATATAGAAGCCTTCATCATATTGAAAATTCAACTCACCTTCAAAATGCTCCAAGAGGAATAAATGATTCAAGGAGTTTCTTTAAGATGTGTGTCTTCAGGCCTTCTGGTCCTCTGGGTCTTTTTTCTTGGTTGACTGAGACATCCCACGGACGCTCTTTTATGGGGTCAAATGGATCTGTTTAGGTCAGCAGTAAAACGGGACATCTTAAAGAATACAATTACCTTTTTTTTTTTAATTGACTGAGACATCCACTGGACATTCCATCCTCGGACGCTTCACGGACATTCCCCTCCACGGACGCTATTTTTAAAAAAGGTTCTAAAGGATAAACAGGGTTTAAAAAAGTAGTTTTCAAAGACCCTTGGGGGGACCCCATGTGTACATTCAGTTCCCTTGTGAGTGTAAGGGACCCCACTAGATGAGCAAACTGTTGACCATTAAAATATGGATAGCTGAGAACTCTTTCTAAAAGGGTTAAAGGTTCAACGGGTTTACCCATTGTTTAAATCCAACTCTTTAGTTGGGGCAAAGTTGCTGTGTTCTGCTGGTGGTGGTGGTTGTGAATGGCCCTTAACCTCAGCCTCCCTCCCCTCTCTCATTCCCTCTTCCTCAGTACCATGTAGATTGAGACCATCTGACCAGACACAGAGGGAAGGACACCACCAAGGCCAGGAACGTAGGGCAAAATGCCGAAACGCAGCATCCACCTCCCCATCCGGACACATCACCGTGTAGAGTTTTATAGCTCCACACATCACAACCTAAACGAACCTGGAAGTAGAGAGGGCACCAGATAGAGAGAGGGAAGGGGGGAGGAAAGGAGAGAGAACAGAGAGGACAGGGAGAGAGACAGAGAAGAGAGAGAGACAGAGAAGAGAGACGAGAGACAGAGAAGAGAGAGTTCTTGAGAGGAAGAGAGAGGACAGAGAGAGAGAGGGAGGGAAGAGAGAGAGAGACAGAGATGAGAGAGAGACAGAGAAGAGAGAGAGAAGAGAGAGAAGAAGAGAGAGAGAGACAGAGACAGAAGGAGAGAGACAGAGACAGAGAGGGAGACAGAGCAGAGACAGATGAGAGGAGAGAGGGGGGTGGACAGAGACAGAGAGACAGAGACAGAGAGAGAGAGAACAGAGGAGAGAGACAGAGAGAGACACACGTGCCTTGAGTGCCTGTTCAGTAAAAAATATATATTAAAAAATACATACGGCTATAAAACGGAAATAAAATAAAGTAACTTAAGTTAAGCAAAGAGAAGAAATGCTTTCTTCATTAAAACACATTAATGAATGATTGAACAGATCAACTTTTTACTTGAGGGTAAAACAAAAACAAATGTACATAACAGGACCACATAACACTGAATATGGGGCCAGGTCTGTTTGATGACTCTGTGAAGGACTGACACTGAGAATCTCTGACTCTGATCTCTCCTGTTGGTTTCTGTGGACAGAACATCCAAGGATTGGTTTCACACACACACACAAACACACACTAAAAAAATGAGGGAATTTTGTGTGTTTAGGAAAATGGAAAAATACCCTGCAACCTTAGCTACTGCTGCCCTATGTACCTAGTCATTGAACACTGTTCACTTTAATAGTGTTTACATACTGCTTACCCTCTTTATATGTATATACTGTATTCTAGTCAAGGCGTTGTTTTTTTTCCTGATATTTCTTAATTTCTTCTTTTTATTTTGGGGGATTTGTGGGTATTGTTTTTCTAAAATGTGTATGTGACCAATACAATTTGATAGATTTTTGGTATTAAAACATTTCCTTTAACATTTTAGTAATTTAGCAGTTGCTCTTATCCAGGTGGCCCGTGTCACGCCCTGGCTCTGGGGACTCTTAAATGTTGAGGCCAGGGTGTGTGATTTCTATGTTTAGTTTTCATTTGTTTTTCTAGTTCGTGTGGGTTTTCTATGTTTTGGGTTTTCAGTGTCTAGATCGTGTGTACTTCTATGTGGGCCAGGGTAGCCCTGGTTTCCCAATCAGAGACGGCTGTAAACTCGTTGTCTCTGGATTGGAGAACCATATATAGGTAGCCAGTGGCGGCTCCTGAAAAAAAAAATTCTCCAGGGGGGGCAATTTTTCTGATGATTTAGGATGGGGACCTACAAACATTTTAGAAAAAAAGATATGTCCAGCAAACAAACATGAAAACCCGACGCACGCACCTCTTACAATGTACCGACAGGGGCAGCATATAAGTCAATAGCGCTTGATATACACATTACTTGCTTCAAAAAAGGCCTCATGTGTTGAATTGGAAATATTATGCCACCTGAGCATAATTCACAAACAAGCAGGCAGGAGCTTTTGATTAAATAGAGGCTACTGAAAACATTGATGCAAACACGTTATTGGTTTAATAAGGACATTTTTATAGAATTCCATATTCTGCCCCTCTTGTATAGATTTGTGAAAATGAACAGTTGATAGACATTTTGCTGAAACACAGAATTTGAAAATAATTTCTAGAAAAGGTAAAACACCCACACCGCTATCTGTATGGCTTTGTAAAACATGAACAACCATATTCTGGCCAATTGTATAGATTTGTAAATATGATGGTCTCCTTTCAATGCATACATTTTCAAAATAAAGCTCTGCTTTGAGAAAAAGATTGAATGATATGTGTTTAATCCTTAACCTTATGGCCCTGCACACTGCTTTGTGAAGCTGTCGAGGGTGCACGTTTTGATGAAGACAGCATCGATCAGTCCTTCTTCTGTAGCTTCTGGTACAGAATGTCGACGCGTTGGGGCAATGATTTTGTGAAAAAGCCCCAGGAAAAAAACTGTAATCTTCTTGCTATCTATGTACCTCAGCACAAGCACCAGCTGTTGTCTGTGTACCAGAAACGTCCGTGGTCTCGTCAGCTTGGATAGCTATGAAGTTCGCCGACTTCAAAACACACCTCCACAACTATGTTCCGTCATGACCCTCCTTAGCAGACACTCCAGTTAGCTCGTTTTGAATGGTGGTCTTTGATGTGCCCTTGAAAAACTTTTAGCATTTTTTAAGATGGGTCATCAAAAACACCTCATCTTACAATTGTGCCACAAAGTTGAACAAAAAGTCCCAAGAAAATACCAGGGTTGTGGGAGCCCTCAGTGTCATCTTTGCCTCGCAAAGCTAACTCAAAACACTCCGCAAAAAAAGTTTCACACACTGGATTAGCCGGGCTGAGGGATGGTGGGACGGTTTCTTGCTAACCTCATCATTGTGGCGGCGGACAGACTAGCCTGTATCCCTCATCCAGTTGAGTGGCAATGTTTCACTCTCCCCAAAGCAGACAATCTCAAACAGCTTATCCATGTGGGTCTTTGACAGCTCATGTTTCTTAAATCTTTTTTGTAGGACTTTCCCCTTTAGTAGAAACCTGTTGAATTATTAAATTTGGTTTGGGAGGTCCTAATTGTTTTCGTTGCCAATTTATCTTGATTTGTTTCGAAGACAAAATGAACTTCTTTCAAAGAGACAATCGAGTTGCACTGAACGCTAGCAATTTTTGACAGTAGTACTGTGAATTGATTGACGCTGCTACCCGCTCTTTTCTTAGTTATGTTCATGGTTATGTTACGTATGACGAAAGCGCGTAAGTGCAAGCCCTCCCGGAACCCATAGAGATTGTATTGAAAGCTCTGATATTTGAAAAAAAAATGTTTACATGAGAGTCTGAGAGACTTCTGGTGCGATTTTTTTCAACCTGACTGAAATCGCCCCCAAAACTGGCGGGGGGCCCATTTGAAGCACGACTTTAGCCTGATTGGGACATTTAGTGGCAGGTCAGACGTCTAGATTAGAACAATGAAAACTACTGTTGGCCGTGATATAATTGATTAGAAAAAAAAAATCCCTCTTCCTTTTCCCGTTTGGCAGTGCGTCGCCCATATCGCCCTAATGAACACACCACCCCTGTAGGTAGCCGATTGGCATTAGTTTCTTGTGGGATCTTGTTCCGTGTAAGGTTTGTGTTTATGACCTAGGACTTCACGTATCGTTTTGTTGTTTTTGTTCGGGTGTGTACACTTAATAAAATAATGTACGCTTATCACGCTGCGCCTTGGTCTTCATCCTGTAACGATCGTGACAGAAGATCCCACCAAAAAAGGACCAAGCAGCGTGTCCAGGAACAGACAGGCCTGGAACTTGGGAGGAGATCCTGGACGGGAAGGGATCCTGGACCTGGGAGGAAACAGTGGGAGGCGGCGTCATAGAGAGGAGAAACGGCGCCCAACAGTGCCGTCATCGGACAGGCGAGCGAGAAGCAACCCCATTAAATTTTTTTGGGCCGGCGTGGACGAATAGTTCACGCAGGAGGCAACGACAGGGCGCGAATCTGCAGACTAGGAGAGGAGGCCACTAGGTTACGGGGGGGCTATTGGTCCAGAGGGAGCAGGAGGGTAATTGGTCAGAGGGAGGGAGCTACAAGAGGCGATAAGGGAGAAGGAGAGTGTAGAGGCACGGCGAGAGGCACTGGTTAGGCAGCAGAGGGACGGAGGCTTATGAGGAAACCCCAGTCCCCGCTCCTCACCACCAAGCAAGTAGTGTGTGTGTGCCCCACCACCAGTCCGGGTCCGGCCCGTTCCTGATCCCCGCACGAAGTCAGTGGTGCATCAGCCCAATGCAGCCCGGACCCATTCCTAGGCAGCATGAGACTGGGCAGGTTCCGAGTTATGGCGGAGCTGTGTTACTGTGCCCAGCGAGTGATCCGGCACAGTCCTGTACGTCCTGGGTGCTAGCGACCCACACACGTGTTCGTGCTAAAGTGTGGCATGCACAGCCCAGGACGGGTGAGTGTGCCGGCTCAAACGCTCGTGGCCTCCAGTGCCCATCCTCGGGCCCAGGGATATCCTGCGCCAGTGGTCACGTGCTGTAGTTGGCCAGTACGAGTGCAACAGCCCTGTACGCCCTGTGCTCATGCCTCACACAGAGTGTTTGGAGATAAGCATTCAGCCAGGACGGGTTGTGTCAAGCTCTTTGCTCCAGGCCTCTCCAGTCCGTCTCCACATTCCGGTCCGGGCCTGTTTCCATGCTCCCGCGCACCAAGCCAGTGGTGTGGCGTCGCCAGTACGGTCCGGCCCGTGTTTTTCCTGCTCCCCCGCACCAAAGCCAGTGGTGCGCGTGGTCGCCAGCCCGGTCCGGCCTGTTCCTGCTCCCCCGCACCAAGCCAGTGATGGGGGGGTGGCTCAGTCGCCAGCCTTGGTCACGGCCTGTTCACCTGCTCCCCGCACAACAAGCCTGTGGTGCGCCTTGTCGATCAGCACGCGTTCCGTGCTTGTTCTGGCCTCCCTCGCACCAAAACTAGTGGTGCGCGTCGCCAGCCCCGGTCCTTCGGGGGCCTGTTTCTGGCCCTCGCCATCAAGGTGGGCCAAGGTGGTGCGCGTTCGTTGCCAGCCGGTCCGGCCTGTTTCTGCTCCCAACACCCAAGCCAGTGGTGAGCGTCGTCGCCAGCCCCGGTTCTGGCGCTGTTCCTGCCTCCCGCACCAAGCCAGTGGTGCGCGTCGTCCCCAGCAACGGTGCGGGGCCCGTTCCTTGGCTCCCCGCACAAAGCCAGTGCATGTTGCGCGTCCGTCCAGCCCGGTCTGGTGCCTGCTTCCTGCTCCCCGCAAACCAAGCCAGAAAGTGGTGGCACGTCGCCCAGCCCGATCCGGCCTGTTCCGCTCTTTCGTCGCACCAAGCCAGTGGTGCGACCACCGTCAGAAACGGCCCCATCGGGGGCCGGTGGGCCTGTTGCCCACCAGTGCCTTGGTTTTCAGGCATCGGTTGTTCAAAACTGGCTCCACCCACCAGAGCCTGAGCAAAATTCCGCTCCGTCCGACCCTGTGTCCAGTCAGTCCAGCCCCCCCCCCCTCGGCCACGTCGGTTCCAGGGGGGAACCAGACCAGGACAGCGCTAACGGGGGGGTAGCGGAATAGACCGTGGTGGTCACATGCCCGGATTGCAGAGCCCGGATCCGGGCCTCGAGGGCGGAGTTAAAATGCGCCACCCTGGGGGGCCCCCCCTCCCCTGGTTGTGTTGGGTTGGCGGCGGTCGCAGCGTCGCGCCTTTGGAGGGGGGGGTTGGTACGTCAAGCCCGCTACCTGGGGACTCTTAAACATGTTGAGCCAGCGGCCCAGGGTGTGCATTTTCATTGTTTAGTTTTTTTCATTTGTTTTTTCTAGTTCGTGTGTTTCCTATTGTTATGGGTTTCAGTGTCTAGCTCGTCTCGTACTTCTAGTTGCGCCAGGGTGGTGATCCAATCAGAGACGGGCTGTAGCTCGTTTGTCTGCCTGCTTGGGTGAAACCATACACTTAGGTTAGGACGAATGGCAATTGGTTACTTGTGGGATCTGTTTCCGTGTAAGGTTTATGTTTCTGAACCCTAGGACTTCACGGTAATCGTTTTGTGTTTTTGTTCGGGTGTGTAGCACTTAATAAAATAATGTAGGCTTATGCACACTGCGCCCCTTGCCGTCCGTTGCTTACGACAGATCGTGACAGGAAAGATCCTACCATAAGAGGACCAAGCAGGGGCAGTGTGTTTGCAGCAGTGGGCCCGACCCATCCTGGACTTCCCGCCAACAAGGGCCAGTGGTGTGTTGGTGCACCAAGCAGTACGGCACGGGGTGCCCGTTCCCTGCTTCCCGCCGCACTAGGCCTTGTGGTGCGGGGGGCGACAGCCCGGGTCCTGTTCCTGCCCAACACGCACCAAGCCAGGTGGTGGCGCGGTCGCCAGCCCGTGTCCCGGCCCGTTCCTGCTCCCCGCAAACAAAGCCCACCCCAGATGGCGCGTGGCGTCCAGTCAGCTCGGGTCGGGCACGTTCCTGCTCCCCGCACCAAGCCAGTGGTGCGCGTCGTCAGCCCGGTTTCCAGCCCGTTCCTGCTCCCCGCACCAAGCCAGTGCGCCGCCGCGGTCGTCCAGCTCCCACCGGTCCGGGGGTCGAGGCCCGTGTTCCTGCTCCCCGACAACCCACCAATAACAGTTGGTTGCGCGGATGGTGTGTCCAGTCACGGCTACGGGCCCGGTGCCCTGTTATCCCACCGGTGCGCTGGTCCTGGGGCACCGGTTACAGCTTAGCTACCCACTCTTTCGGAGCCAGAGCACTCCGCTCCACACCGGGGTCGCCGGTTCCAAAACTCCAGTCAGCGGATATCCACTCCGGGAGCAGAGAGCAAATCCGCTCCACCGCGGTTGTCCAGTCCAGCTCCGGCCAGCGGCTCCAGTCTGGAGCCGAGTACGGTTTGAGTATCCCACCGTCGTCGGTCCAGTTCCAGCTCCAGTCAGGCGGTGCAAGACCAGACCAGGAGCGTAATGGGGTGTGGTGGAGAGTAAGTGAGTGCATGCCCGGAGCCGGGCGGCCGGATCCGCCTCCGATGTGGCAATCGCCCACCCGGCAGCCCTACCCTTTTGTGTTTGTGTTGGCAGCTGGTCGCAGTCACGGCGCCTTGGATGGGCCCGGTACTGTCAAGCACCTGGCTCTGAAAAAACTCTGAAATGTGGAGCCAGTGGTGATGTAGCTTCTATGTTAGTTTTTTCTATGGTTGGGGATTCTAGGATCATTAATTTCTATCGTGGCCCAGTTTGGTTCCACAATCACGAGGAAGCTGTGGGCTCGATTGTCTCTGATTGGGGACCATTACTTAAAGCAGCCTGTTTGCACTAGTCATCGTGGGATCTTGTTCACGTGTAACCGGTTATGTGTTTGTGGACTAGACTTGCACGTAATAGTGTTTTTAGTGTGTTTGTTTCGCGTGTTGTACACTTAATATAATTAAGGCTTACGGCCTCGTATGATCACACTGCGCACTGGGTCAGGTGCTTACGCACGAGCGTGACAGAAGTATCCATACACATAAGGAGGACACCGCAGGGTGTGTGCAGCAGTGCGGCGGACCCCATTCCTAGCCCCTATACCCATTATAATTTTGTATTTATCTGCAATATTACTAAGTTTCCACTAAAATATACTGATATTATATTTCTAACCCAGTATTGTGTCTCTCGCTGTATAAACCATTCCCTGCTGCTATTAGTTCTGATAATATATTTTAACAAGTATTTCTGTCTCTAGCATGTATAAACTGATTACCGTCTGCTATTTTGTTCTTGTCTTTGTTCCTTTAAAATAAAATAAAAAGTTTCGAGACACGAAGTTTCAGACTGAAAATTCAATGAGACCGGGAAAATCATAGACTTCACTCATAGCCCGGTGTATTTGGTAAGGATGCAGAGTGTCCCGCCTGTGGAAAAGGGCGAAACAGCGGGACAAAGTCTCCAGGCAAAACAAAAAGTATAAAAGATGAATAATCAAAATAAACGGGAGTGAAACAAGCAAGAAGTACGGCACTTCCAACAAAAGACACATAGGTATCATGGTTTGTCACATTACTGATTGAGTAAGAGAAACAACTGATGGTTGAGAGGATCATCAGACCAGGAAGTCACACTGAAAAATCCTGGACTTTTCCTGGGGGGCGCGTGGCTTACTATGTCTCCCCCTTGTAGAGGGACAGACGATGGTATGGAGATTGACACAGGCGGCAGCTTATCTATTGTGTCCGAAAAAATACACTGAAAACACCTTCCACTTCAACCAGGCACCCCGTGTTAAAGATTTTAAAAGGGAACGTCGCGGAGGGCACACGTGTCACAGTTCAGGTAAACAGACAAA
>CM072257.1:10849569-10874298 GCA_036851935.1 Coregonus suidteri | reverse complement strand
TTTTTCAGATTCCCAACCACTCATTTTCAGTTTTTTGAAAAGGGAAAATCATCTCCCAAATATCAATTTCAAAAACAAGCCATAAAAATTTGGTTTGCAATTTCTTTTAATCCTCCAAAAAACAAAACAGAACAAAAAATGCGAAAAATATTGGGGTTTAAAATTTCAAATATAAAAATTTTACAAAACACCTTTTTTTTTTAAACAGAATGTTTAAAAAAGGTATAATTTTTGTAATGATACTTTGGGAAAGAATGGGGGAGTAATGTCGCAACCTTTAAAAAAAAAATATGGAAATTTCTGCTCTCCCCAAAATTACAACCAAAAAATTTGAAACCCCTTTCCCGAAAAAAGTGGAAAGAAAAGTGGAAGGGGGGGGAAAGAAAGGGAACTTGTCGTGGGCCTTGCTTAAAAAACCTTTAATTGGTTAAGGAAAACGGTGATAAATAAAAAAGAAATACCGTTTCACTAAGGAAAAAAAAGGTTTGCAGCCGTCCCAATAGATTCTCGAGGAGTACACCACATCAGTCACTGGCTTCATCAATAAGTTGCATCGATGATGTCGCGTCCCCACAGTGACCGCACGTACATACCCCAACCAGAAGCCACATGGATTACAGGAAACAATCCGCACTGAGCTAAAGGGGTTAGGAGCTGCCGCTTTCAAGGAACGGGACTCTAACCCTGGACGCTTATAAGAAATCCCGCTATGACCTCCGACGAACCATTCAAACAGGCAAAGAGTCAATACAGGTCTAAGATTGAATCATACTACACTGGCTCATGACGCTCGTCGGATGTGGCAGGGCTTGAAAACTATTACAGACTACAAAAGGGAAGCACAGCGCGAGCTGCCCAGTGACACAAGCCTACCAGATGAGCTAAACCACTTCTATGGCTCGCTTCGAGGCAAGCAACACTGAAGCATGCATGAGAGCACCAGCTGTTCCGGATGACTATGTGGATCACGCTCTCCGTAGCCGATGTGAGTAAGACTTTTAAGCAGGTCAACATTCAGACGGATTACCAGGACGTGTACTCCGAGCATGTGCTGACCAACTGGCAAGTGTCTTCACTGACATTTTTCAACATGTCCCTGACTGAGTCTGTAATACCAACATGTTTCAAGCAGACCACCATAGTCCCCCGTGCCCAAGGACTCTAAGATAACCTGCCTAAATGGACTACCGACCAGTAGCACTGACGTCTGTAGCCATGAAGGTGCTTTGAAAGACTGGTCATGGCTCACATCAACAGCATTATCCCAGAAACCCCTAGACCCACTCCAATTTGCATACCGCCCCAACAATCCACAGATGATGCAATCTCTATCTCACTCCACACTGCCCTTTCCCACCTGGACAAGAGGAACACCTACGTGAGAATGCTATTCATTGACTACAGCTCAAGCATTCAACACCATAGTGCCCTCTAAGCTCATCACTAAGCTAAGGATCCTGGGGACTAAACACCTCCCTCTGCAACTGGATCCTGGACTTCCTGACGGGCCACCCCAGGTGGTAAGGGTAGGTAACAACACATCTGCCACACTGATCCTCAACACGGGGGCCCCTCAGGGGTGGCGTGCTCAGTCCCTCCTGTACTCTCTGTTCACCCATGACTGCATGGCCAGGCTCGACTCCAACACCATCATTAAGTTTGCCGACGACACAACAGTGGTAGGCCTGATCACCGACAACGATGAGACAGCCTATAGGAGGAGGTCAGAGATCTGGCCGTGTGGTTGCCAGGACAACAACCTCTCCCTCAACGTGACCAAGACAAAGGAGATGATTGTGGACTACAGGAAAAAAAAGAGGACTGAGCACGCCCCCATTCTCATCGACGCGGGCTGTAGTGGAACAGGTTGAGAGCTTCAAGTTCCTTGGTGGTCCACATCACCAACGAACTATCATGGTCCAAAAACACCAAGACAGTCGTGAAGAGGGCACGACAAAGCCTAGTCCCCCTCAGGAGACTAAAAAGATTTGGCATGGGTCCTCAGATCCTCAAAAAATTCTACAGCTGTACCATCGAGGGCATCCTGACTTGGTTGCATCACCGCCTGGTATGGCAACTGCTTGGCCTCCGACCGCAAGGCACTACAGAGGGTAGTGCGTACGGCCCAGTACATCACTGGGGCAAAGCTTCCTGCCATCCAGGACCTCTATACCAGGCGGTGTCAGAGGAAGGCCCTCAAAATTGTCAAGACTCCAGCCACCCAAGTCATAGACTGTTCTCTCTGCTACCGCACGGCAAGCGGTACCGGTCACAAGTGCCAAGTCTAGTGTCAAAAGACTTCTCAACAGCTTCTACCCCCAAGCCATAAGACTCCTGAACAGCTAATCATGGCTACCCGGACTATTGCACTGCCCCCCCACCCCCATCCTTTTTACGCTGCTGCTGTACTCTGTTAAGTATTTATGCATAGTCACTTTAACCTCTACCCACATGTACATATTACCTCAACTACCTCAACTAGCACGGTGCCCCCGCCACATTGACTCTGCAACGGTACCCCCCTGTATATATAGCCTCCCTACTGTCACTTTATTTTACTTCTGCTCTTTTTTCTCAACACACTTTTTTTTTGTTTGTTTTATTCTTACTTTTTTTTGTTTAAATAAATGCACTGTTGGTTAAGGGCTGTAAGTAAGCATTTCACTGTAATGTCTGCACCTGTTTGTATTCGGCGCATGTGACCAATAAAATTTGATTTGATTTGATTTGATTTGTTTTGGTTCTGTCCATTTGTAGCTTGTTTTTGGACACAGGTCCAAAAATGGCTAAAGGATTGCAATATTTACCTGGAGCTAACCTTGCAGATAGCATTACTGCGTGATCTGAAAAGTCATAGTCAATCGATCAATAATATAATAATACTTTTAGCAAAAAAAAATATTTTCAATTCACAATCTGTAGAAGCAATGAGAATAGAAAGGTTCAGAACTTTTGTAAAACATCACAGTACAGTTGAAATATATATGGCAAATAGAAAATCCTATATGGATGGTGTTAAGAGATAGATGGGAGGTGTTGAATGGAGTTGAAGGATGGGACTAATAGCAAATAACAACAAATAATAACAAGAGAGCTAATAATGTAAGCATACTGTGTCCATAATAAGTATATTGGTTGTAGGTTGGGAGCTTTTGTGAAGGAGCACAGTTAGAAAGACATGGCATATAGAAGCAAACCGGATGGACATCATGAAAATGATCAGAGAGGTTGAGAGTAGAAGAAGTTCAGGAGCAAAAACAAATAAAATATAATTATTGTAAAATTGACTGTGTCCATAAGGTGTAGATAGTAAGTATAGGCTGGAAGTAGAGGCCTGGGCATTGTTGTTCACTAATTTACCCCAAGTAGGGAAAGGATGGCGGGGTTGAAAAGTAATAAAGGGGAGTATATATATAAAAAACATGGGGGATTGGAAGTGATGCAGACAATTACATTGATGTAGTTACAATCTATCTGCAATAACTGTCACTCTTTATGGACACACAGCTGGGTACAGGGGAGGCTGGTCTCTCCTGCTTGATTGGACTTCAACACAACAGAGACAAACATTACATCTCTCATCTACTCTGAGCTCAGACGGGGAAACATAAGAAGAGTTTCACTTGATGGTTTCATTTCAGAGAAACAAATAATCATGTTTTTTTGCAAAAATAATACGACATCTGTTAGTGCATTCATCTTAAGCTAGCTAGGTGAGACAACCACATATCACAGTCAAATATACAGGATACGAACATTCCATTCCAGCTAAACAACGGATATATTGCAAAAAAACACATTTTCATCTAAAAATCTGAGAACGGTAATATTGAAGGTACCCATAAGCAATCATTTCTGATGAGAAAAAACACTAATTGTGCATATAATTTTCAAGCACTAAACCCTAAACAGAGATCTAGCATGTTGGTTGTGGTGAACAGAGTGACAATTAATTATTCAATGTAAATTGTTCTCTTTTATTCTTTCTCTCAAATAAATAATATGTTTACTAAACAGACACATCCAAACAGTCAGGTGATTTAATGTAATCCCATGAACATGTAGTCATGGCAATATGTGTAGAATTACATGAAATGTGTCATCAAATTGCAAAAAATTTATTTTGGGAAATGCATGTTACAGCTTCAGCTGTTGCAGGAAAGATGCATCATTAAGAGTGTGAATAATGATGTGTGAGAAAATTACAGATATATCATACAATATATCATACCCCCAAGACATGCTAACCTCTCAACAATATATCATACCCCCAAGACATGCTAATCTCTCAACAATATATCATCCCCCCAAGACATGCTAACCTCTCAACAATATATCATCCCCCAAAGACATGCTAACCTCTCAACAATATATCATCCCCCAAGACATGCTAACCTCTCAACAATATATCATCCCCAAGACATGCTAACCTCTCAACAATATATCATCCCCCAAGATATGCTAACCTCTCAACAATATATCATCCCCCAAGACATGCTAACCTCTCAACAATATATCATCCCCCAAGACATGCTAACCTCTCAACAATATATCATACCCCCAAGACATGCTAACCTCTCAACAATATATCATCCCCCAAGACATGCTAACCTCTCAACAATATATCATCCCCCAAGACATGCTAACCTCTCAACAATAACAGGGAGGTTAGCATTTGGGGGGGGGGGGGGGGGTATGATATTTGTGTGTCTGTCATTGTTTCATTTCAAATCGAAAGTGGTGGAGTACAGAGCCAAAACAACAACACATGTGTCACTGTCCCAATACTTTTGGAGCTCACTGAATTTATACTGATACTGTAAATGCGTACATCCACTGTATATCAACTGTATACCCACTGTACTGTATATCTGTATATCCACTGTTCATTCTCTTATAGCTCAATGCTCACTCTAGCTATTTGTGTATAATGTTGTACGTAAACTTTGTGTAAACTCCTCTGTCTGTATTCTGTCTCTAAATGTTGTCTATCACTAGCAGCACCATATCACCAAGTACAATTCTGAGTAAAGATGTAGGATCTTAATTTGAACTTTCCTGCAGTGTATTTGTGTAAGGGATCGGGGTTTGGCTGGGTCTAGACAGAGTCTGACACTTCCCCATTCTACAGAGAGGGGGAGTCATCAGACTCGATCTGTTTCACCTGAGTTCTGAGCACACCTGTCAGTAATTAGTGCAGGATATAAGGTGTGCTCAGAAGTTCAGTCGGTGCGAGGTATTGTTCCTTTGTGACTTGCTAAGCGTTTTGTTCAGAGAGAGAGAGAGAGAGAGAGAGAGAGAGAGAGAGTTTGTTTTTGATTACCAGTGTACCAGACCTGTGCTTCGCTGTTGACTCCCCGTATTGCTTAATCCTCTGCTTGTCTATCCCAGTGATTACCGTACTCTGAACCTGTGCCCGTGCCCTCGACTATGACCACGCCCGCTCCCTTGGTACCTCTGCCTGTCTCTGCTTTGCCCGGTTTTGACCACAGCTCGCCAGACCACGATTAAGCTATTCCCTTGTCTGTACTCTAATAAAGCATCACAATTCTGCGATTGGATCTTACCACTCTGTCCGAGTATTCATTACAGAATACCTCGCCTTAACCATGGATCCAGCGGAATTACAGAGGCGATGGGAGATACAGGAGAAACGGATGGATGAATTCCTGCAGCTACTCAACGCTGGTGCGGCTGAAGGCACCACCCCTAGCACGGTCAGTCCTCGTCATGCACCTCCGATTTCTCTACCGACAAAGTACGACGGAGAACCTGGCGAAAATGTCGGGGGTTTCTACTCCAGACGTCCCTGTATATGTCCTATAATCATACTATGTTTCCTGAGGACCGTAGCAGGGTGGATTTCATGATTTCTTTGCTAACGGGAAGAGCACTGGATTGGGCTACTGCGCTTTGGGCAGCTGAGGTCCCCGAGTTGAATACGGAAGTTCAGTTTTAAGAGAGACTGTTCCAAGAGGTGTTCGACCACCCAGTATCGGGGCGTAGCGTGGGAGACCAACTATGCAAACTTCAGCAGGGCCGTCGCACAGTAGCCGACTACGCTTTAGAGTTCCGTACTATAGCAGCCGGTAGCGGATGGAGCGAGACTGCTTTGCTCACCGTTTTTTTCCGAAGAGGGCTGCGCAAAGAAGTACAGACTGAGTTTGCTTGTCGGGATATATCACTGCACTACATGAGTTTATCAACATAGCCATCTCTATTGATAATCTGATAGTGCAACACAAGGTATCCACAGTCCGGGAGCCCTCGGTTACTGGTCCTATGCAATCGACAGAGCGGAGGAGAGAATCTGAGGAGGAACCCATGCAACTGGGACGGTCACCCCTACAAAGTTCGGTGAGACAACAACGTCGGCAAGACGGACTATGCCTGTATTGTGGTCAGTCGGGTCATTTCATTCGTCAATGTCCGGTAAGACCAAACCGTACCCCAGAATATCGCCTCGGAACTGCCAAACCGGTGAGTGAGAGAGTGCGCAGGTTGGAAGGTCTTATTGATTCCGGGGGGGGGCTGCCAGTTTTATGGATGTGGGTCTAGCTGAGGAATTGGGAGTTCATCTTATCCCAATTCAAACCTCCCCTGCGAGTCAACGCGCTAGACGGTGAGCCCATGGGCACTGGGTTCATTACGCACCGTACAGATGTAATAAAGTTACAAGTGGGCTCCATACACCATGAGAACATCATTCTGTTCGTCATCTCCGCTCCAAGGGAGCCGCTAGTTCTCGGCCACCCCTGGCTCGTCACCCATGATCCGGTCATCTCCTGGAAATCTGGCGATATCACTGCTTGGAGTGAGGTATGTCGGGCAGAGTGCCTCAATTTACCTTGCAAAACGTCTACTGTGGAGGATGCGCAGGGTGCGTTGTCTACTGTTGTTCCAACAGAATACCAGGATTACGCGCAGGTGTTCTCCAAGGAGAGGGCTACCGTGTTACCACCTCATCGGGCCTGGGACTGCGCGATTGATCTGCTATCCGGGGCTACACACCTCCTCTTGGAAGAATCTACCCTTTGTCACAGCCGGAACGAGAGAATCGATGAGCAAGTATATTGATGAGGCGCTACAGCAAGGGGCCATTCGCCATCTACGTCTCCCGCCGCATCCAGTTTTTTCTTCGTTAAGAAAAAGGATGGCGGACTGCATCCTTGTATAGACTATCGAGGTTTTGAACGATATTACCATCAAAAATCGTTACCCTCTTCCTTTGATTCCAGCAGCCCTCGAGCAGGTGGGGCAGGCCTCAATCTACAGTAAACTGGACCTCAGGAGTGCGTACAATCTGGTGCGCATTAGAGAAGGGGATGAATGGAAGACCGCCTTCATCACACATCGAGGACACTATGAATATTGTGTCATGCCCTATGGACTTACCAACGTGCCCTCAGTATTCCAGGCGTTCATGAATGACTTTTTCAGGGACATGATTGATCGCTTTGTTATAGTGTACATTGATGACATCCTAATCTATTCTAACTCTCTGAGTGAACATGTGTCCCATGTACGACAGGTTCTGGATCGGCTCCTACAACATTATCTGTTCGTGAAGGCAGAAAAAGAGTGAATTCCATGTCACTACGATTTCCTTCCTTGGGGCCATACTCACTCCCGACGGGGTTAAACTGGATGAATCCAAGGTGCAAGCGGTACGAGACTGGCCTCAACCCCAGACGGTGAAAGAGCTCCAGAGATTCTTAGGGTTTGCCAATTACTATAGATGGTTCGTGCGTAATTTCAGCACAACCGCAGTTCCCCTGTCGGCGATGACCAGCTACAAGGGTCGCAGTCTGAACTGGACGGAGGGGGCAGTGCGTGCGTTTGAGACGTTGAAACAACGCTTTACCACCACTCCTATTTTATGTCAGCCGGACCCTACCTTGCCGTTTATCGTGGGAGTGGACGCCTCGGAGGTTGGAGTTGGAGCCGTGTTATCCCAACGCCAAGGTGAGCCACCTAAATCACGACCCTGTGCTTTCTTTTCAAGGAAACTGAAATTCGGCCGAGCAGAACTACGACGTGGGTAATCGTGAATTACTGGCGGTGAAGTTAGCACTGGAGGAGTGGAGACATTGGCTGGAGGGAGCAGAGCATCCGTTCCAAGTGCTCACGGACCACCGCAATCTGGAGTATCTTCACAGTGCTAAACGACTGAACTCCCGACAGGCAAGGTGGTCTTTATTCTTCAACCGTTTCCGATTCACTGTCTCTTATATCCCCCGGTCCCAAGAATGGTAAGGCGGACGCGCTTTCCCGACGGTTCGAGCGTGCTGAAAGACCCATGGAACCAGAAACCTATCCTCCCCATGAGTTGCCGTGCTGGTCCTGTGAGGTGGGCTATCGATGACACTATTCAGGAGAGCCTACAAGCGGAACCAGCCCCTCCAGAAACCCCGGGGTCTAAGGTGTTTGTACCAGCTCTGCTTCGACCTCAACTGATGGAATGGTGCCACACGTCGCTGGGATCTGGTCATCCCGGAATCACTCGAACTACACGGCTCATCAGCCGAAAATACTGGTGGGATTCCCTCACAGATGACGTCAGAGACTATGTCTTATCCTGTCCAGTATGTGCTCAGTCCAAGGCGCCTCGTGCACTACCGGAGGGTAAGCTGATGCCATTGCCAACTCCTCAACGACCATGGTCGCACATTGCCATGGACTTTGTTACCGATCTACCAGAATCAGAGGGCCATACTGTAATTCTCGTGGTCATCGATCGATTCTCCAAGATGTGCCGGTTAGTACCCATGACCCGTTTACCTAACGCCACTCAGATGGCTGTGACTATGTTTAACCAGGTGTTCCGGGCAGTTTGTGTTCCGGAGGATATTGTTTCCGACCGGGGACCCCAGTTTGTATCCCGGGTATGGAAGGCCTTCTGCGAACGCTTGGGCATCTCGGTGAGCCTCACCTCCGGATATCATCCCCAGGCCAATGGGCAGACAGAACGGCTCAACCAGGAAATTGGGAAATATCTACGGCAACAATGTTCGCGGCAGCCGCAAGAGTGGAGCCGATTCCTTCCTTGGCTAGAGTATGCTCAGAACTCACTCATTCACACCTCTCTACGTCTAACGCCCTTCCAGTGTGTTCTAGGGTATCAACCACCCCTGTTCCCGTGGGATACCGCACCAGGGATGGTACCGGGCTGTGGACGAGTGGTTCCGTCGGAGTGTGCGCAGGTCTGGGAGACGGCCCATCAACATCTCAGTCAGGCCTCACAACAGCAAAAGACCTACGCCGACCGACGCGGAGGAGACCTACTCCCACTTATCAACCCGGGCAACGAGTGTGGCTGTCTACCCGGGACCTGCGGTTCCGACGGAGCTGCAAGAAGCTTCAACCCAGGTACATCGGGCCTTTCAAGATACTGAGACGTATTAACCCCTGTCACCTACCGTCTGTTACTTCCCCGACACTACAGGATAACCCCTACGTTCCACGTCTCTCTGTTGAAACCTGTCCACTATAGCCCGATGTACCCCCCAATCGCTCAACAACCTACTACATCACCTTTGGAGGATGAACAGGACACTACCTATACAGTCCACGAGATACTGGAGTCAAGACGGAGACGAGGGGGCATCAAATATCTCGTGGACTGGGAGGGATATGGACCAGAGGAACGGTCCTGGGTCCCTGCCAAGGTCATACTGGATCCCGCTCTCAAGGCCACTTTCCACGCTGAAACACCCAGATCATCCAGGACCCCGATCCAGAGGAAGACCACCCGGTAGAGGTAGAAGTCCGTCAGGAGCCGGCCCTGGGGAGGGGGATACTGTAAGGGATCGGGGTTTGGCTGGGTCTAGACAGAGTCTGACACTTCCCCGATCTACAGAGAGGGGGAGTCATCAGACTCGATCTGTTTCACCTGAGTTCTGAGCACACCTGTCAGTAATTAGTGCAGGATATAAGGTGTGCTCAGAAGTTCAGTCGGTGCGAGGTATTGTTCCTTTGTGACTTGCTAAGCATTTTGTTCAGAGAGAGAGAGAGAGAGTTTGTTTTTGATTACCAGTGTACCAGACCTGTGCTTCGTTGTTTGACTCCCCGTATTGCTTAAATCCTCTGCTTGTCTATCCCAGTGATTACCGTACTCTGAACCTGTGCCCGTGCCCTCGACTACGACTACGCCCGCTCCCTTGGTACCTCTGCCTGTCTCTGCCTTGCCCGGTTTTGACCACAGCTCGCCAGACCACGATTAAGCTATTCCCTTGTCTCTACTCTAATAAAGCATCACAATTCTGCGATTGGATCTTACCACTCTGTCCGAGTATTCATTACAATTTGAGGTTTAAAAAGGCTTCTGAAGTTTGTAATTTCCACATACATTTTAGACTCAATTTTTTCTTAAGAATGTTTCGGCCACTACAAAAATGTCCATTAATAATCATTGGCTCAAATTAAGATCCTACATATGTATGTGTAAATGTACTTAAAGATGATTCTGATTCTGCAAAGGTTGAGTCTCTAGATTCCCTTGCTGCTCTGGGGAAATAATGAAATGGTTGTCATGGTGATTTAAACTGGGCCCATGTCATTTATTACATTTCACCCAATTGATAAAGGCAGCTACAAGGCTGAACCCAAAAGACAACTCTAAATCAGGACTTACTGATATTTTCCTGAAATCCTTTAATTCATTTTATTGTGTCTCTTTCTTCAACAAGTAATCTATGATATTAATATTGTTGCGAACAGCAGGGCAGGGAAGAGAACCCGGGTCTCTGGCGAGAAAGGCAAACACCCTATGCATCGAACCAATAGGGTTTCGGAAGAGGTTTCGAAAGAGACAATGTTTGTTTGTTGCTTGTTGTGTTTTTAAGCTTGTTTTGAGAAGACAAGCCTATAGGACTATTATGAAGGAGATCACCCTGGGGAACACATATAGTCTATAGGACTATTATGAAGGATATCACCCTGGGGAACACATATAGTCTATAGGAATATTATATGAAGGAGATCACCCTGGGGAACACATATAGTCTATGGGACTATTATGAAGGAGATCACCCTGGGGAACACATATAGTCTATAGGACTATTATGAAGGAGATCACCCTGGGAACACATATAGTCTATAGGACTATTGTGAATGAGATCACCCTGGGGAACACATATAGTCTATAGGACTATTATGAAGGAGATCACCCTGGGGAACACATATAGTCTATAGGACTATTATGAAGGAGATCACCCTGGGGAACACATATAGTCTATAGGACTATTATGAAGGAGATCACCCTGGGGAACACATATAGTCTAAAGGACTATTATGAAGGAGATCACCCTGGGGAACACATATAGTCTATGTGACTATTATGAAGGAGATCACCCTGGGGAACACATATAGTCTATGGGACTATTATGAAGGAGATCACCCTGGGGAACACATATAGTCCATGGGACTATTATGAAGGAGATCACCCTGGGGAACACATATAGTCTATGGGACTATTATGAAGGAGATCACCCTGGGGAACACATATAGTCTATAGGACTATTATGAAGGAGATCATCCTGGGGAACACATATAGTGTATAGGACTATTATGAAGGAGATCACCCTGGGGAACACATATAGTCTATAGGACTATTATGAAGGAGATCACCCTGGGGAACACATATAGTCTATAGGACTATTATGAAGGAGATCACCCTGGGGAACACACATAGTCTATAGGACTATTATGAAGGAGATCACCCTGGGGAACACATATAGTCTATAGGACTATTATGGAGATCACCCTGGGGAACACATATAGTCTATAGGACTATTATGAAGGAGATCACCCTGGGGAACACATATAGTCTAAAGGACTATTATGAAGGAGATCACCCTTGGGGGAACACATATAGTCTATGTGACTATTATGGAGGAGATCACCCTGGGGAACACATATAGTCTATGGGACTATTATGAAGGAGATCACCCTGGGGAACACATTATAGTCCCATGGGACTATTATGAAGGAGATCACCCTGGGGAACACATATAGTCTATGGGACTATTATGAAGGAGATCACCCTGGGGAACACATATAGTCTATAGGACTATTATGAAAGGAGATCATCTGGGGAACACATATAGTCTATAGGACTATTATGAAGGAGATCACCCTGGGGAACACATATAGTCTATAGGACTATTATGAAGGAGATCACCCTGGGGAACACATATAGTCTATAGGACTATTATGAAGGAGATCACCCTGGGGAACACATATAGTCTATAGGCTATTATGAAGGAGATCACCCTGGGGAACACATATAGTCTATAGGACTATTATGAAGGAGATCACCCTGGGGAACACATATATAGTCTATAGGACTATTATGAAGGAGATCACCCTGGGGAACACATATATTATATAGGACTATTATGAAGGAGATCACCCTGGGGAACACATATAGTCTATAGGACTATTATGAAGGAGATCACCCTGGGGAACACATATTGGGCACAGAATGAATTCACCCCATGCATCTAATTTACATCAAATACATTTTATGGAGTGTAGGCCTATTATAACACTCTGTCCACACAAAATATCATCAACTATATGAATACACATAACAATATCATCAACTATATGAATACACATAACAATATCATCAACTATATTAATACACATAACAATATCATCAACTATATTAATACACATAACAATATCAAACTATATTAATACACATAACAATATCATCAACTATATTAATACACATAACAATATCATCAACTATATTAATACACATAACAATATCATCAACTATATTAATACACATAACAATATCATCAACTATATTAATACACATAACAATATCATCAACTATATTAATACACATAACAATATCATCAACTATATTAATACACATAACAATATCATCAACTATATTAATACACATAACAATATCATCAACTATATGAATACACATAACAATATCATCAACTATATTAATACACATAACAATATCATCAACTATATTAATATCATAACAATCGTTGTCTTACCTTTTATATGTCTCTCAATAGAAGTAGAGTCTCTGAATGATCATTCGGTCACCTAAAGTTCCTTTCGTTTGTTCTGCTCATTTACATAATCAGGTTCTACCTGTTCTCCACTCCCTGTCTCTTTATAGCTCTTACAATGTGCCTTGGCATACATTCTACAAGTGTCTGGAACTCTATTGGAGGGATGTGACATCATTCTTCCACGAGAAATTCCATCATTTGGTGTTTTGTTGATGGTGGTGGAAAACGTTGTTTCAGGCGCCTCTCCAGAATCTCCCATACTTGTTCAATTGGGTTGAGACCTGGTGACTGAGACGGCCATGGCACATTGTGAAACATCAGCAAGTTCAGCAGTCTTTATCACTGAAGCTCCTGCCAAACGTGCCCCAACAATCACCAGTCGTTAAGCTCTTCCTGAGCAGGGTCGCAGTCTCTCCTGATTGCAGCCCCTCTCTCACCAGGGGTAGCAGTTCCTCTCTCTTCCCAGGGGTAGCAGCTCCTCTCTCCCCATCAATATGTCTTCCTCGTCTTGTCTAGTGTGTCTCTCTCCATCATATCCTATTCTTCTGTTGTTGTCTCTGTGTCTTGTCTGGTGTCTCTCTCCATCATATCATATTCTTCTGTTGCTGTCTCTGTGTCTTGTCTGGTGTCTCTCTCCATCATATCCTATTCTTCTGTTGCTGTCTCTGTGTCTTGTCTGGTGTCTCTCTCCATCATATCATATTATTCTGTTGCTGTCTCTGGTGTCTTGTCTGGTGTTTCTCTCTTTAGTTTTGCAATCCAAAACGATCAAGGGTGTACCGTAGTAGCTTAACAATGTTTTGGACCTCTATAGGGCTGTGTTGCGGTGACTGTATCACTGCCACACCGGCAGTCATCAGTCATGACCGCAGTCATCAGTCATCAGTCATCAGTCATCAGTCAGGACCGCAGTCATCAGTCATCAGTCATCAGTCATCAGTCATGACCGCAGTCATCAGTCATCAGTCATCAGTCATCAGTCATCAGTCATGATAGCAGTCATCAGTCATCAGTCATTAGTCATCAGACCATCAGTCATCAGTCATGACCGCAGTCAAATTCCACAAGACTGTTGAGTATTCTCTTCTGATGCATCATGCAGCCCATATATATGTTTTGACTTCTAAGACATTCTAGGTTTCAGAAGAGTATTATTAGTATTATTATTAATAATAATAGTATTGGGGCCGAGTGAAGAGAAACAATAACAAACAGAGAATGGTGGGATTATAAATTATTATTAAAATGGTTCTTGGATTATAAATTATTATTAACATGGTTCTTGGATTATACATTATTATTAAAATGGTTATTGGATTATAAATTATTATTAAAATGGTTATTGGATTATAAATTATTATTAAAATGGTTCTTGGATTATAAATTATTATTAACATGGTTCTTGGATTATACATTATTATTAAAATGGTTCTTGGATTATAAATTATTATTAAAATGGCTCTTGGATTATAAATTATTATTAACATTGTTCTTGGATTATAAATTATTATTAAAATGGCTCTTGGATTATTATTTCTTGCAGGTTTGTATCATTCACAGCTGAAGTTTCCAAATAACTGTTTCAAATGATCACTTTTATGCTCATCATAGCTACTTCATATGCGCACATGCTCCGGAATGGGAAAAATATCCTTTCTATTTTATTCAGCTAAATTCAATGATATTCTTCTTACTATAAAATCATATAATATAAAATAATGGCCCAGGACTCATAAGCATAGGCCTGTCTTGTCTGCTTAATGAACAAGCCTACAGCCTATGGCCTGGAGCATAGAGAGATAACATACAGTAGGCCACTCATATTCTGTTCTTCTGAAATACATTTTTCTTCATATCATGTTTATTTAGATCTGCCTAAAATAAATAATGGATTTATTGTATATATTAAATGTATTAATTTAAATATAGGTTTTCCAAAGGCGCGCATCAGCGGCTTGTATGCGGCTTGTATGTAGTGGAGGCCTGGAGATGCTAAATGTGTTTATGTTAATTAACGGTAAATTACTGTGAGACCAACAGTCTTTTACATGACAATAACCGGCTGACACAATGTAATGACAGCCTCAGCCATAGGCCTGTGTCTGGGTCACCTCAATCATCCTCCTCCCTACCATTTGCCCCTGGCTGCTGCTGTTCTCTAAGGGATCCACTGGCCTGCTGTTGTCATCTGTCCTCCTCCTTGGATCATCTGAAAGGTAGAAAGGTTGAGGTGCAACATGTCATTAGTTAGTTTTAAAGGGTGACTGCACTTCCTGATTTGGCCTCGTTTTAGATTGGGTTCGTTAAGAAAATATTAGCGGCCATGACTGAATTCAAATGTGAGTTAGTTTTGGGGTGTGGTTTGATGTGGGTGTCTCTTGTGTGGGTTTACAGGTTCCCAAATGTCACCTGACTGACTTTGGATAGGGGCTAGTTAGGGACCGTCAATAAATTACACAATGAAAATGAGACAATAGTGTCATATCTTTACATTTTCTCTTTAAATTCTTTCAATATTTGTAAATGAACAATAGTGTCATTGTCTCATTTAAACATTCATTTGTATATGAATTTCTAAAATGTATAGTTGATTTTGATTTTTAAATAATTTTAAGCTATTTGGAGCTATTGACATTTTTACATATAGTCCCATGAACATTGTGTAATTTACCGATGGTCCCTAACTAGCCCCATAGAGATATCTAAAGTCAACTCAAATGTCCCACAGACATTAGGACCGGGTGGCGTGCAGCTTCACTCCAAATGGATGATTACTTGTGTGCTGCCAGACGTCATCTGCCAGCCTCTTTACATTCTGTAGTCAATTTTAACAGAAGAATGAATGTTTCTCACTCATTTCGGTCCCACAGAGGCTGTTTTCTAAATGAGAAGTGTGTTTTTTTTTAGGTGCAGTTGCTCTTTAAAGTTTCTGTGTACTGACAGGACCAAGGCAACTCAACTATAAAGGCAAAACAGCACAACACAACTCCAAACATGACAGATACGAAGCTACATGGCCCCAGGGTATATGAATATAAAGAGACATGAGACAAAACAATGGACCTGTAGAAGGGAATAAAATTATAAGACCTCTATGATTCATTTAATTTCGTCAGCTAATGTGAGATTTTTAGATTAAATAATATTTGAGGACACATTACTTAAGGGCCTGTGTATTTTCAAAGTTATGTTCACCTACAATCTAACCACAAATCTGTCCATCTTTTCCCCTCCCTTTCTGGCTGCCCTCCCCCTTCCCTTCGAATTCAAGTGTGTTTATTTATTATGTACACATGATATACACTGTGTGGACAAAACATTAGGAATACCTGCTCTTTCCATGACATAGACTGACCAGGTGAATCCAGGTGAAAGCTATGATCCCTTATTGATGTCACCTAAAGCTGTGTCGGTCATGACATTCTGTCAGCCGGTGATTGTCATTCAGATAACTGCCGGTCTCATGGTAATTCACCCTTAATTAACATAAACACATTTAGCATCTCCTGGATTCCACTCATAGCCTACAAGCCACTGATGCGGACCTTTGGAACATCTACATTTAAAAAGTCTAATAAATCCATTCAATATAGCCTACACCACCACAATAACTCCAGTATGAAAATGTATGCATTCACTAACTGTAAGTCGCTCTGGATAAGAGCGTCTGCTAAATGACGTAAATATAAAATTATTTATTTTAGACAGGTCTAAAGAAACATTACATTAAGAAAATGTAGCCTATTTCAGAAGAACACACTAAGAATTAGGGGTTCAATTAATCAACTATGCTGCTACTCTGTTTATTATTTATGCATAGTCACATTAACTCTACCCACATGTACATATTACCTCAACTACCTCAACTAGCCGGTGCCCCCGCACATTGACTCTGCACCGGTACCCCCCTGTATATATAGCCTCCCTACTGTTATTTTTTTTTACTTCTGCTCTTTTTTTTTCTCAACACTTTTTTTGTTGTTGTTTTATTTTTCCTTTTTTTGTAAAAAATACATGCACTGTTGGTTAAGGGCTGTAAGTAAGCATTTCACTGTAATGTCTGCACCTGTTGTATTCGGCGCATGTGGCCAATAAAATTTTATTTAATTTTATTTAATTTTATTTTATTTTATTTTATTTGGAAAGTTGAAATGTAAAAAAGGTTCTTACATTTGGAGAGTTCCTCTGGGAACCTTTCCTAATCAATGGGTTCATATTTGAACCTTTCTTATCATAAATGGTTCTTGGAGGAACCTGAAGGTGAAAAGGTTCCTGGAGGAACCTTTCAATATGCTGACGGCCTCTTATTATCAATAGGTTCCACATGACTACTACCACCCATATCAACAGTTTCTCCAAATGTCCACAAAAAACTCCTGCTAAGTGTTAGTCCCTGTTCTCCTGCATTATTTAGGGAGAAGAACATCTAGCAACGTTTTGCTAGCTAGCTGGCTAATTTTAGCTAATTTTGACCCCTTTGGTTCTTGCATGAACAAACCCCCACCCCCACCCCCCAAAACCCAACCAGAGTTTAAACCAGCACTCAGTTTTTTGACGGCTGTATGGGCGCAGGCCCCCCACCTGCCCAGCCCCCTACTGGGTTTGATTGAATTAAAAGACAGTGTCCTTCTCTCCCGCCTGCCGAACACCTCCCCTCGCCGTCGTTAACAGAACAGTGGTAAAACAGGCCTCTCCCGCCTGCCGAACACCTCCCCTCGCCGTCGTTAACAGAACAGTGGTAAAACAGTGCCCAACAGGCAGGGGTGAAGGACACTGTCTACAGGTGGACAGCTAGCTAGCTACTGTTGTCGCCCTCGACCCTTCTTCTTCGGCAGCTGGCATCCAACCTTATTGTGAGCTGAGAAACCGGTTAGTAAATCATGTACCTGGGTACTGTGTTCAGTACAATGTTTGTGTTATATTGTCAAGTTGAAGGTACTCTGTATTAAGTGAAGTTACATTCTGTGTACCTCTGTGTTCATCCTGTGCAGTGCAGTCAAGATGAGCCATCCAAGATGTCCACCCTCAGCACAAAAGGTGTGTATACAATCTTTAAAATATAATCCCTGCCCACATATAATGTGATCAATCCCTCTATATGCTACTCAATGCTAAGTCGTTTTCTCTCAATACAATCTCAGGGTTGGATCATTGCTGCTCTGTCTGAATATCTGGTGACTGACTGCCCATGGTCATTTGATCCTAGATTTGCTGTTTTCCTTTTCACTGTATGTATTTTCCAATGACAGCCTGTGTTGTGATATCAGCAAGAAAACATTATTGCTGATATATATATATATATAGAAATATATATATAGAAATATATATGGCAAATAGCAATCCTATATGGATGGTGTTAAGAGATAGATGGGAGGTATTGAATAGAGTTGAAGGATGGGACTAATAACAACTAACAACAAATAATAACAAGATAACTAATAATGTAAGCATACTGTGTCCATAATAAGAATATAGGTTGTATGTTGGGAGCTTTTGGGAAAGAGCACAGTTAGAAAGATATGGCATATAGAAGCAAACCGGATGGACATCATGAAAATGATCGGAGAGGTTGAGAGTAGAAGAAGTTCAGGAGCAAAAACAAACAAAATATAATTATTGTAAAATTGACTGTGTCCATAAAATGTATATAGTAAGTATAAGCTGGAAGTAGAGGCCTAAGCATTGTTGTTCACTAGTTTACGCCAATTAGGGAAGGGGTTGGAAAGTAATAAAGGGGAATATATTTTTTTTAAAGGATATGTACTGTATGTATGTACAATGAGGGAAAAAGTATTTGATCCCCTGCTGATTTTGTACGTTTGCCCACTGACAAAGAAATGATCAGTCTATAATTTTAATGGTTGGTTTATTTGAACAGTGAGAGACAGAATAGCAACAAAAAAAATCCAGAAAAAAGCATTTCAAAAATGTTATAAATTGATTTGCATTTTAATGAGGGAAATAAGTATTTGACCCCCTCTCAACCAGAAAGATTTCTGGCTCCCAGGTGTCTTTTATACAGGTAACGAGCTGAGATTAGGAGCACACTCTTAAAGGGAGTGCTCCTAATATCAGTTTGTTACCTGTATAAAAGACACCTGTCCACAGAAGCAATCAATCAATCAGATTCCAAACTCTCCACCATGGCCAAGACCAAAGAGCTCTCCAAGGATGTCAGGGACAAGATTGTAGACCTACACAAGGCTGGAATGGGCTACAAGACCATCGCCAAGCAGCTTGGTGAGAAGGGTGACAACAGTTGGTGCGATTATTCGCAAATGGAAGAAACACAAAATAAACTGTCAATCACAAAATCAGCAGGGGATCAAATACTTTTTTCCCCTCAGTGTATGTGTGTATGTATGTATATGTATATATAGTGGTCTACTAGAGATCCTGGTTCAAATCCAGGCTCTGTCGTTAGCCGGCCGCGACCTGGAGACCCATGGGGCGGCACACAATTGGCCCCAGCGTCGTCCAGGGTAGGAGGGAGCCCAAAAAAAATCAGCGTCGTCACTAATTATAGGGAATGGCCGGCAGGGATGTAGCTCAGTTGGTAGAGCATGGCGTTTGCAACGCCAGGGTTGTGGGTTCGATTCCCACGGGGGGCCAGTATGGAGAAAAAAATAAAATAATGTATGCACTCACTCACTCTGGATAAGAGCGTCTGCTAAATGATGTAAATGTAAATATGTTGTGTGTGTGTGTATATATATATAAAACATGGGGGACTGGAAGTGATGCAGACAATTACATTGATGGAAGTTACAATCTATTTGCAATATTAAGCTGATCTACCCCCTTAAAAAAAAACCAAAATAAATAAAATAATAATATTAATTACCTGAAAATTGTATGTCATCCAGTCTTAAAATGTCTGCAAAAACCAAACATTGAAATACTGTTAAATATAAAATAAATATTTGAAAAAAACCTTGTTATACATTGAGTGAATTGTTATACATTGAGAGATATAGAATAGTATACTAACATTCTAGATACAGTACACACACACACACACACACACACACACACACACACATACATAAGCAAGTCGCTAGGATATTATTTTTTTTATAACTGTGATGTAACTGAACATCCACTAGGTGGAGCCAGTGGTCCACTCTTGAGTAGAGACTTGGTTTGGCATGCAATTTCATGGGTTCTGAGACACCTTGAGACATGTCACATAAAATTGACATTTGTTTGGTATAAACAGTAGGATATATACATATGTCGGTAGAGTCCATTCTCGTTTTAAAAAAATCAATAACACAAACATCTCATTCATTATATACTATATCATTTTATACAATACATTATTAAAAATATTCATTTATAATATACAACATAAATAATATATATATATGCATATTTAGATATAAAAGCCTTCATCATATTGAAAATTCACTCACCTTCAAATGCTCCATGAGGAATAAATGATTCAAGGAGTCTCTTTAAGATGTATGTCTTCAGGCTTCTGGTCCTCTGGGTCTCTTTTTTCTTGGTTGACTGAGACATCCCACGGACGCTCTTTTATGGGGTCAAATGGATCTGTTTAGGTTAGCAGTAAAAACGGACATCTTTAAGAATACAATTACCTTTTTTGTTTTTAATTGACTGAGACATCCACTGGACATTCCATCCTCGGACGCCTCCCGGACATTCCCGGACGCCCCCCCCCTCCCCGAGAGCTATTTTTAAAAGGTTAAAGGATAAACAGGTTTAAAAAAAGTAGTTCAAAGACACTTGTGGGGACCCCATGTGTACATACAGTTCCCTTGTGTGTAAGGGACCCCCTAGATGAGCAAACTGTTGACCATTAAAATATGGATAGCTGACAACTCTTTCTCTAAAAAGGTTAAAGGTAAAACCGGTTTACAGTTTTTCTCCATTGGTTTGGCTCATTTCTTTGAAAGAGAAATTACATTCTCAAAACTACATGGACAAACCTCCAAACCACTTGGCAATTGTTTCACAACAGAATTGAATTTCTCATTCATTTCATCAAATTGCAAATGTCTAAGTACATGTCTCAATGTCTCAGTACATCTTTGCAAATGATTAAGTACAGGTAGCCTACATTTAGCACAATTTCCAAGTGAATAGATCTTGTTGATCTAAACTGATTGTTGATTCTCAGTCTAATGGTTGTTTCGCTCCAAAACGTGTCAGCGTCATTTCATTGTATAAGTCATCACATGCACAATAGTCTGTTCAATTGTCAAAATTAGTCAAGAACATAATACCATGAATACCATATATGAATCCCTTGGAACATTTTGATAAATTTATTACAGCAATTGACAGTCAGGTGAAACTAGAACTTGACTAACGAAGGAGGAGTTTCACACATCTCAGATGACCAATCAACAGTATGTTTAGTTACCTGACAGGTGCTGTCCATGACTGTGAATGCTGCCAAAACATGTATGTAAAGAGCTTGACCATGCAGGACCAGTACAATTTTCTGAACATGGAGGCACCTGGCCAAGTAAATGAACAAGGGCAACTGCCTGCTCGAGGAAGAGGAAGAAGAAGAAGAGGAGGAGGAGGAGTAAGGGTGCGTGGTGGTGGAATAGGGGAAGAGGCCGAGGAGCACGAAGACACCATGCTGTCCCGGATGAAATTCGGGCCACCAATTATAGACCATGTCATCAACCATGGCCTCACAATGGCGGAGGCAGGTCGCCGAGTGCAGCCTAATGTGCCTCGCTCAACAGTCTCCTCCATCATCCAAACCTTTCGCAGGGAAAAACAGGTATGTAGTCAGTCAATGATGGAATTATATGTTGTATAGGACAGGACACTGTGCATAGAGCAAGAAATATATTTATTTACATATTTACCTATTCATTTAGTGTGTGTGTGTGATAGGCCTACAGTAATATCTTACCTCAATGGGATGTTATGATACTAAAAATGACAAGAAAAACATTGGAGAAAATAAACTATGGAATAGTTTATTTTCCACAGTATTGATGATACAGTTTTCAGTAGTATTCCAGTCACTGTGCAGTGATGCATTAGAATTGTGTGGTAAAGTTACTGTAAGTAAAACAACAATACAATTACATAGGTAACTCATTCTGTAAGGAATACATAAGGTATACATTACGAATGGAGTGTTGTCCTTTGACTTCTATATCTAGGATTGGACGACAAACCTTGCACAGGTGGCAGAGGAAAACTTCTCAATGAACACAAGAACAAGAGATCTGTAACATGGTGATGGCAAATAATGCCATCACATTGAGACAGATCCGCGCTGCAATCCTACAAGACAATGCCATATTCCAAAATGTCAACTCTATAAGCATCTCCACAATAGACCGGATATTGAAGAAGCATCAGATGACAATGAAGCAAATTTACAGGGGTACCATTTGAGAGGAACTCTGATAGAGTGAAAGAGCTGCGGGTGTACCAGTATGTACATGTAAGTCAGTTACTGGTTGTCCATCATTATAACATTTTTACAATTAAGCAGTGGTTCCCAAACTTTTTGGCTTCAGTACCCACTTTACCTGATTTGTGTATCCAGGTAATCCAGGTATGGAAGTATTTGATTTATCTGACTTCAACATTTCGCCTAAAAACTGCAGCTTACTGTATGATGCAATTATCATTATAATCCTTATTTTTGAAGAATATAACATACAATAAGAAAAGGGGTCAAAGAGCTGCAATAGTGCCTCCCATGTAAATCTATCTAATACTGTGGGTTTTACTGTAACATTTCAGTAAGTCTAGTCATTGATGATTTCCCCCCCTCCCCTTTCTGTCAAATACCCCCTGTAGTACCTCTGCATAGGGGTACATGTACCCCAGGTTTGGAACCACTGGAGTAGTGGCCAGTAGTATATTGAACTTGTGGAGAAACATAGAAATTCCTATGTAATTGTCTGTAACTGTAGTGTATGACTCTTCTGTATGACTGATTTGATGTTTTCTTTTTTTTACGCTATTGTAGAGAATAATGGCATTGGAAGGAAACGAGACCCATCACATCCTCGTGTTTGTGGATGAAGCTGGCTTCAACCTGGCCAAGGGCCGAAGACGGTGGCCGTAATATTATTGGCCACCGGGCCATGGTGGATGTCCCAGGCCAGCGAGGGGGCAATTATAACTATGTGTGCTGCCATATCGGAGAATGGTGTGGCCACTCACATCCCCAGTCTTGGCCCATACAATACACAGAAGCTCCTCATCTCTCTTGGACCGCCTTCATGTTGATTTGATCCCTGAAAATGAGAGCGGTCTCGTAGGGCCTCACCTACCACAATATGTCATTGTATGGGACAATGTGAATTTCCACCGTTGGCCCGCTCATCAGGGCCTGGTTCACTACTCATCCAAGGATGGTCATGGTGTTCCTACCACCTTACTCTCCTTTCCTCAATCCTATTGAGAGGTATTTCTCCGCTTGGAGGTGGAGAGTGTATGAGCATCGGGGCTCAAGATCAGAGGTCCCTGCACTCCATGCAATGGAACGCTGCGTTGTGAGGATATTAACAGGAGATTCAGTGTAGGGTGATGGTTGGCGACATGCACGGCCGTTTCTTCCCTCGTTTTGCATCGCAAGGGAGAAATACGCTGTTGATGTGGACTGAGAATCTGTGGCCAGGACAGCCAGCAGCGTAGTGGATGGCCAGGAGGGTGAGGACAGCGACCAGTGAAGAACTGTTAGTTGTGAAACTCCAGCTTTATTTACAGCACTGTAGGCTGCATATAATTTATCATTGTTTTTGTTTGTGTGTTTATATTACAGTATATTATGCGTATACATTTTCTTTTACTCTGATGTATAGAAGTTACTTTATGTGTGTGAATGATAATGGTTACATTTCCGTGGCAGTATGAGTTGCAATGTGTGATGTCAAACACCTTGGAGGCTACTCTTACCTAAAAGCCTATTTATTTTTTCAGTTTTATACACAATTGTATTTCTGTTAGCTAGACAAAAAACAGATACAGTAAACCATTGTCAATGAAGGACTGGGCTAAGGACTGAAAGTGCTGGACATGAGGGGATATTTCAATGGCCTCCGCTGCCATAGTGACAAAACATCTAAACATTTGACTTGCAGTGCTTACACAATGCCAAAGGGACACGAAGCATTTTCCGGAGGGCACTGACGTTTAACATGAGAAGGAAATTTAGTTTTGACACATGCGGTGGAACTGTTTTTGGGAGAGGTATGAGGTTGTTGCAGGTGAAACCATGGTGTTGTGACCGAACCATCCATGTTATTTTGGCTAAAGCACCAAAGAGTGTTGAGAACGTAACGGTCTGTTTCAAGAAATGAGCCAAGCAGCAATGAGAAGGATCTTTGCCATTTCTCGTGAACACTGGACTCCTTATATGGGAAAGGAATTAGTTTTGAAGCATGGATCCGTGAACAGTGTTAGGAGAGATATGAGCTTTTGCAATTGAGCTATAGTGTTGTGTTAACTGTAAGACTGTTTTGCCAAATAAATCTTAGAGTTTTGAGAATGTAATTTCTGGTTCAAGAAATGAGCCAACCAATGGAGAAAAACTGTTAAAAGTCACACTTCCTGTCCCCAGTCCACCATGCCTAGCTATGCCCACACTGGGGGCCTGGTTGACGGAGCGCTCTCTGAAAGAAGTCCTTTATTGTCGTATTCCACCGGATTTTGAGTTGTCTATCAAACCGGCAGT
>CM072257.1:10813024-10849069 GCA_036851935.1 Coregonus suidteri | reverse complement strand
CCCAGTTATCCACCCCCTTTCTGATTGCGACGATGAGGGAAAATTTCATTGCAGGGGAGCCGGTTTTTCAAAAAACGGGAAATCTCAGGAGCGGGGTAAAAACTTGGTGCGCTTTAGGGAGGGTGACGAATGGAAGACAGCGTTTAGTACCAATTGGTAAATTTCAAATTTTCTGTCATGCCAAGGGGGTTGGAATGCTCCATAAGTTTCCCAAATCCTTCGTAGATAACATTTTCCCGGGTAGCGGGGGAAAAGGGGGTGGTGGGTGTACATGAGACATTTTGGGGGGGTTGTACTCGTTTTACCCACCCGAGCATAAAAACCCCTGGGCGGGGGTTGTGGGCCCTTTTGGGACCCACGCCCTATAGTAAAGGCGGGGAAAAATGTCTGTTTTTCCAGGGGGGTCTGTCCCCTTTTTTGGGTTTATCGGTTTTTCGCTTCGGGGGTGAGAATGGGGGGAGGGATCGTTGTGTGTCCGCTGTGCGAAATTTGGAAAACCCCCACTACTGTTAAAAGAGGTGCGAGCAGTTTTGGGCTTTGCGAATTACTACCGGAGGTTTATCCGCGGGGTTTTGGACAGGTGGCAGCTCCCATCACGTCCCTTCTGAAGTGGGGGGTCCGGGGTGCGCCTGCAGGTGGTCAGCCGATGCGGACAGGGCCTTTAGGAGACTGAAGGACCGTTTCGTGCTCCGGTGCTAGCGCATCCGGAGTCCCGCATTACCCTTCAGGTCGATGGGTAGAGCGTTGAGGCTGGTATAGGGCCGTTTCTCTCTCAACGGTCCTCGAGCACGCACCTAAACTCGCCCTTGTGCCTCTTATACAAGCCCTTGAACAGCGCCGGTTAAGAAGATGGCTGCCGTTTACAGCCCTCTAACCAATTATACTATTATGTGTGTTTTCCGCGTTTATTGTGTAAATTGTATCTTTGTACATAATGTTTCTGCTCATCGTCGTATGTATAAACCAAAGAGAGCTTCTGGATATCAGGACAGCGATTACTCTACCTCGCGTTGGGATTGAATCACTTTTTCTTCAACGAGTGCGTTCGACGAAGGATATTTTGACAGACACCACTGATCAAGGCCCAGATCCCCGTACATTCGCGTTGAGGAAGAGAGACGACGGAGATATCGTGGGGACGCAGATCCGGGGGTGCATCGGTAAGGATTCCGACTGCCGAACGAGGGAGGTAAACTTGCCTCTCCATCAATCCTATTAGCCAACAGCGTTGTCAAGCTTTTGAGAAAATAAAATTGACGATTTTTAAGATTATGGTTTATCCTACAAAGGGGACATTTAAAAAATAGCTGCTAAATGACTATGTTTCACGGAATAGAGTCGTGGCCTTCTGAACACGACCAACAATGACAACATTCAGGCTAGCACGAGGTATACGACTACATCGGCAGGACCCAGAAACGTCTGACCTCGCGTAAGACGAAGAGCGGCAGCGGTCTCTGTATTTCTGTGTATATTTGTAAACAAACAGGCTGGGGTGCACAAAAATCAAATACTAAGGAAGTCTCCAAGGTTTGGCCTCGACTGAGGTAGAGTATGCTGTATGATAAGCTTGTAGACCACACACTATTCTACCAATAGAGCATGAGTTTAATCTATTATTTTTCATAGCTGTCTCTATTACCACCACAAACCAATGCTGGCATTAAAGATTGCACTTGACTGAGTTGTACAAGGCCCATGTAATCAACAGGAGGGGGAAAACGCTCATGCCAGAGATGCAGCGCTCCTCGTAGGCCAGGGGACTTTAAATGAGGGAAACTTAAAATCCGTTCTACCTCATTTCTACCAGCCATGTTTAGAATGTGCACAGAGGGCGAAAAAAAAAAACTCTAGGACAACCTTTCACTCCCACAACACACAGACGCATACAAAGCTCACTCCCGCGCCCTCAATGTTGGCAAATCTGACCAATAACTTCTATCCTCCGGATTCCTGATGATAAAGCAAAAATGACCTGAAGCAGGAAGCACCAGTGATTCGGGCTAATAAAAAAGTAGGTCAGATGACGCAGATGCCTAAGCTACTGGGAATCTGTTTTTGCTAGCAACAGACTGGAAACATGTTCCCGGGATTCTTCAGACAGCAAGTGAGGAGTTCCACCACATCTATACACTGGCTTACATCCAATTAAGTGGCATTCGATGATGTCGTCTCCACATGGACAGTACGTTACATACCCCAACCAGAAAGCCATGGATTAAAGGAAACAACTCGGCCACGAGAGTGTAAGGGTTAGAGCTGCCGCTTTCAAGGAACGGGACTCTAACGCCGGACGCTTAATTTAAGAAATCACCGCTATGACCCTCGAGACGACCCTCAAAACAGGCAAAGAGTCAATACAGGTCTAAGAGGGTTGGATATCATCACTACCACTGGCCTATGAGTGCTCGTCTGGATGTGGACAGGGCTTGAAAAACCTATTACAGACTACAAAGGGAAGCACAGCCGCTGAGCTGCCAAGTGAACAGAAGCCTACCAGACGAAGCTAAAACTAAAACCACTCTATGCTCGCCTTCGAGGCCAAGCAACCACTGAAGCATGCATGAGGAGCACAGCTGTTCCGGACGGGGATAGGGTTGTGATCACGCTCTGCCGTAGCCGATTGTGAGTAAGACTTTTAAGCAGGGTCAGACATTCACAAAAGGCCGCAGGCGCCAGACGGGATTACCAGGAAGTGTTGTACCTCCGAGCAGTGATGACCAAACCTCGGCAAGTGTCTTCACTGACATTTCAACATGTACCTGACTGAGTCTGTAATACCAACAGTGTTTCAAGCAGACCACCATACGTCCCACGTGACCAAAGAAACTTCTAAGATATAACCTGCCTAAGATGACTACCGACCCGTAGCCCACTGAACGTCCTGTAGCCATGAAGTTGCTATGGACAGACTCCTGGTCTATGGTCTCCAACAGCAACAGAATTAATCCAGAAACCCTAGACCCACCTACAATTTGCATACCGCCCCCCCAAAACAGATCACAAGATGATGCAATCCTCTATCGCAGCCTCCCACACTGGACTTTCACACCTGGACAAGAGGAAACAACCTCACGTGGAGGAATGCTATTCATTGGACTGAGGAAGCTCAGCATTCAACGACCAATAGTGCCCTCTAAGCTCATCACAAGCTAAGGATCCTGGGGATATAAACACCCTCCCTCTGACATCTGGGATCCTGGACTTCCTGACGGGCCCGCCCACAGGTGGTTAAGTGTAGGGTAACAACACATTCTGCCCACACTGATCCTCAACACGGGCGGGCCCCTCAGGGGTGCTGTGCTCAGTCCCCCCTGAATTGACTCTCTGTTCACCCATGTAGCTGCATTGGCCAGGCACGACTCCAAACCACCATCCATTAAAGTTTGCCGACGACCAACACAGTGGTAGGCACTGATCACCGACAACGCATGAGACACCGCCTATTAGGGAGGAGGTCAGAGAATCGGCGTTGTAGGTGGCCCCGGACAACCAACCTCTCCCTCAACGTGACCAAAGACAAGGAGATGAGTATGGGACTACAGGAAAAAAAAAGAGGAACTCTGAGCACGCACCCATCTTCTCGCATCGACGGGGCTGTAGTGGAACAGGATTGGAGAGCTTACAAGTTCTTGGTGTCAACATCACGCAACGAACTATCATGGTTCCAAAGCACAACCAAGGACAGTCTGTTGAATGAGGGCAAGACAAAAGCCTCGTATTCCCCCCTAAGGAGACTAAAAAGATTTGGCCAATGGGTCCTTCAGATCCTCAAAAAATTCTTACAGCTGCCACCATCGAGAGGCATTCCTGAGACTGGTTGGCATCAGCGCCTGCGTTTATGGTAAACTGCTTGGGCCTCTAGACCGCAAGCGCACTACAGAGGGTAGTGCGTACGGCCCAGACACACACAGCGTGCCAAAAAGCTCCCTGCCATCCAGGACCTCTATACCAGGCGGTGTCAGAGGAAAGGCCCTCAAAATTTGTCAAAGGACTCAAGAGCAACCTAGTCATAGATGTCTCTCTCTGACTACCGCACACGGCAAGCGGTTTGAGTACCGGAGTGCCAAGATCTAGGTCCCAAAAAACTTCTCAAACAGCTTTTCTACCCTCAAAAGCCAAGAAGACTCTCTGAGACAGCTAATCATGGCTACCCGGACTATTTGCACTGCCCCACCCACACCATCCTTTTTACGCTGCTGCTACTCTGTGAAGTATTTATGCATAGTCACGTATAACTCTACCCAGACATGTACATAATGATCCTCAAACACCTCAACTAGCCGGTGCGCCCCGCACATTGACTATGCAACGGTACCCCCTGGATATAGCGCTCCCCTACTGTCACTTTGATTCTATTGTATATATAGCACTCCCTACTGTCACTTTATTTTTACTTCGGATCTTTTTTTTCTCAACACTTTTGTGTGGTTGCATTTTATTTTTCTTTTTTGTTTTTAAAATAAAGCACTGTTGGTTAAAGGGCACTGTAAGTAAGCATGTCACTGTAATGTCTGCACGTTGATTCGGGCATGAGACAATAGTAATTTGATTTGATTTGATTTGATTTACAGTAAGAAGCTCAGCCCGGCGGATGAGCTACACTATGACGTTGGGGACAGGAGCTGTTAGCTGTAGTTCAAGCCCTAAGGTGTGAGCATTGGCTGTGAGGGGGTCAAACACCCTTTCCTCATTTTGAACTGCCGATCGGAACCCGGAAATAAAATTCCCCGGGAGCGAGGAGGGCGAAAACCCCCGCCAGGCCGATGGGGTTGTTTTTTCCCAGGTTGTATTTTAAAAACAAGTACAAAACCCTGGGTCCCAGAATGGTAAGGCCCGATGCCTTTTTCCCCGGCGGTTTTGGGCCGGAGGAGAGGCCCTTTTAGCCCACTCCCAAAACCCCAAAATTTTTGCCCGGGGGCACCGGTGGTGTGGGGGGTCGATGCCGAAATCGAGGGGAGGTTTTCATACCGGGCCCCAGCCCCCCACAGTGTCCTGAGGGTCGGAAATCCTTTTGCCGAGGGTTCGGGGTGACTCATTTTTGGGCTTCCCCACGTCACCCTCTTGGGGGGAAACCCCCCGGGGGTTACCCGGCCCCCGGGCGGTTTATGCCCCAGCACTAAATTTCGGTGGGCCCCCCCTTTTGGGTAGGGATGTGGGGTTTAAAGTCCCTCCCGCTCGGGGGTGTTTCCCAGTGTAAGGCGCCCCACATCTGCCCCGGGGTAAGTTACAACCCCGCCCGTTCCACAACGACCATGGTCCCCCTTCCGGTTTGGGTTTTTTGAAGACCTTCCCCTTCTCAGGGGAATACCACCCTCCTGGTCGTGGGGGACCGGTTCTCAAGGGGCCGTCGTTTTCTCCCTATGGGGGTTTCCTACTGCCCTACTGACCCTTTAGGCCCTATTTACCCCGGGCTTCCGGCATTTACGGGGTACCCGAGGTTAGTGTCTGACGAGGGCCCCCCCGTTTCCCCTTGTGTTTGGAGAGCGTTCATGAGCGTTTTGGGGTCTCGGTTAGCCTTACCTCAGGGTACCACCCGAAGAGTAAACGGCAGGTAGAAAGTGTCAACCAGGATCTGGGTAGGTTTCTGAGGCGTATTGCCAGGACCGGCCGGAGGGGTGGGCCGGTACATTCCCTGGGCCGAGAGGCCCGAAAACTCTCCCGACTCCCCCCTTTCTAACCTAAAACCCCTCCAATGTGTTAGGGTTACCAGCCTTCTGGGGGATTGGCCAGAGCCAGATCGAGCCCCCCGCGGTGGGTGATTGGGGAGGCGCTCGGGAAAAGACTGGAACGGTGCCCACTTCACCTTAGCGGGCCGCCTTCTCAAAAAGGCGAGCGCCCATCTCCACCGCAGTAGGGGCCCCCGGTGTTACGCACCCGGGGATCGAGGTTTGGGCTCTTTTCCAGAAAATACCCCTCCGCCTGCCCCCGCCGGAAGCTGGGTCGCGGTTTTTTGGGGCCCTTTAAAAGTCCGAGAAGATTTAACGAGGTGGTTATGATTCACTACCTGTTTTGTTATAAAATATTAACCCCCTTCCATGGTCTCTTCTCAGGCCCCGGGGGGTGCGGTCCTCTCTCTCTCTCTCCTCTCTTCTTCTCTCTCTCTCTCTCTCTCTACACAAAAGCCCCCTGGGGTTTTTTGGGTTGGTGTGTGTGTGAGTGTGTGTGGTGTTTTTAAAAAAACTGTTTTGTAAACCTGTTTTCCCTTGAAGGCGTCCGAGGATGGAATGTCCAGTGGATGTCTCAGTCAATTAAAAACACAAAAAAGGTAATGTATCTTTAAGAATAAGGATGTCCCGTTTTACTGCTGAACCTAAACAGATCCATTTGACCCCATAAAGAGCGTCCGTGTGGGATGTCTCAGTCAACCAAGAAAAAGACCCAGAGGACCAGAAAGGCCTGAAACACACATCTTAAAGAAACCCTTGAATCATTTATTCCTCTTGGAGCATTTTTGAAGGTGAGTTGAATTTTCAATATGATGAAAGGCTTCTATATCTAACTATGCATATATATATATATAATATATATATATTATATATATGTTGTATCGCTTATAAATGAATATTTTTAATAATGTATTGTATAAAATGAATATAGTATATATATGAATGAGATGTGTGTGTTATTGATTTTTTTAAAACGAGAATGGACTCTACCTACATATGTATATATCCTACTGTTTATACCAAACAAATGTCAATTTTATGTGACATGTCTCAAGGTGTCTCAGAACCCATGAAAATGCATGCCAATCCAAGTCTCTACTCAAGAGTGGACCACTGGCTCCACCTAGTGGATATTCAGTTACATCACAGTTATAAGATAAATTACTAGTCAATTGATATGTGTCTGTGTGTGTCTATCTAGAATGTTAGTATAATATTATATATATATATATATATATATATATATATATATATATATATATATATTATATATATATATATATATATATATATATATATATATATATATATATATATATATATACCTACATATTTATTATCCTACTGTCTTTTTACCAAAACAAATTTCTATTTTATGTGAAGTGTCTAATCAAGAGTGGACCACTGGCTCCACCTAGAGGATGTTCAGTTACATCACAGTTGTAGAAACAAATTACCTAGCACGTTAGTATACTATTCTATATCTCTCAATGGATAACAATGGTTTTTTAAATATTTAACAGTATTTCAATATTTGTTTTTTGCAGACATTTTAAGACTGGATGACATAAAATTTTCAGGTAATTAATATTATTATTTTATTTATTTGTTTTTTTTAAGGGGGTAGATCAGCTTAATATTGCAGATAGATTGTAACTTCCATCAATGTAATTGTCTGCATCACTTCCAGTCCCCCATGTTTTTTTATATATATACACACACACATATTTACATTTACGTCATTTAGCAGACGCTCTTATCCAGAGTGAGTGAGTGCATACATTATTTAATTTTTTCTCTCCATACTAGCCCCCCGTGGGAATCGAACCCACAACCCTGGCGTTGCAAACGCCATGCTCTACCAACTGAGCTACATCCCTGCCGGCCATTCCCTCCCCTCCCCTGGACGACGCTGGGCCAATTGTACGCCGCCTCATGGGGTCTCCCGGTCGCGGGGCCCGGCTACGACAGAGCCTGGATTGAACCAGGATCTCTAGTAGACCACTGAGCCACTCGGAGATAATACACATACACATACATATACACACATATATACATATATATATATATATATATATATATATATATATATATATATATATATATATATAATATATATATATATATATATATATATATATATATATATATATATATATATATATATATATATATATATATATATATACATACATATATATACATATATACACACATACATACACACATACATACACACATACAGTGAGGGAAAAAGGTATTTGATCCCCTGCTGATTTTGTGATTGACAGTTCTTTTGTGTTGCTTCCATTTGCGAATAATCGCACCAACTGTTGTCACCTTCTCATCAAGCTGCTTGGCGATGGTCTTGTAGCCCATTCCAGCCTTGTGTAGGTCTACAATTTTGTCCCTGACATCCTTGGAGAGCTCTTTGGTCTTGGCCATGGTGGAGAGTTTGGAATCTGATTGATTGATTGCTTCTGTGGACAGGTGTCTTTTATACAGGTAACAAAACTGATATTAGGAGCACTCCCTTTAAGAGTGTGCTCCTAATCTCAGCTCATTTACTGTATAAAAGACACCTGGGAGCCAGAAATCTTTCTGATTGAGAAGGGGGTCAAATACTTATTTCCCTCATTGAAATGCAAATCAATTTATAACATTTTTTAAATGCTTTTTTCTGGATTTTTTTTTGTTGCTATTCTGTCTCTCACTGTTCAAATAAAACCTACCATTAAAATTATAGACTGATCATTTCTTTGTCAGTGGGCAAACGTACAAAATCAGAAGGGGATCAAATACTTTTTTCCCTCACTGTACCATTAAAATTATAGACTGATCATTTCTTGTCAGTGGGCAAAACGTACAAAATCAGCAGGGGATCAAATACTTTTTCCCTCACTGTACATACATACAGTACATATCATTTTTTAAAAATATATTCCCCTTTATTACTTTCCAACCCCTTCCCTAATTGGAGTAAACTAGTGAACAACAACGCTTAGGCCTCTACTTCCAGCTTATACTTACTATATACATTTTATGGACACAGTCAATTTTACAATAATTATATTTTGTTTGTTTTTGCTCCTGAACTTCTTCTACTCTCAACCTCTCCGATCATTTTCATGATGTCCATCCGGTTTGCTTCTATATGCCATATCTTTCTAACTGTGCTCTTTCCCAAAAGCTCCCAACCTACAACCTATATACTTATTATGGACACAGTATGCTTACGTTATTAGTTATCTTGTTATTATTTGCATCCTTCAACTCCATTCAACACCTCCCATCTATCTCTTAACACCATCCATATAGGATTTCTATTTGCCATATATATTTTAATATATATTTACATTTTAGTCATTTAGCAGACGCTCTTATCCAGAGCGACTTACAGTTAGTGAATACATATTTTTTTTTATACTGGCCCCCCGTGGGAATCAAACCCACAACCCTGGCATTGCAAACGCCATGCTCTATCAACTGAGCTACATCCCTGCCGGCCATTCCCTCCCCTACCCTGGATGACCCTGGGCCAATTGTGCGCCGCCCAGTCGCGGCCGGCTACGACAGAGCCTGGATTCGAACCAGGATCTCTAGTGGCACAGTTAGCACTGCGATACAGTGCCTTAGACCACTGCGCCACTCAGGAGATATATATCAGCAATAATGTTTTCTTGCTGATATCACAACACAGGCTGTCATTGGAAAATACATACAGTGAAAAGGAAAACAGCAAATCTAGGATCAAATGACTGCAGGCTGGAAATAGACTGACTTTACAGACCTTATGGAAGTGGTGAACTGGGACAATTAGTGAAAACCATGGGCAGTCAGTCACCTGATATTCAGACAGAGCAGCAATGATCCAACCCTGAGATTGTATTGAGAGAAAACGACTTAGCATTGAGTAGCATATAGAGGGATTGATCACATTATATGTGGGAAGGGATTATATTTTAAAGATTGTATACACAACTTTTGTGCTGAGGGTGGACATCTTGGATGGCTCATCTTGACTGCACTGCACAGGATGAACACAGAGGTACACAGAATGTAACTTCACTTAATACAGAGTACCTTCAACTTGACAATATAACACAAACATTGTACTGAACACAGTACCCAGGTACATTATTTACTAACCGGTTTCTCAGCTCACAATAAGGTTGGATGCCAGCCACCGAAGAAGAAGGGGCGAGGGCGACAACAGTAGCTAGCTAGCTGTACACCTGTAGACAGTGTCCTTCACCCCCTGCCTGTTGGGCACTGTTTTACCACTGTTCTGTTAACGACGGCGAGGGGAGGTGTTCGGCAGGCGGGAGCGAAGGACACTGTCTTTTAATTCAATCAAACCCAGTCGGGGGCTGGGCAGGTGGGGGGCCTGCGCCCATACAGCCGTCAAAAAACTGAGTGCTGGTTTAAACTCTGGTTGGGGTTTTGGGGGGGGGGGGGGGGGGTTCATGCAAGAACCAATGGGGTCAAAATTAGCTCAAATTAGCCAGCTAGCTAACAAAACTTTGCTAGATGTTCTTCTCCCTAAAGAATGCAGGAGAACAGGGACTACCACTTAGCAGGAGCTTTTTGTGTACATTTGGAGAAACTGTTGATATGGGTGGTAGTAGTCATGTGGAACCTATTGATAATAAGAGGGCGTCAGCATATTGAAAGGTTCCTCCAGGAACCTTTTCACCTTCAGGTTCCTCCAAGAACCATTTATGATAAGAAAGGTTCAAATATGAACCCATTGATTAGGAAAGGTTCCCAGAGGAACTCTCCAAATGTAAGAACCTTTTTTACATTTAAACTTTTCCTAATTGAACCCCTAATTCTTAGTGTGTTCTTCTGAAATAGGCTACATTTTCTTAATGTCATGTTTCTTTAGACCTGTCTAAAATAAATAATTTTACATTTACGTCATTTAGCAGACGCTCTTATCCAGAGCGACTTACAGTTAGTGAATGCATACATTTTCATACTGGAGTTATTGTGATGGTGTAGGCTATATTGAATGGATTTATTAGACTTTTTAAATGTAGATGTTCCAAAGGTCCACATCAGTGGCTTGCAGGCTATGCGTGGAATCCAGGAAATGCTAAATGTGTTGATGTTAATTAAGGTCAATAAGCATGAGACTGGCAGTTATCTGAATGACAATCACCGGCTGACAGAATGTCATGACCGACACAGCTTTAGGTGACATCAATAAGGGATCATAGCTTTCACCTGGATTCACCTGGTTATTCTAGGTCATGGAAAGAGCAGGTGTCCCTAATGTTTTGTACACACAGTGTATATCATGTGTATATAATAAATAAACCCACTTGAACTTAGAAGGGAAGGAGGAGTTCAGCCAGAAAGGAGAAAAGATGTCCTGCTTTGTGGTTAGATTGTAGGTGAACATAACTTTGAAAATACACAGGCCCTTAAGTAATGTGTCCTCAAGTATTATTTAATCTAAAATCTGTCATTATTTGGGGTCTGACGAGAGGGAAATGAATCCTTTTTTAATTTTGAGGCCGGGGGGTCCTTATTACATTACTATTTATTAATTTAATCTAAAAATCTCACATTAGCTGACGAAATGAAATGAATCGTAGAGATCTTATAACTTATTCCATTCTACAGGCTCATTTGTTTTGTCTCGTGTTTATATCCATATACCCTGGGGGCCATGTAGCTTCGTATCTGTCATGATTGGAGTTGTGTTGCGCTGTTATGCCTTTATAGTTGAGTTGCCTTGGTCCTGTCAGTATACAGTCACTTTAAAGAGGAACTGCACCTAAAAAAAAACACTTCTCATTTAGAAAACAGCCTCTGTGGGACCGAAATGAGTGAGAAACATTCATTCTTCTGTCAAAATTGACTACAGAATGTGGCAACTCTGGCAGATGACGTCTGGCAGCACACAAGTAATCATCCATTTGGAGTGAAGCTGCACGCCACCCGGTCCTAATGTCTGTGGGACATTTGAGTTGACTTTAGATATCTCTATGCGGCTAGTTAGGGACCATCGGTAAATTACACAATGTTCATGGGACGATATGTAAAAATGTCAATAGCTCCAAATAGCTTCAATTACTTAAAAATCAAATCAACTATACATTTTAGAAATTCATATACAAATGAATGTTTAAATGAGACAATGACACTATTGTTCATATACAAATATTGAAAGAATTTAAAGAGAAAATGTAAAGATATGACACTATTGTCTCATTTTCATTGTGTAATTTATTGCCGGTCCCTAACTAGACCCTGATATAGGCTATCCAAAGCCAGTCAGGTGACATGTCCCTAACTAGACCCTGATATAGGCTATCCAAAGCCAGTCAGGTGACATGTCCCTAACTAGCCCCTGATATAGGCTATCCAAAGGCAGTCAGGTGACATGTCCCTAACTAGACCCTGATATAGGCTATCCAAAGCCAGTCAGGTGACATGTCCCTAACTAGACCCTGATATAGGCTATCCAAAGTCAGTCAGGTGACATGTCCCTAACTAGCCCCTATCCAAAGTCAGTCAGGTGACATTTGGGAACCTGTAAACACACACAAGAGACACCCACATCAAACCACACCCCCCAAAACCAACTCACGTTTGAATTCAGTCATGGCCGCTAATATTTCTTAACGAACGCAATCTAAAAAGAGGCCAAATCAGGAAGTGCAGTCGCCCTTTGAAACTAACTAATGACATGTTGCACCTCAACCTTTCTACCTTTCAGATGATCCAAGGAGGAGGACAGATGACAACAGCAGGCCAGTGGATCCCTTAGAACAGCAGCAGCCAGGGGCAAATGGTAGGGAGGAGGATGATTTAGGTGACCCAGACACAGGGCCTTGGGCTGAGGCTGTCACTACATTGTGTCAGCCGGTTATTGTCATGTAAAAGCCTGTCGGTCTCACAGTAATTTACCGTTAATTAACATAAACACATTTAGCATCTCCAGGCCTCCACTGCATACAAGCCGCATACAAGCCGCTGATGCGCGCCTTCGGAAAACCTATATTTCAAAAGTCTAATAAATCAATTTAATATATACAATAAATCCATTATTTATTTTAGGCAGATCTAAATAAACATGATATGAAGAAAATGTATTTCAGAAGAACAGAATATGAGTGGCCTACTGTATGTTATCTCTCTATGCTCCATACCATAGGCTGTAGGCTTGTTCATTAAGCAGACAAGACAGGCCTATGCTTATGAGTCCTGGGACATTATTTTATATTATATGATTTTATAGTAAGAAGAATATCATTGAATTTAGCTGAATAAAATAGAAAGGATATTTTTCCCATTCCGGAGCATGTGCGCATATGAAGTAGCTATGATGAGCATAAAAGTGATCATTTGAAACAGTTATTTGGAAACTTCAGCTGTGAATGATACAAACCTGCAAATAATAATAATCCAAGAGCCATTTTAATAATAATTTATAATCCAAGAACAATGTTAATAATAATTTATAATCCAAGAGCCATTTTAATAATAATTTATAATCCAAGAACCATTTTAATAATAATGTATAATCCAAGAACCATGTTAATAATAATTTATAATCCAATAACCATTTTAATAATAATTTATAATCCAAGAACCATTTTAATAATAATTTATAATCCAATAACCCATTTAATAACAATGTATAATCCAAGAACCATGTTAATAATAATTTATAATCAAGAACCATTTTAATAATAATTTATAATCCCACCATTCTCTGTTGTTATTGTTTCTCTTCACTCTGCCCCGATACTATTATTATTAATAACCATACTAATAATACTCTTCTGTAGCCTAGAATGTCTTAGAAATCAAAACATATATGGGCTGCATGATGCATCAGAAGAGATTACCATGACTCAACAGTCTTGTGGAATTTGACTGCGGTCATGACTGATGACTGATGACTGATGACTGATGACTGATGACTGATGACTGATGACTGATGACTGATGACTGATGACTGATGACTGATGACTGATGACTGGTGACTGATGACTGATGACTGCGGTCCTGACTGATGACTGCCGGTGTGGCAGTGATACAGTCACCCCAACAGCCCTATAGAGGTCCAAAACATTGTTAAGCTGACCCCAGTATCCCCTTGATCGTTTTGGATTGCAAAACTAAAGAGAAACACCAGACAATACACAGAGACAGCAACAGAATAATAGGATATGATGGAGAGAGACACCAGACAAGACACAGAGACAGCAACAGAAGAATAGGATATGATGGATGGAGAGAGACACCAGACAAGACACAGAGAAAGCTACAGAATAATAGGATATGATTGATGGAGAGAGACACCAGACAAGACACAGAGACAGCAACAGAAGAATAGGATATGATGGAGAGAGACACCAGACAAGACACAGAGACAGCAACAGAAGAATATGATATGATGGAGAGAGACACAAGACAAGACACAGAGACAGCAACAGAAGAATATGATATGATGGAGAGAGAGACACCAGACAAGACACAGAGACAGCAACAGAAGAATATGATATGATGGAGAGAGACACACTAGACAAGACGAGGAAGACATATTGATGGGGAGAGAGGAGCTGCTACCCCTGGGGAGAGAGGAGCTGTTACCCCTGGGGAGAGAGGAGCTGCTACCCCTGGGGAGAGAGGAGCTGTTACCCTTGGGGAGAGAGGAGCTGTTACCCCTGGGGAGAGAGGAGCTGCTACCCCTGGGGAGAGAGGAGCTGTTACCCCTGGGGAGAGAGGAGCTGTTACCCCTGGGGAGAGAGGAGCTGTTACCCCTGGGGAGAGAGGAGCTGCTACCCCTGGGGAGAGAGGAGCTGATACCCCTGGGGAGAGAGGAGCTGCAACCAGGAGAGACTGCGACCCTGCTCAGGAAGAGCTTAACGATTGGTGATTGTTGGGGCACGTTTGGCAGGAGCTTCAGTGACAAAAACTGCTCAACTTGCTGATGTTTCACAATATGCCATGGCCGTCTCAGTCACCAGGTCTCAACCCAATTGAAGACAACCATCAACAAAACACCAAATGATGGAATTTCTCGTGGAAGAATGATGTCACATCCCTCCAATAGAGTTCCAGACACTTGTAGAATGTATGCCAAGGCACATTGTAAGAGCTATAAAGAGACAGGGAGTGGGAGAGAGAACAGGTAGAACCTGATATGGAAATGAGCAGAACAAACTAAAGGGACTTTCCACCACCGAATGATCATTCCAGACTCTACTTCTATTGAGAGACATATATAAAAGGTAAGAAGACGATTGTTATGATATTAATATAGTTGATGATATTGTTATGTGTATTAATATAGTTGATGATATTGTTATGTGTATTAATATAGTTGATTATATTGTTATGTGTATTAATATAGTTGATGATATTGTTATGTGTAATGATATAGTTGATGATATTGTTATGTGTATTAATATAGTTGATGATATTGTTATGTGTATTAATATAGTTGATGATATTGTTATGTGTATTAAGATAGTTGATGATATTGTTATGTGTATTAAGATAGTTGATGATATTGTTATGTGTATTAATATAGTTGATTATATTGTTATGTGTATTAATATAGTTGATGATATTGTTATGTGTATTAATATAGTTGATGATATTGTTATGTGTATTAATATAGTTGATGATATTGTTATGTGTATTCATATAGTTGATGATATTTTGTGTGGACAGAGTGTTATAATAGGCCTACACTCCATAAAATTGTATTTTATGTAAATTAGATGCGTGGGGTGAATTAATTCTGTGCCCAATATGTGTTCCCCAGGGTGATCTCCTTCATAATAGTCCTATAGACTATATGTGTTCCCCAGGGTGATCTCCTTCATAATAGTCCTATAGACTATATGTGTTCCCCAGGGTGATCTCCTTCATAATAGTCCTATAGACTATATGTGTTCCCCAGGGTGATCTCCTTCATAATAGTCATATAGACTATATGTGTTCCCCAGGGTGATCTCCTTCATAATAGTCCTATAGACTATATGTGTTCCCCAGGGTGATCTCCTTCATAATAGTCCTATAGACTATATGTGTTCCCCAGGGTGATCTCCTTCATAATAGTCCCATAGACTATATGTGTTCCCCAGGGTGATCTCCTTCATAATAGTCCTATATAATATATGTGTTCCACAGGGTGATCTCCTTCATAATATTCCTATAGACTATATGTGTTCCCCAGGGTGATCTCCTTCATATAGTCCTATAGACTATATGTGTTCCCCAGGGTGATCTCCTTCATAATAGTCCTATAGACTATATGTGTTCCCCAGGGTGATCTCTTCTTCATATAGTCCTATAGACTATATGTGTTCCACAGGGTGATCTCCTTCATAATAGTCCTATAGACATATGTGTTCCCCAGGGTGAGTCTTCATAATAGTCCTATAGACTATATGTGTTCCCCAGGGTGATCTCCTTCATAATAGTCCTATAGACTATATGTGTTCCCCAGGGTGATCTCCTTCATAATAGTCCTATAGACTATATATGTGATCTCCTTCATAATCCCCAGGGTGATCTCCTTCATAATAGTCCTATAGACTATATGTGTTCCCCAGGGTGATCTCCTTCATAATAGTCCTATAGGCTTGTCTTCTCAAAACAAGCTTAAAACACAACAAGCAACAAACAAACATTGTCTCTTTCGAATCCTCTTCCGAACCCTATTGGTTCGATGCATAGGGTGTTTGCCTTTCTCGCCAGAGACCCAGGTTCTCTTCCCTGCCCCGCTGTTCGCAACAATATTAATATCATAGATTACTTGTTGAAGAAAGAGACACAACAATATGAGTGAAAGGATTTTAGGATAAAATCAGTTAGTGTTTATTTAGAGTTGTCTTCTGGGTTCAGCCTTCTAGCTTCCTTTATCAATTGGTGAAATATAACAAATGACATGGTCTCAGAGTGGAGATAACCAGTCCCAGTTTAAATCACTATGACAACCATTTCATTATTTCCCCAGAGCAACAAGGGAATCTAGAGACTCAACCTTTGCAGAATCAGAATCACCTTTATTCGCCAAGTACATTTGCACATACATATGTAGGATCTTCATTTGAGCCAGTTTGCTACAGCAGCAGAAAATATTCCTGCAGCAACAGTAAATGTGATTTATAATTAATGGACATTTTTGTATCGGTTGATACATTTTTATTAAGGGAAACTCAAGTCTGGCATTTCTAAGTGGAAATTACAAACTTCAGAAGCCTTTTAAAACCTCAAATACACTACAAGTTTTACATTTCCTGCATTGCGGGAAAGTTATTCTGCAGTGGAGGGTGATCAAATTAAGATCCTACATCCGTACACATAATTCTACATGGTGATAGTGACAGACAACATTTAGAGACAGAATACAGACAGAAGAGTTTACACAAATGTCTGTACAACATTATACACAGCTAGGAAGAGTGTGAGCACAGAGCTATAAGAGAATGAACAGTGGATATACAGATATACAGTACAGTGGGAATACAGTTGATATACAGATATACAGTACAGTGGGAATACAGTTGATATAAAGATATACAGTACAGTGGGAATACAGTTGATATACAGATATACAGTACAGTGGGAATACAGTTGGTATACAGATATACAGTACAGTGGGAATACAGTTGTTATACAGATATACAGTACAGTGAGAATACAGTTGGTATACAGATATACAGTACAGTGGGAATACAGTTGATATACAGATATACAGTACAGTGGGAATACAGTTGGTATACAGATATACAGTACAGTGGGAATACAGTTGGTATACAGATATACAGTACAGTGGGAATACATTTGATACACAGATATACAGCACAGTGGGAATACAGTTGGTATACAGATATACAGTACAGTGGGAATACAGTTGATATACAGATATACAGTACAGTGGGAATACAGTTGATATACAGATATACAGTACAGTGGGAATACAGTTGATATACAGATATACAGTACAGTGGGAATACAGTTGATATACAGATATACAGCACAGTGGGAATACAGTTAAGAGAGATGAAAAGAGTGCTAATGCAGTATAGTGCAGTTATTTAGTGTACAGTTCAGAGATGGCTTGATGTGGTGAGCAGCATAGAGTGTATAGTCCTTTAGTCTCTATGGACCAGATGGTAGTGTACAGTTCAGAGATGGCTTGATGTGGTGAGCAGCATAGAGTGTATAGTCCTTTAGTCTCTATGGACCAGATGGTAGTGTACAGTTCAGAGATGGCTTGATGTGGTGAGCAGCATAGAGTGTATAGTCCTTTAGTCTCTATGGGCCAGATGGTAGTGTATAGTCCTTTTCAGATATGGGCTTGATGTGGTGTGCAGCGTAGAGTGTATAGTCCTTTAGTCTCTATGGACCAGATGGTAGTGTACAGTTCAGAGATGGCTTGATGTGGTGTGCAGCATAGAGTGTATAGTCCTTTAGTCTCTATGGGCCAGATGGCCAGTTGGTGAGGGCCACAGCATGGGGAAAGAAACTGTTCAGATGGGGGTCTATAACATCCAATCACATAGGTTTACAGCAGCTGACAGTTGCAACGTTATTGCTAATAACTCAAACTGCCTTATTTAGATAAAGACATAATCTCTCTACAGATGTAGGATCTTAATTTGATCACCCAGTTGCAGGAGAACTGAAACTTGTAGTGTATTTGATTGTATTTAAGCTTTAAAAAATATTTCTGAAGATGATCAATTCCTTTTCTATATATATTTTTTTTCATTAATTATAATAAACATAATAATTAAAATGTCCTGTTGCTGCAGGATTATTTTCCTGCTGTAGCCAACTGGCTAAAATTAAGACCTACATCTGTAGCAATACACCTCTCTTTGATTTACATGGCTATATCAGGATTGACTTTTGACCATTTGACATCTTTTATTTACTGTTGTTTAGGCTGGTTGAATGAGTTGCCTATAAAAGCTACTTCATCTGCAAGAGAACAGGCGGCTGCACCAGCGACTGTAAGAAGTTATGTGATTTCCTCATATGAACGTGAAAGTAAGTGTGTAGCCTACGCAGTTACACAATGGCTGTTGAAACTGTGGCACATATTTCTCGGTAACATTAGAAGTCGGATAAATGTGTTGATATGTAGGAAAGACGGGCAGACTCTCGTAGGTCTAGGCTAAACTACAAACTATTATAAGGTCGACGTCAGACATTCAATAGTCAGAGTAGGTTTGAGCTATGATCACTTATCACGTTGTGGTCCTCTGTAGCTCAGCTGGTAGAGCACGGCGCTTGTAACGCCAAGGTAGTGGGTTCGATCCCCGGGACCACCCATACACAAAAAAAAAAAAATGTATGCACGCATGACTGTAAATCGCTTTGGATAAAAGCGTCTGCTAAATGGTATATTTTATGTTGACAAACCTGATGGTCTCCGTTTGAAATGGTGTGTAAAATACCATGCCTAGGCTACAAGCTCTGTCCTGCTACTGTTAGGTCTAAAACGTTATGGGAACTGATCTGAACAGGTTGCATGCCAGCAAAGCCACTCCACAACACAACACTAAACAATACATTCATTGCACTCAAACGGTGCCCACAAACTGTCAGGGCCTACATAAAGCAGAGTCCCAACAGCAGAGTCCCGACAGCAGAGTCCCGACAGCAGAGTCCCGACAGCAGAGTCCCGACAGCAGAGTCCCGACAGCAGAGTCCCGACAGCAGAGTCCCAACAGCAGAGTCCCAACAGCAGAGTCCCAACAGCTGTGTCGTATCATTTCTCTTCATTATTTCTCTTCATATGACAAGGATTAAAAAGGATTTGCCTGTAGATTGTCGACTTGATTCATGATGTTGACTGCTGGCTAAGATTTTGAAAAGTATGATGTTGACATGATCAGTCCAATCAAAGCTACTGTAGATATAATGTGATTTGACGTCATTTTATCTGTGGCCAATGAACTTCTTGGATGGGCACTTCTTTTTAATGTAACTCTGTGGCAGCACCGAAGACGTAGTGTCCCCATGAGTGACAGAACACTGAGCCAATCACGGCGCAGCGCTCCGTATTTTCTTCTGGCTTGCCCCACCACCACAGAAAGCACTGAGCTAGGCTGAAACACCTGCATTTTGGAGCTGCCTTACTCAAGAAAACAAAAAAGAGACCATGTTTTTTTGCGGCTTTATTAACTCAATGATATATATATATATATATATATATATATTTTTATTTTTATATTTATTTTTATTTTTTTGCAAACTGATATGTGACACGTATTAATGCCAAAATAACATGTGTAGTGTCGAGTCAATGTTGCTAATTATTGCTGTTAAACAAAGGAGTCCGCTTATACTGAACTTTGATCATAAGTTTTATTCATATCCCAAGATTTCAGCATAAGTGTACAGGTGTCCAGATCACCCGGAGAGCAGTTGTTCCCAAATTGCAATGTCTGCTCTGGTCCTCTTTGTCTCCATCCAGTATATATAATCTTCCCAAGATATGGGTGGCTCCCTCTACTGTCCAATCCCCTGTCTACAACACACAGACTTCTCTGTCCCATCCTTGGTGTCACACTAAAACATTTCCCTCTGACACTAAATAAACATCCTCTCAGGTTCCACTTGAAACCATTAGCAAAGTCATAATCTTAATACACTACATTCCCCCCTTCGAGACTAACTAAAAGTCTCGAAAACAAAAAGAATAGGATTATGACAAGAAACAATTTATCTTATTGAGTATCTTTAACCATAAACCAAAAACACATTTTCTCTGGAGTGTAAATACCTTTCTATGAAATATGAACAAATCTATATGAAGTATGAATACATTACTATGAAATATGAACAAATCTTTATGGAGTGTGAGAGCGAAAAACCTGTCTGGCAGCCTTCCTTCCAAATATCCATCCATCAATCAAGACAGTAAAAATTCTCTCACGGCCCCTCTGCCCCAGGCAACCACCTAGGTACTCCAGATCAATTCATAAATATTTATCAATTTGAAACTATGATGCAATTAAATACACATGAAAGCCCCAGCAAACAAAATACTATCCAAAAAATGTCCACACTAAGGCTGGTCGACCCATCGGACCCTACAGTGGATCTCTATCCCTGCCTAGACTCCATGTCCCTAAGCATTCACGAAATAAACAAAAACATCTAAGATCCCCACATGTATTCAATAACATCAAATATCATTCTACAAAAATTAATACAGAAAGAATATGACACAAATTATGTATTACACATGCAAATATGTCTATATTTCATTGCAGACACTGGAATGTAGTCCACTACACTTCATCTCCTCCGTAGTCTCCTCTTCCAATGCATCTTCGATGATGGAATTGGAACATTTCCACACCTTCCTTGTTCCATCTCCTCCAGTCCCTTCATATTCTCCTTTCATATTGTCCCTTCATATTGTCCTTGTTTGAGTATTTCAATCTCTACATATTCCCCCAAATGCTTCTGGAAGAAAAGAAAAGACCAAACAGTATCTTTTGCAAAACAACACTTTCAAATTAAAACATCAATATCAACTAAGAATATAAAAAATGATATATAAATGATGTATGAATCACATTATCCTATTTCCCCCCTTTGATTCATAACAACATACTAAAATCACACTAATATTGAAAAACATTTGAAAAATGATCAAATAATCAAAAATGATATTTATCCATCAATACTCCATCCAGTCCCACTTGTCCCTCTTCATCCAGATCAGGAACCGTCAACAACGGCATCTGAGCGTTGTCTCCAGGCATCACTACTCCAACCCATCTCAATATCATAGCCTTCTCAAAGGTCAGTAACAAATTACAAAAGCAAAACATCTTCGACAGAAGATTAAACCCTCTTATCGTTTCATTTGCCATTTGGTATATGTTCTGATACCAATATGTGTATTTTAATTAATCTTAGATTTTTATAGCAGAGCTCAATTGGTTCCTTAAGAGTAATCAACTGTTTTACTCCCTCAAATCCCTATCCTAATTAGTTAATTTTACATAGTGAGATGTTTAACCTCTTTAGGCTCAACACAGATAAAAGCTTTTCCACTATTCACCTCTCCTCGTCCTTTGTTTTCACTTCAATTGTTAGATATTTTTCCTTCCTAATTGGTGCTACCAGCTGACACCCCCCTTCGGATCTTCTAGGCACTCTAGAATCCTTGCTCCTTTAAGGGTTCACCTGGAGGACAGGTGATCTTCACTTGCTCCTTTATCTTCCTCAGAAATTCCCTCTTTCCAGAAACTATCTATGGATATGGAACAACTTATACCACTTGTTGTGGCTGGTACAATTGCATTTGACCTTGTTCAGTTGAAGCTGTAGCAGTGATTGTTGATTTGGTTCACTCTGATTCTTCATAACCAAAGCTTCTCTTCTCCTTCTTATTCTCCACCAGTTGTATTTGATTGAGTTTTCTGAGAGTTTCTTGGTCCTGTTCTTTCTTGTTGTTGACATATCAGTATTCTTCAACAGCTTATATTCTAAGTTTTGCCCTCGAAATATCATCTTCCATCATCTTCTTACTTTTCTCTCTTTCCTTGGCCTCAATGTATTCTTCTCCTCCAATTCTTGGGATCCTTTTCTCAGCAGTTTCTTCTTCTCTTCTGTATCTTCAGCTTCTTGAGTTGTTCCTCCAGTTGTGTTACTTCTTCTAAACTATTCGCTTTATCCAGGCATGATACGCATCGGTCTATATCTCTTTCTATTTCTTCTTTGCTAATCATTGTTGGATAAAATCCTCTTGAATATGAAGCACCTTTAATCTCCAAGTCTTCACCTTTGTCTTCATCTTTCCGAACCTCATTCTTCTCTTAGTTTCCAGACATCTCGGTTTTTTCTTACTTCTGGAGTTTTGGATTCATTTTTATGGTAGTTTCTGCTTGTCCTCTCTCTATTATTTGTTCATCTTCATCTCTGATGCAATAATCACCCTCCTGGATGATCACCGGAAGCTGAGGATAAACGTCCTTAAGCTCTACCTCCTTCTCATAAGGTGGGGGTCTTTTTGCTAAATCCGTATGTGAGAAAGGTGTACTGACTTCTGCCATTAGTTTTTCTGTCGCCTTCTCTTCCTTTAGCATTTTCTCTATACCTTTGTTTCTCTTATCATTGGTATCCTTCATCAGTTTTTGTCTGAGAATGAAGGACAACCTAAGAACACCCAGCTCTCTTTGTCTCTTTTCTTTACGTTGTTCCCTTTTTTTCCCTTTCTTTTGACTGCTTTATGAATTGACAGAAGCACTTTCGTTATCTTGATTACGTTAGGGTTTAGAGTCCCTTCCACTGGCCATGGTTGTTCAATGTCAGGCCAACGTTTGTTCCATTTGCCGGATAACTTAGCAATACTTTAGTTAATGGTATTACTATTCTGTACTATATAAACAGGTGTAATTACATTCATAGTCCTATTATCCTTTTTCCCCATTGTAAGAACTCTTTTATATTCCTTTAATGTGAATTATTTATATTATTTTAGAATATATAGCCTATAGTGTCCTCCCTTTAATTATTAATATAAACAAAAAAAAACATTTTTTTTGTTAAATTAATCAATAAAAATATGAATATTCAAAAATGTTTTACCAATTACATTTTTTTTCTTCAGTTAAACAATTAATCAATAAATTCATGAATAATCAAAAATAATTTTTATTTCTATTCCCTATTTTACTAATTTATCAATTAGTGGCTATCTTACCACATTCAATCAGGAAAAGTATAGGAAAGTAGACAACTTCAGAGCAATCCAAAAAGAAACCACCTATAATCCAGCAACACTACAGTACTCATAAACCCCATTATTTAATAAGCACCCAATCATCTTAATTTTACAGAATAATGTCAGTACTCGATTCCCAACACAACTCTAATCAAACCCATTCATTCACAGAAACTCCAAAATGCAATTTTTTATTGATCAGTCTTTTGCCAAGTTTTGTCAAATTGTCATAACATCAAATATGCAAGGCACACAAAATATCCTGTATGGGAAGGTAAGGTTTGTAAACAAAACAGCACTAGTCTGATATTTGACTCGATCCTCTGTCGCGTCACAATCTGTCACGTGATGTACACGTCAGCACTTCCTGTCTCTCTCTCTCCTCCTTCTCGTCTCTCATATAACAGAAAAACAAAGAAACAGACAAGAATTTAGCAGTTTATGCAGTCACTGAGTTACTTCAACCATTCAATATTCCTCCAGTCACATTCGCTCTAAGAATTAACTCAGGAATCGCATAAATAGCTCAATAACATTTTTATTTTTTTATTTATTTAATTATTTTTATTTTTAATCCGTCAACATATCTCTCTCATTTATCAATTCAATAGATCTCAACAAATAGCTTCATCATTAAGCAACAGCCTATGTAACAACTAGAACATTCCATTCGTGTTCAAATCTCTCCGTTCGTCTGAGCCTCCCCCCTTGCACCCAGTGTAGGCAGTGGCATATTCTCCCTACGTAACTCTAGTGTCGTAAAATCACACGTGTCGTAATCTAGTGTCGTAAAATCACGCACATGCGCAGTACATTCATCACTACGATTTCACCGTGGAAGGGAGCACTCAAGCAGCTCTCTCCCCAAGCCAAACAGAAAGTTAACAGTTCCGCTGTAACTCTGTTTCTCCTCATAGCCAAACAACATTTAACAGAGCTCACAAAGCATAGAACCTAAATTCTACACACACAAACATAATTTAAGAGGCTTTATTCCATTGCGATGGCCCTCTAAGGTCACATGTTAGCATGTAGCATAATTAGCATTTAGCATTAGCATGTATGTAACATGTGGCATGTAACATGTAGCAATGTAACCTACATTGCGCCTAAATTCCTTTTTCTTTGTCCCTAACTTTATGCTGCCGTGAGTTATGGATATTCTATGAGAGGTTACATCAAACATATACCTCGTCAGATATAAGATGAGCAGTAACTTGCAATAGAATGTATATACCACTCTCCAGTCCCAGACTCACCTAAAACACATCTAACGCGTTATCAGGATTTTCGGCCCATCCTAAAGATCGCCTCCCTGAGGTCTTTCCAGATCCGCAATGCCCTAATTTGTATACATATCTTAGCCTTATTCACTTCCATCGATTGTTCTTGAATTCCTATTCAAGCCACATATTTCTATAGACACTCCCCCCTATTTGCGCCGTTTACCAGTGCAAACAAAATTTAGAATAGTTATGACAGACCCTTGGTCGACAGCAAATAACAGCACACACAAGTTACACGGTACATCTCAAATAGCCTTTGAACAAATGCCCAAAGTGGTGAAAAACTCACCCTTATCTGGCCCTGACTTCGGAACGAGAGTCAGCTCGGCGCCCATGAATGGAACACAGGAGAGACGCAGACCGTCCCTTTTCATGACGCCATTTTGTAGTGTCAAGTCAATGTTGCTAATTATTGCTGTTAAACAAAGGAGTCCGCTTATACTGAACTTTGATCATAAGTTTTATTCATATCCCAAGATTTCAGCATAAGTGTGTACAGATCACCCGGAGAGCAGTGGTTCCCAAATTGCAATGTCTGCTCTAGTCCTCTTTGTCTCCATCCAGTATATATAATCTTCCCAAGATATGGGTGGCTCCCTCTACTGTCCAATCCCCTGTCTACAACACACAGACTTCTCTGTCCCATCCGGGGTGTCACACTAAAACAATTCCCTCTGACACTAAATAAACATCCTCTCAGGTTCCACTTGAAACCATTAGCAAAGTCATAATCTTAATACACTACACATGCAAAACAGGAAAGGCCACCTGCCCTGAATGACGGGTCACTGGTTGAGAGAATGCCAAGAGTGTGCAAAGCTGTCATCAAGGCAAAGGGTGGCTATTTGAAGAATCTCAAATATAAAATATATTTTGATTTCTTTAACACTTTTTTGGTTACTAAATTATTCTATATGTGTTATTTCATAGTGTTGATGTCTTCACTATTATTCTACAATGTAGAAAATAGTAAAAATAAAGACAAACCCTTGAATGAGTATGTGTTCTAAAACTTTTGACCGGTCGTGTATATATTTTTTTTACATTGTTAGCAAACTGATATGTGACATGTATTAATGCCACAATAACATGCAAAACAGGAAAGGCCACCTGCCCTGAATGACGGGTCGCCACTGGCTGAGGTATAGACCTTGATCTGCTTTACACAACAACAACAAAAACTGTTTTACATTATAACCTAGCCTACTTTAAATAATATAACATCTCTTAATTGTTGCAAAAAACCTTTCTGTATAGATCACTGATCCCCTCCAGATCAATCAAGCCCGTTTTTAGCCCTTCTGTCTACATTCTTAGATACATTTAGAAAAGAACAGATTCAAAGATAATATATGGCCAACTTTTAATGAATACAAATAAGTGTGTGACATGGCCTTGTGTTGCTGCACTGTCTATAACTACCTTAACAAACAGTGATTATTATTATTATTGACAGTTAACATGGAGAAGAGATGTCACAACTACATATTCATGTGATTGCATTAAATAGCCTGACTGTTTCGATATGTCTGTTAGTAAATGTTTTATAAGAGATAATTAATAAATTATAACAATTTACATTAAAGAATTACTGTGTTAACTACAACCAACATGTTGGATCTCTGTTTAGGGGTCAGTTCTCTAAAATGAGTCTCTCAGGGGAGAGAGAGGAGGGGGGCCCTGCCTCTAAAATGAGTCTCTCTGGGGAACATGACACCAAAGATAAGAGGTGAGATGACAATTTTGTTTAAGAATTATTATTTAATCAGAAATGGTTGCTTATGGGTACCTTCAATATTACTGTTCTCAGATGTTTAATTAATAGATTTTAGATGTGTATAATTATTATTATTATTATTGCAAAACGCTATATATCCATTGTTTAGCTGAAATGAGATGAATGCACTTACTGTAAATCTGAATGACAGGTCGCCACTGCTCCAAAGCAATTACATGTGGTACAGAAACCACTGACTCGCTGCATGTTTCTATTATCAAGACACCTGCTGGTACCTCTTAACTCAGGGGTGTCAAACGTCCGGCCCGCGGGCCGGATCAGGCCCGCAAACGGGTTTAATCCGGCCCGCGAGATGATTTTGTAAAGTATAAAAATGAGCTGCAATTTTTCAATAAAAAAACTGCTGTTCCAATTGTGGCAATAGCAATTGTGTTAAGCAAGCAAACTGTTTATACCGGGGCAGAGCAAATAGGTCAATCAAGTGCAGCCAGTCCGGATGAGCTACTTTGTTTTTGCCCGCAATATTTATTACGGCTTCTACTTTTAACATTATGTGCTTTGGCACCCTCATTGTCCCAATATGTCTCTGTCAAAAAAGAGAAAAGTGGACGCAGAGTGCAGAGTGTTCCAAGAAAAATTGTCATCCTTCTATTTATTCACGGAATTGAATGGGAAAGCTGTATGTTTGGTGTGTTCACAGCATGTTGCAGTGCTGAAAGAATATAACCTTCGTCGCCACTATGTGAGTCTTCATGCCGACAAATATGACAACTTTCAAGGACAGCGGGAGAAGAGAGAAGGTGAATGAACTGTTGGCGGGTATGAAGAAACAGCAGTCTGTGTTTACTCACAGCCGAGACATCAGTGACGCTGCAGTGAAAGCTAGCTACCTCATTGCTAATGAAATCGCAGTGGCTTCAAAACCATTTAGTGAGGGTGAATTTGTAAAAACATGCATGATGAAGGCAGCGGAGATTGTGTGCCTGAAAAGCACCAGGCTTTTGCAAATATCAGCCTGACAAGAAAACACAGTTGCAGACAGGATTTCCGATCTTTCAGTGGATTTGGACAGCCAGTTGAAGCAAAAAGTAAAGTAATTTATTGCGGTTTTCGGTTGCAATTGATGAAAGCACAGACATTACAGATGTTGCACAACTGGCCATTTTCATCCGCAGAGTTGATGACACATTGACCGTCACCGAGGAGTTCGTGGAGTTGGTGCCGATGACAGATACAACGACAGCAGCTGATATTTTCACTGCACTCGTCAGCGCGCTGGACAGGGTCGGAGTGGACTGGTCCCGCGCTGTCAGCCTGGCTACAGATGGTGCGGCCTCAATGATCGGGAAAAAAGCAGGCGTTGTGACAAATTTCAGAGAGAAAGTGCAATCTGCAAATGGAGGACGTGATTTTTTGGACTTTTCACTGTATTTTGCACCAGGAGGCTTTGTGTTGCAAGTCATTAAAGATGGATAACGTCATGAAGGTGGTTATTATTTTTATTATATTATTATTATATTATTATTATTATTATTATATTATCCAAACTGTTAATTTCATCCGATCCAGAAGCCTGAATCAACGTCAGTTTGACAGCCTTCTCAGAGAGAAAGACCACATCTATGGCCTGCCATACCACACTGAGGGAAGATGGTTAAGCCGAGGTGCTGTGCTGAGGCATTTCTTTGATTTACGAGAAGAAATTGAACAGTTCATGGAAGAAAAGGGCAAACCAGTGTTAGAATTTCATTCCGCAGAATGGATGCAGGACCTTGCATTTATGGTGGATGTTACAGAGCACCTGAATAACTTGAACAAACAGCTGCAAGGGTGCAACAAAGTTGCCACGCAGTATTATGACAGCATACGTTCTTTCAAGTTGAAGCTGTCATTGTGGGAGACGCAACTCGCCGGTGGTGGTGATGCAGCTCACTTCCCCTGTCTGAAAAATGTGTGCGCGACCCAACATGTGGCAGACATGAAGCGGTTCAAAGATAAAATAACGGGACTGTTAAGGGAGTTTGAGCAACGCTTTCAGATTTTTGGTGAACTGGAGAAAGACTTCAACGTTTTTTGTTCGCCATTAACCGTGAATCCCTCTGATCTGCCCGTCAGCATCCAACTTGAAAATAATATACTTGCAGTATGACTCGGATTTGAAGGGCAAATTTGCCGCAGCTGGCTTGGACACATTTTATCAGAATCTCTTGCCAGGTTACCCCAACTTGACAGCCCTCGCTGCAAAACTGTTGTGCATGTTTGGAACCACATATCTTTGTGAGCAAGTTCTCTGTAATGAGCATAAATAAAACAAAGCTGCGCTCAAGGCTCACACACAAGCACTTGAATCACATCCTGAAGTTGGCTGCCACTCAGGATGTGACGCCTGATATTGATGCGCTGGTGAAAGCTAAAAGATGCCAGGTATCAGGAGTCAAATAAACTATGCAACCCCACTTAAAGTGCTGCATGAGACACCCTGATATAGTTCTGTGATCTGTGATATACTTCTGTGAATCACTGAGGCATTGTGTGTTTGTGTGTTGTTTGTCCTCAGAATTTCAAATAGCTTGAGGTGTTTTATGATTAATAGTGATGTTGTGCTTTTGGACACACTGTCCTCAGGCTCCAGCTTTATGTTTATATGTTTTTATGTTGACGTGCTATTGTTTTTAATTTATTTTATTTTATTTGTATATTTAACCTATTCTTGACTCTGTGGTTCTTGCACTTGTTTGGGGAACAGGATTTCATTATTTGTATCTACATTTCTGCCTGAGAAATGACACCCTGATATAGTTTCTGTGATCTGTGAAACAGTTCTGTGAATCACTGAGGCAATGTGTGTTTGTGTGTTCTTTTTCTTTAGAATTTTCAAATAAACTTGAGGTGTTTTATGATTAATAGTGATGTTGTGCTTGTACTATTTTGGACACACTGTCCTCAGGCTCCAGCTTTTATGTTTTATGTTGATAGTATTAAAACAAAGAAAACAATCTGAAGTTGTTGTTTTTTAAGTTATATATACCATGATTTTTACGGGTCCGGCCCACTTGGGAATAGATTTTCCTCCATGTGGCCCCTGAGCTAAAATGAGTTTGACACCCCTGTCTTAACTGGTTAGGACAGCTCATGAGGTATCCTAAATATCTGCCAACTAGGTGGGACACTTATGAATAAAGAGGCTTCATGCATAGCTTTAATTTTATACCCATAAGAGTAGGACTAAAACGGCTATATTCTCAGCACTTATACAACAAATGTTCTACTCTGTGCCGCTTTTTTGATATGGGCCCAGATCTCAAAATATTGTTTTAACAAACGAATAATTTTTGTTTTACATAATAAAAAATGAATATTACTAATGTACCCGACTTTAAAAACTTGGTTTAGTTTATTGTGTGGCTCTGCTCATGTCCGCGTTCTGGAACTGTCCGCATCCCCGTACAGAACTGTCCGCGTCCACGTACAGTTTGGCGGCAAGCATATTGTCCAGTTACGCGCAGAGTGGGCTGAGGTGATCTTAGGGAACAACGACGGAGTTCGTTACAGTGTTGAGACACGGACGTGTATTGTTCAATTTGCTTTTTTGCTTAATGGTCAGTGACAGTATGAGTGTAGCCAGATCCTTTTCACTCGCTATCCTTGTTTCATTGTGTGGTTCACCAGATTCGTCATCATCCTCGAGGGACAGACGAACGACCTGCTAGCTAGCCAAGCTAGTCGGTACAGCTAGCTAAGCTAGCTACTCTTCCAGCAGCATCCTAGTTATCCTAGCTACCACTACATCATCACCGGCTGCCTGCATTTCTTGTGGACCGATGGAGCTCCCTGGTTGTTTCTTCCACCTGTTAAATACTGTGGAGGGCTTCTCCCTCTCTCGTTGACGGATGTTGGCTTCCTATGCTCCCTCTGTCCGGTTCTCCTCTCTTCACTAGATGGACGGTAACTTTAGTGTTTAATCCCTCTGTGTCCAAGGACTGAACTTTTGAATATTATTTTCGGGGCGCCTCAAGTGACATTTTTTACAACCTTTATTTCTGATAAAATTAGTTCATTGCATCCGCCATGGAGCCCAGTTTCATAATATTACCTTCTGTCCCTGGTTATGAAGTAATTGCGAAAAAACAGGCCTTATTTTAGGGTATTTTTTCACCTATTAGTTCTATTGAGCTCCGTGACACCGACTCGCCTTCAGAACATTCTATTCCCAATCCATTGTTCTGCGTCACAATGTCAGCTTCAACTATTGTTATCAATGAGACCTGCCTGCGTTAACCCTGTAGGTTTACCTCAGGTAACTTATTATTAACAAGGTTATGGCTACTTGGTGAGCGTTAACCCTGTAGGTTTACCTCAGGTAACTGATTATTAACAAGGTTACGGCTACTTGGTGAGCATTAACCCTGTAGGTTTACCTCAGGTAACTTATTATTAACAAGGTTACGGCTAATTGGTGAGCGTTAACCCTGTAGGTTTACCTCAGGTAACTTATTATTAACAAGGTTACGGCTACTTGGTGAGAGCGCACACTGTTCACCTGAGTACATGTTGTGGTCACCAATAGTGAGTTGAGACACAGTTTAAGAGGCGATGGCTGGCGGATAGCCATCAAACATTAAACAATTTTTGGTCATGGTTAACCATATTTGTTTTAAGAAAGAAGTGTACAATCTAAACAAAACGCATGTCCCTGTCCACTTTTTCAAGATGTGGCCGATTTAAACAGCCAGAAGACATTTTTTAATTAAGAAATAACCATTTTTTTTTACGACTTCTGGTTTCTAAATGGCTGCTGGGTAATTTGATATGCATCGAACTCTTCTTTCATAGACATCAAATTGAGCGAATGCTGCGCAGGTTCACTGAGTTGCAAACCAAATGGGTATAATGGGGTGATTGTTGTCTAATCGGGTGGTCTAGCTAATGGATTTGTAGATCTGACGCAGTTGCTACCTCAGATTATGAGCCTAGCAAGTGTCATGAATGAGTTATGTAGCACCCACATACGGCCACAAGGAGGAGCAAGAGTGCCATAAACCCATAATGTTTTTTGCCATATAAACCCTAAACCTAACAATCAATCAAATGTATTTATAAAGCTCTTTTTACACCAACAGATGTCACAAAGTGCTATACAGAAACTCTTATCCTACTTATAACCTATTTTTAGCCGTAACCCTAACCCCTAATTATATAGGGTAGGAAGTATTTTAGTAATAATATTTTCTTAGTAAATACAATTATAGTATTAAATAGTGTTTTGATTATTTTGTTGTTATTTTATTATATGTATAATTGAAAAAAATAACACTTGATAAATAAGACACATTTGTTTTATTTTTCAAATGTGGTTTGAATTGGGTGACCTAGTAACCTCTGTGTGAAGGTCCAGCAATTGGCGTGGGGCAGGTTTGAGACTGATCTAATACACTTTTATTTCTCAGCTGCCTCACCAATGTCTGTACGTGAATTAATAACTTTTAATTGCAAATATTTCCAATAGATGGCAGCATAAGACCACGAAGCATCAGTTATAGGCTACAAGCAGCATATGATTGACATGAAATAGCATGCAACCAAATACTATATGTCCCATGATCTTCTAAAATGGTCACTCATTACTTTAGCTAGCTATATATCTCGTATTAGGCCTGTGATGCTTTTGGAAGAGCAATTAAATAGTGACTATAGCAGGTGTTGAACCCCTGGTAAATAATCACTAGTCAGATGCTCCAACCTCAACCCTAGTATACATGCATTTAAAAATATCTAATATATCGATTAAACAACCTCGGAATAGATAAGACAAGAGTGCGTCTTCCAGCCCACCAATGAATTACATCATGCAACCCTCCCGGTTAGCAAATGTACCTCAACATGCCCCTCGCTTGTGCTAGAAGGCAGCGTGCTCGCTGCTGGTTGATGAATCTGACAATTAATATACCAGGAAAATACGTTTTTCTCAACCAGAGGTGACTAAATTAATGTTCAGGCTTATTGATAATCGTTATAGTAATCAAGTATAATTTCAAAACATGAGCATAAAACAGGTAATAATAAACATGAATCATCATTATATTATTTCACAGTAATCTGTTAATTGCTTTTTCAGTCGTTCCTCTTGCGTCAGCAGTGTGGAAGGGGACAGTAAAAAGCGTGTGCAGGAGTTGTTCCTGTGAGGGGGAATGGTGGTGTATCCGGGGAGAAAACTAAACTGAGCTTCTGAAATGTCATTCATGGTCATATGCTGCATTCTATTTGAATTATTTAGTAACTGCAGTAGTACTGAATAAAGTATATCCTTACTAAAGTAGTAATTACTCAGAATTGCAAAATATGACATTTTACCACTTACAACCATAAAATAACAATTTATAGCATAACAAACAATGAAACTGACATAAACCAAAAACACCATACATTTAGTTAACTATATATATATATATATATATATATATATATATATATATATATATATATATATATATATATATATATTTTTTTTTTTTTTTTTTTTTTTTAACTATTTATTTAGATGGTGACATTATCTGCCAAAGTAATACCACTGTAGATAAAGAAGAGCTCTCCAGTAGGTGTACCAACACTTTCAAAGGCCATTTTCTCAAAATGTAGGTTACAAGTTTATCATCTTTCAAAGCAGAAATACTTTCCCATTGTTCCTAAACTGTAGTGTATAGTATACCGTTTTCTAGCTGAGTCTCTACTTTTATCCAATGTAAAAAACACACTTTCAAATTTTGCTACATAAGACCGAATCGAGCCGGTCGGATCACATTTGACTGTGTAAAACCTAGCAGTACTACTTATTTCTCTGAGAGTGAGGCAGATATATTATTACTGTGTAAAACTTTGCAGTACTACTTATTTCTCTGAGAGTGAGGCAGATATAGTATTACTGTAAAAAACCTAGCAGTACTACTTATTTATCTGAGAGTGAGGCAGATATATTATTACTGTGTAAAACCTAGCAGTACTACTTATTTCTCTGAGAGTGAGGCAGATGTATAGCATTTAGCAAAAAAACAACATGATTATTTGTCTCTCTGAAATGAAACCGTCAAGTGATAGATTTTAAACAAATACATGTCTTTCATTGAACAACCCCATTCCATGATTAGCTAGTGAAAAAACACACCAATCTCTTTCATAATTTCTTTAAACAATAAAAGCTAATTTACTAACATTTTCTGAAAATGGATATATAGTATGTTTTGGAATGAAACTCTTGTTTTCCCCATCTTAGCTCAGAGTAGATGTGAGATGTAATGTTTGTCTCTGTTGTGTTGAAGCCCAATCAAGCAGGAGAGACCAGCCTCCCCTGTACCCAGCTGTGTGTCCATGAAGAGTGACCGGTCTATGGGTCATCCTATACAGTTTTAGAGAGGGAGCCTTTTCTAGTGAACAAAGGTAAGAAGAACTCATGGGTCATGGTCAGTGAGTTAAACAACACTGTCTCTAGTCATTTCTCCACTCCCATTTTCCCATTTATTTTTGTTGTTTTCATAATCCATAGGCTAAATCTTTTTTCAAATTTTCATAGTCCTGAAACAATATAAACAAACATAACATTCCCTGTGTGTGTGTGTGTGTGTGTGTGTCTCAGTGAGTGTGTGTTTGAGTGTCAGTGAGTGTGTGTGCACTCCCTGGATGAGGAGATGTAATCTCCATCCTGATTGCCTAGTCACTTTTAACCCCTACGTACCATGTACATACAGTGGGGGAAAAAAGTATTTAGTCAGCCACCAATTTGTGGCAAGTTCTCCCATTAAAAAGATGAGAGAGGCCTGTAATTTTCATCATAGGTACACGTCAACTATGACAGACAAATTGAGATTTTCTTTCTCCAGAAAATCACATTGTAGGATTTTTAATGAATTCATTTGCAAATTATGGTGGAAAATAAGTATTTGGTCACCTACAAAAAGCAAGATTTTGGCTCTCACAGACCTGTAGCTTCATCTTTAAGAGGCTCCTCTGTCCTCCACTCGTTACCTTGTATTATGGGCACACAACCTCAAACAGTCAAACTCCAAACTCCACTATGGCCAAAACCAAAGAGCTGTCAAAGGACACCAGAAACAAAATTGTAGACCTGCACCATGCTGGGAAGACTGAATCTGCAAAAGGTAAGCAGCTTGGTTTGCCCAAAATTTCCCAACAACCACACGGGGGACCTAGTAAATGCCCTGCAGAGAGGGGGGAAACCAAAGTAAAAAAGGCCTCCCTCAGTAAAAACACTACCCCGTCAGGGACTAAAAATCCTGAAAGTCCAGACGTTGTCCCCCGGCAAAACCCCCATTTACTGCCCGGCCCCGTTTTAAGTTTGCTAGAGTGCTTTTGGGGGGATCCAAAAGGGGAAATTGGGGAGAATGCCCATATGGTCAGATTAAACCAAATTAACTTTTTGGAAAAAACCAATTTCGTCGTGTTTGGGGGACAAAAAATTTGCGGATTTGGGCTCCAAAAAAACACCATCCCAAAACTGTGAACCCTTTGGGGGTGGAAACTCATTTTTTGGGGGCCTGTTTTTCTGCAAAGGGACCAGGAACGGGAAATCCTTGTAAAGAAAAAAATAAGGGGGCAATGTATCATGAAATTTTTAGTGAAAACCCCCTTCCATCAGAAAGGGGCCCTTGAAGATGAAACGTGGTTTGGTCTTTCAGCAGGACAATGACCCCAAACACACCCGCCCGGGAAACAAAGGGATTGGCTTCCTAAGAAGCTTTAAAAGGGCCCGGGAGTGGCCTACCCCAGCCCTCCAGATCTCAACCCCATAAAAAATCTTTGGGGGGAAATTGAAAGTCCTGTTGCCCAACCCCCCCCAAAAACCTCACTGCTCAAAGGGAATTTTGAAAGGGAGGAAGGGGCCCAAAAATACCAAAAACAGTGTGTAAAAACCTTGTGAAGACTTACAAAAACTTTTTGATCTGGTCTTGCCAAAAAAGGGTTAAAAAAAAAAGGGATTGAAAAAATTTTTTGTTATTGACCAAAAAAATTTTTTTCCACCAAAATTTTGGGCAAAAATTAATACAAAAATTCTACAATGTAAATTTTCTGGATTTATTTTTTCAATTAGGTCTGTCCATAGTTGACGGTACCTAAAGTTAAAATTACAGGCCTCTCTCATCTTTTTAAAGTGGGAGAAATTGCACAAATTTGGGGGCGGGCTAATCTTTTTTTCCCCCACTGTATTTTTCCCAAAAATTTACCTCAACTACCTGGGACCCCTTATTGTTTTTTTTAAATTTGTTCCTTATTGTTTATTTTATTATGTTCCTTTCCTTTTTTTAATTTTTGCTATTTTTGTGCCCTTTTTAACTAAATTGGTTTGGAAAAGGGCTCGTAAGTAAACCCTTTCACGGTAAAGGGTAACCCCTGGGTTTTAAATTTGGGGCGTGAGAAAAAACAATTTGATTTTATTTTAAACTCATGGGGCAGAAATACGTCATTGGGTCTAAAGGTCTCTTGTGTTTAACTGCACATGTGGCCCCCGGGCAAAACAAAGGCCCCTTTCCCTTTGAAATAAAGTTGGGATTTTACTAACATTAAAAAAAAAGTTTCCGTTTTTTTAAACTTTCTTTAAAACCGAAAAATTTT
>CM072257.1:10792992-10812524 GCA_036851935.1 Coregonus suidteri | reverse complement strand
AAAAAAGTTACTACTAGGTTTTAACACATTTAAATTGCCCGACCGGCTCGATCGATCTTATGTAGCAACATTTGAAATTGTGTTTTTTTACATGGGATAAAAGTAAGACTCAGCTAGAAAACGGTAAAACTATCACTACAGTTGAGGAACAAGGGGAAAAGTAATTCTGCTTTGAAAGGATGATAAACTTGTAACCTCATTTTGAGAAAAATGGCCTTTGAATGTTTTGGTTCACCTACTGGAGAGCTCTTCTTTTTATCTACAGTTGTTTTTACTTTGGCAGATAATGTCACCCATCTAAATAAATTAGTAATTAACAGTTGAAGTCGGCAAGTTTAGGTTGGAGTCATTAAACTCGTTTTACAACCACTCCACAAAATTTCTTGTTAACAAACTATAGTTTTGGCAAGTCGGTTAGGACATCTAACTTTGTGCATGACACAAGTAATTTTTACCAACAATTGTTTACAGACAGATTATTTCACTTATAATTCACTGTATCACAATTCCAGTTGGTCAGAGGTTTACATACAGTAAGTTGACTGTGCCTTAAACAGCTTGGAAACATTCCAAGAAATGACTTTAGAAGCTTCTGATAGGGCTAATTGACATTATTTGAGTCAATTGGAGGTGTACCTGTGATTGTACTTCAAGGCCTACCTTCAACTCAGTTCATCTTTGCTTGACATCATTGGCAAAGCTCAAAAGAAATCAGCCAAGACCTTAGAAAAAAAATTGTAGACTCCACAATTCTGGTTCATCAGCAAAGGACCTTGTGAAGATGCTGGCTGAAACAGGTACAAAAGTATCTTATATATCCACAGTCCTATATCGACATAACCTGAAATTCCGCTTAGCAAGGAAGAAGCCACTGACTCCAAACCGCCATAAAAAGCCAGACTACAGTTTGCAACTGCACATGGGGGACAAAGATCGTACTTTTTGGAGAAATGTCCTCTGGCCTGATGAAACCAAAATAGAACTGTTTTGCCCATAACGACCATGGTTGTGTTTTGGTGGAAAAAGGGGGTTGCTTGCAAAGCCGAAGAACACCAATCCCAACCGTGAAGCAGCGGGAGGTGGCAGCATCATGCTGTGGGGGATGCATTGCTGCAGGAGGGACTGGTGCCACTTCACAAAAATAGATGGCATCATGAGGAAGGAAAATTATGTGGATATATTGAAGCAACTTTCAAGGACATCAGTCAGGAAGTTAAAGCTTGGTCGTAAATGGGTCTTCCAAATGCACAATGACCCCAAGCATACTTCCAAAGTTGTGGCAAAATGTCTTAAGGACAACTAAGTCAAGGTATTGGAGTGGCCATCACAAAGCTCTGACCTCAATCCTATAGAATATTTGTGGGCAGAACTGAAAAAGCGTTTGCGAGCAAGGAGGCCTACAAACCTGACTCAGTTACACCAGCTCTGTCAGGAGGAATGGGCCCAAAATTCACAACCAACTTATTGTGGGAAGATTGGAAAGGGCTACCCGAAACGTTTTGACCCAAGTGAAACAATTTTAAGGCAATGCTACCAAATACTAATTGAGTGTATGTAATTTCTGACCCACTGGGAATGTGATGAAAGAAAAGAAAGCTTGAAATAAATTATTCTCTATACTATTATTCTGACATTTCACATTCTTAAAATAAAGTGGTGATCCTAACTGACCTAAGATAGGGAATGTTTACTAGGATTAAATGTCAGGAATTGAGCAAAACTGAGTTTAAATGTACATGGCTAAGGTGTATGTAAACTTCCGACTTCAAATGTATATATATATAATATATATCATTATTAACTAAATGTATGGTGTTTTTTGTTTATGTCAGTTTCATTGTTTGTTATGCTATAAATTGTTATGTTATGGTTGTATGTGGTGAAATGAACAAGAAAATGTCATATTTTGAAAATCTGAGTAATTACTACTTTAGTAAGGATACACTTTATTCAGTACTACTGCAGTTGCTGACTACTTCCAATAGATGGTAGCATAAAACCACAAATTACATTTCAGAGGGTTAGTTTAGTTTTCTCCCTGGATACACCACCACTCCCCCTCACAGGAAAACTCCTGCACACGCTTTTTACTGTCCCTTTCCACACTGCTAACGCAAGAGGAACGACTGAAAAGCATTTAAACAGATTACTGTGAAATAATATAATGATGATGATTATGTTTATTATTAGCTGTTTTTATGCTCATGTTTTGAAATTATACTTCATTACTATAACGATTATCAATAAGCCTGAACATTAATTTAGTCACCTCTGGTTGAGAAAAACGTATTTTCCTGGTACATTCATTGTCAGATTCATCAACCAGCAGCGAGCACTCTGCCTTCTAGCACAAGCGAGGGGCATGTTGAGGTACATTTGCTAACCGCGAGGGTTGCATTATCGGGGGAAAACTACTCGCCCTCCAAGACACATACAGCACCCGATGTCACAGGAAGGCCAAAAATATAATCAAGGACATCAACCACCCGAGCCACTGCCTGTTCACCCCACTATCATCCAGAAGGCGAGGTCAGTACAGGTGCATCAAAGCTGGGACCGAGAGAATGAAAAACAGCTTCTATCTCAAGGCCCATCAGACTGTTAAATAGCCATCACTGGCACATTAGAGGCTGCTGCCTATTGAAATCACTGGCCACTTTAAGAAATGGAAAACTAGTCACTTTAATAATGTTTACATATCTTGCACTACTCATCTCATATGTATATACTGTATTCTATAATAAACTACTGTATCTTAGTCCATGCTGCTCTGTCATTGCTTGTCCATATATGATATATATTCTTAAATTCCATTCCTTACTAGTTTTGTGTGTATTGTTGTGAAATTGTTAGATATTACTTGTTATTAAATGCACTGTCGGAGCTAGAAGCACAAGCATTTCGCTACACCTGCTATAACATCTGCTAAACACGTGTATGTGACAAATAACATTTGATTTGATTTGATTTGATGTAATTTATTGGCGGGCTGGAAGACGCATTCTTGTCTTTTCTATTCCGAGGTTATTTACTCCCAATATCAGAAATTAAGATTATTTTCTATAATGCAACTACAGTTGAGGTTAGTGCATCTGACTAGTGATTATTTACCCGGGGTTCAACACCTGCTATAGTCACTATTTAATTGCTCTTCCAAAAGCATCACAGGCCTAATACGAGATATATAGCTAACTAAAGTAATGAGTGGCCATCTTAGAAAATCATGGGACATATAGTCTTGATGAGGCAGCTGAGAATAAAGTGTATTTTTCTTGTTAATTCCTTAGATAAGTCTCAAACCTGACCCACCTGTCCCACGCCAATTTCTGGACTTTCACATAGAGGTTACTAGGTCACCCAGTTCAAACCACATTTGAAAAATAAAACTAATGTTTATCAAGTGTTCTGCCTTGCAATAATATATATCATAAAATAACAACAAAATAATCAAAACGCTATTTAATACTATAATTGTATTAACTAAGATAATATTATTACTAAAATAGTTTCTAAAAGTGTTCTAGGCTACCCTACCCTAGAATTAGGGGTTAGGGTTACGGCTAAAATAGGTTGTAAGTAGGGTAAGAGTTTCTGTATAGCACCTTTGTGACATCTGCTGGTGTAAAAAGGGCTTTATAAATACATTTGATTTGATTGTTAGGTTTAGGGTTTATATGGGAAAAACAGTATGGGTTTATGGCACTCTTGCTCCTCCTTGTGGCCGTATGTGGGTACTACATAACTCATTCATGACACTTGCTAGGCACATAATCTGAGGTAGCAACTGCGTCAAATCTACAAACTGTATTAGCTAGACCACCAGATTAGACAACAATCACCCCATTATACCCATTTGGTTTGCAACTCAGTGAACCTGCGCAGCATTCGCCCATTTTGATGCCTACGAACGAAGATTTCGATGCATATCAAATTACCCAGCAGCCATTTAGAAACAACAAGTCATCAAAAAAACGGTTATTTCTTAATAAAAAAATGTCTTCTGGCTGTTTAAATCTGCCACATCTTGAAAAAGAGGACAGGGACATGTGTTTTGTTTAGATTGTACACTTTTTTCTTAAAACAAATATGGTTAACCATGACCAGAAAATGTTTTAAATGTTTGAAGGCTATCCGCCAGCCATTGCCTCTTTAACTGTCTCACCTCACTATTGGTGATCACAACATGTACTCAGGTAAAACAGTGTTGTGCTCACCAAGTAGCCTTAACCATGTTAATAATAAGTTTATGTGAGGTAAACCTACAGGGTTAAACGCTCACCAAGTAGCCGTACCTTGTTAATAGTAAGTTACCTGAGGTAAACCTACATGTTTAACGCTCACCAAGTAGCCGTAACTTTGTTAATAATAAGTTACCTGAGTCGGTGACACGGAGCTCAATAGAACTAATAGGAGCTGGTAGGGTGAAAAATGCCCCTCAAAAATAAGGCCTGTTTGTTTCGAGATTACTTCATAACCAGGAATAGAAGGTAATATTATGAAACTGGGCTCCATGGTGGATGCAATGAACTAATTTTATCAGAAATAAACGTTGTAAAAAAATGTCACTTGAGGCGCCCCGAAAATAATATTCAAAAGTTCAGTCCTTGGGACACAGAGGGGTTAAACACTAAAGTTACCGTATCCATCTAGTGAAGAGGAGAACCGGACAGAGGGATGGTAGGTAGCCAGCATCCGTCAACCAGAGAGGGAGAAGCCCTCCACGGTATTTAACAGGTGGAAGAAACAACCCCGGGAGCTCCATCGGTCCACACAAAAATGCAGGCAGCCGGTGATGATGTAGTGGTAGCTAGGATAACTAGGATGCTGCTGGTAGAGTAGCTAGCTTAGCTAGCTGTACCGACTAGCTTGGATAGCTAGCAGGTCGTTCGTCTGTCCCCTCGAGGATGATGACGAATCCGGTGACCACACACAATTAAACAAGGATAGCGAGTGAAAAGGATCTGGCTACACTCATACTGTCACTGACCATTACGCAAAAAAGCAAATTGAACAATAAACTTCGGTGTCTCAACACTGTAACGAACTCCGTCGTTGTTCCCCAAGATCACCTCAGACCACTCTGCGCGTAACTGGACAATATGCTTGGCGCCAAACCGTACGTGGACGCGGACAGTTCTGTACGGGGACGCGGACAGTTTCAGAACGCGGACATGAGCACTGCCACACAATAAACTAAAAGCAGTCTTTAAAGTCGGGTACATTAGTAATATTCTTTTTTTATTATGTCAAACAAACAAAAAATGTTTTTTAAAACAAGATTTTGAGATCTGGGCACGTATCCAAAAAGCGTCTCAGAGTAGAAAAATTGGTCCTCTCTCTCCCCAGACAGACTCATTTAATACTGGGTCGTTACAATATTTTGAGATCTGGGCCCATATCCAAAAAGCGTCTCAGAGTAGAAAATGTGTCGTATAAGTGCTGAGAATAAAGCCATTTTAGTCCTACTCTTATGGGTATAAATTAAAGCTATGCATGAAGCCTCTTTATTCATAAGTGTCCCACCTAGTTGGCAGATATTTAGGACACCTCATGAGCTGTCCTAACCAGTTAAGAGGTACCATTAGGTGTCTTGATAATAGAAACATGCAGTGAGTCAGTGGTTTTCTGTGCCACATGTAATTGCTTTGGAGCAGTGGTGACCTGTCATTCAGGGCAGAGCCCCCACCTGTTTAGCAAATGCTCTTACCCAGAGCGATTTACAGTAAGTGCATTCATCTTAAGATAGCTAGGTGAGACAACCAGATAATACAGTCAAATATACAGGATACGAACATTCAATTTTCAGCTAAACAATGGATATATAGCGTTTTGCAATAATAATAATAATAATAATGATATACATCTAAAATCTATTAATTAAACATCTGAGAACAGCAATATTGAAGGTACCCCATAAGCAACAATTTCTGATTAAAAAACACATAATAAACTCTTAATAAACTCTTAATAATTCTTAAACAAAATTGTCATCTCACCTCTTAGCTTTGGTGTCATGTTCCCCAGAGAGACTCATTTTAGAGGCAGGGCCCCCCTCCTCTCTCTCTCCCCAGAGAGACTCATTTTAGAGGCAGGGCCCCCCTCCTCTCTGTCCCCAGAGAGACTCATTTTAGACCACTGACCCCTAAACAGAGATCCAACATGTTGGTTGTAGTTAGCACAGTAATTCTTGAATGTGAATTGTTATCATTTATTAATTATCTCTTAAAAAACATTTACTAACAGACATATCGAAACAGTCAGGTGATTTGCAATCAATGCAATCACATGAATATGTAGCTGTGACATCTCTTCACCATGGCCATGTCTCACACTTATTTGTATTCATTATAAGTCGGCCATTTATTATTTTTGAATCTGTTATTTTCTAAACATATCTGAGAATGTAGACAGAAGGGCTAAAACAGGCTTGATTGATCTGGGGGGGATCAGTGATCTATACAGAAAGGTTTTTTGCAACAATTAAGAGATGTTATATTATTTAAAATAGGCTAGGTTATAATGTATAACAGTTTTTTTTGTGTAAAGCAGATCAAGGTCTATACCTCAGCAAGTGGCGACCCGTCATTCAGGGCAGGTGACCTTTCCTGTTTTGCATGTTATTTTGGCATTAATACGTGTCACATATCAGTTTGCAAAACATTTAAAATAAATACATATATATATATCATTGAGTTAATAAAGCCGCAAAAAAACATGGTCTCTTTTTAGTTTTCTTGAGTAAGGCCAGCTCCAAAATGCAGGTGTTTCAGCCTAGCTCAGTGCTTTCTGTGGTGGTGTGGCAGCCAGCGGAAAATACAGAGCGCTGCTTCGTGATTGGCTCAGTGTTTCTGTCACCCATGGGGACACTACGTCACCGCCAAGTCTAAGGGTAGAGCTAGAAAATTCAAGCCCCTTGGGTGCTGCCACAGAGTTACATTAGAAGTGCCCATCCAAGAAGTTCATTGGCCAACAGATAAAATGACGTCAAATCACATTATATCTACAGTAGCTTTGATTGAACTGATCAGGTCAACATCATACTTTCAAAATCTTAGCCAGCAGTCATCATCATGAATCAAGTCGACAATCTACAGGCAAATCCTTTTTAATCCTTGTCATATGAAGAGAAATAATGAAGAGAAATGATAGGACAGCTGTTGGGACTCTGCTGTTGGGACTATGCTGTTGGGACTCTGCTGTTGGGACTCTGCTGTTGGGACTCTGCTGTCGGGACTCTGCTGTCGGGACTCTGCTGTCGGGACTCTGCTGTCGGGACTCTGCTGTTGGGACTCTGCTTTATGTAGGCCCTAACAGTTTGTGGGCACCGTTTGTCACCGTTATAGTGAATTAATTGTTAGGTGTTGTGTTGGTGGAGTGGCTTTGGCTGATGCAATGAATGTATTGTTTAGTGTTGTGTTGTGGAGTGGCTTTGCTGGCATGCATCCCCCTTTATTTATGTTTTGCCCCACCAGCTAGATTGACATGCTAAAATCACCACTGACCTCAGCTATAGCCTAGATGACCAGCCTAAACCTGTTCAGATCAGTTCCCATAACGTTATAGACCTAACAGTAGCAGGACAGAGCTTGTAGCCTAGGCATGGTATTTTACACACCATTTCAAACGGAGACCATCAGGTTTGTCAACATGATAAGTGATCATAGCTCAAACCTACTCTGACTATTGAATGTCTGACGTCGACCTAACCTTATAATAGTTTGTAGTTTAGCCTAGACCTACGAGAGTCTGCCCGTCTTTCCTACATATCAACACATTTATCCGACTTCTAATGTTACCGAGAAATATGTGCCACAGTTTCAACAGCCATTGTGTAACTGCGTAGGCTACACACTTACTTTCACGTTCATATGAGGAAATCACATAACTTCTTACAGTCGCTGGTGCAGCCGCCTGTTCTCTTGCAGATGAAGTAGCTTTTATAGGCGACTCATTCAACCAGCCTAAACAACAGTAAATAAAAGATGTCAAATGGTCAAAAGTCAATCCTGATATAGCCATGTACATCAAAGAGAGGTGTATTGCTACAGATGTAGGATCTTAATTTTAGCCAGTTTGCTACAGCAGGAAAATAATCCTGCAGCAACAGGACATTTGAATTATTATGGGAATGGCCGGCAGGGATGTAGCTCAGTTGATAGAGCATGGCATTTGCAATGCCAGGGTTGTGGGTTCGATTCCAATATAAAAAATAAAAATGTATGCACTCGCAATGTATGTAAGTCGCTCTGGATAAGAGAGTCTGCTAAATGACTAAAATGTAAAAAATCACCACGTAGAATTATGTGTACAGATGTAGGATCTTAATTTGATCACCCCCCACTGCAGAATAACTTTCCCTCAACGCAGTAAATGTAAAACTTGTAGTGTATTTGAGGTTTTAAAAGGCTTCTGAAGTTTGTAATTTCCACTTAGAAATGGCAGACTTGAGTTTCCCTTACTAAAAATGTATCAACCGATACAAAAATTTCCATTAATTATAAATCACATTTACTGTTGCTGCAGGACGCTAGAAGGCTGAACCCAGAAGACAACTTTAAATCAACACTTACTGATATTATCCTAAAATCCTTTCACTCATATTGTTGTGTCTCTTTGTTCAACGGACGTCGGGTAGCCTGTGATATTAATATTGTAGCAAACAGCGGGGCAGGGCAGTGAACCCAGGTCGCTGGCCAAAACTAGGTTAACCCTATTGCTGCGATGGGAATTGTAACCTGTCTCACACTGCCCCCTATAAAAGCAAGTCTCGTGCTTCGACTACTCAGACCCCTCACACATCCGTGCCGTGTGCAATCTGATGGCCTCACAGACACCATACTACTTCTGACACCAATGTAGCGAACAGCGGGGCAGGGAAGTGAACCCAGGTTGCACTTGTAAAAAGGCAAACAACCTACGCATCGCACCATTGGCGCCAATTGGGTTACTCGGTTGGAATTGCATCATAGTACATGGGAATAATGATGCATTTTATTTAGTAAAGTGGTTTCTTGCATCAAACACAACAACATTTTCAGTCACCTCCTCCTTGTGTGAAGGACAAGAAGATAAACAGGTTTATGTCAAGCTCTGCATGTTTTTTGGAATGTCTCATGGAATGTAGGCTTACATTGAACACCACACATTGGCTGCTACTGTAGGCTGAATGATAGAACAGCTATTTCCACGTTAAATGTTATTGGAGGACTTTTTTACATTATGATCAAATAGCCTACTTGGTCTCTGTCTAAACTGTAACTTAAAGTGGGTACAGCCTCAGTTCGCTGATGACACTGCCTTGATCAGCCTGTTGCATGATGACGAGGAACATCATGGCCCGGTCCTAGATGACTTTGTAGAGTGGTGTGAGGAATCACACTTGGTCCTCAATACTAACAAGACCAAAGAGATGTACATAGACTTCAGGAAGCGTACAACACCTACCTCTGCAACATCTATCAGAGGCCAGAATATAGAAATTGTAGAGGAATATAAATATCTGGGTGTCTTTTTGGACAGTAAGCTTCAGTGGAGTAAATGTACAGACCAGATCTACAAAAAGAGCCAACAGAGACTGTACTTTCTAAAAAAGTTGGGTTCTTTTAATATAGACTGTACTATATTGACTCTGTTTTACAAATCCTTTATTGAGAGTATTTTAACATTTTGTATTGTTTGTTGGTTTGGCAATGCCACTGTCAGTCAGAGAAACATGCTGAGAAGGATTATTACCACAGCAAGGTACTTGGAGTCAAACAGACAGGCCTGGAAGAGATCTTTAAGGTCAGGGCCCTCCCGTAAGGCTCACAAAATCATTTTTAGACCCAAGTCACCCCCTGTACCTGGACTTTGAATTACTCCCCTCTGGGCGTAGGTATAGGGCACCCCTCAGCAGGAAAAATAGAACGAGACAATCATTTGTGCCAGGTGTGATATCCCTCTTAAATAGCTCGGGCAAATGTTCCCATTGACCCCGTAAGGCCAGCAGGCTAGTCTTTGTTTTAAATGTTTTAAATGTTTTATTTCTTATTTCCTACTTTTATTGGTGCGTGACTGTTATTGAAAGTTGTATTTGTCAATCTTGTTTTGTATTTAACGCCACTTTAAATGTGTACATGACACTGCAACAAAATTTCCCCATGGGGAGAATAAAGTAAGTAAGTAAGTAAGTGTTCACAGTAAACTCACGCCGGAAGTTGCACAGATCGCTACACTATAGTAGAACTATGATACAATTACATTTATCATACGAAATGTGAAATGTAGAACTAAGACGACTGAATATTGATGTATTGAATTCACAGGAGGTTGGTGGCACCTTAATTGGGGAGGACGGGGCTTGTGGTAATGGCTGGAACGGAATAGGTGGAATGGTATCATTAATATGAGCCGTCCTCCCCTCAGCAACCTCCACTGATTGAATTTGACTTGCCCACGTCCAGTTAGCGCCATTTTGTATGATTAAACTGTCAAGTCATTATATATTTTCCGTTCTGCTGAGAGCACCTTCCTGATGACTGGCACTCTGTACATTCCTATGGATGAGGCCTGAGCTGGAATGTGAAGCTAACTGAAGCTAGCTTTAGAAAACCAGTATAATCTAGCTTGCATCATATTACACCACTCAGGCTAAGTTCAGGTTTCAGCATGAGGCAGGCATCAACAGCCGAGTTGTAGGCTACAACCTGGGTCGTGTTCATTAGTTGACTCCGCAGCCAACAGTTTTAAAATGTTGCATAAACAGTTTACTCCAAACGCTGTACAACGTGACCTAAACGGTTTCTGTTGCCAAACGTTTTGCTACAGTGGGCTCTAATGAACACACACAACCTGTTTTGAGGAAGTGTAAGTTGTTGTTAGTCTTTCCACAATATTTATTTGTCTCTCTTTCACACAACATACCTTCCTGAGTGAAAAGAGTTTAACAGTAGATTAGAAAAGAGAAAAATGTTGTTGCTTGTTGTGTTTTTAAGCCTGTTTTGAGAAGAACAAGTCTATAGACCTATAATACAGTACACTCTTAGAAAAAAGAGTTCCAAAAGGGTCCTCTGGCTGTCCCCATAGGAGAACGCTTTTGGGTTCCAGGTAGAACCCTTCTGGCTTCCATGTAGAACCCTCTGTGGAAAGGATTCTTCATGGAACCCAAAAGGGTTCTACCTAGTACCAAAATGGTTCTACACAAGGGTTCTCCTATGGGGACAGCCAAAGAACCCTTTTAGATTCTAGATAGTGTAGGATGATCACCCTGGGGCACTCAGATGGAAAAAACGAACGAATTCACCCCACGCATCAAATTTATATCCAAAACATTTTAAGGAGAGTAGGCCTATTATAACACTGTCCACAAAACATATCATCAACTATATGAATACACATAACAATATCATCAACTATATTAATACACATAACAATATCATCAACTATATGAATACACATAACAATATCATCAACTATATGAATACACATAACAATATCATCAACTATATTAATACACATAACAATATCATCAACTATATTAATATCATAACAATATCATCAACTATATTAATACACATAACAATATCATCAACTATATGAATACACATAACAATATCATCAACTATATTAATACACTGTGATGTCACGAGAGGCTGTGTCCTGGAGGGACGTTACATCCCCCTGAGGTGGCTGCAAACCCAGACAGCTATGGCTCCATCTGCTGGTATGGTCGGGAACTCCACCCCTCTATGGCCAATCTTCCCCACGCAGCTGAAACAAATCAGGAGCTGATGAGCTGAAGGTTTTTGGGAAGGGAGAGACACACTGAGGGAGTGTGTGGGGGGTGAAGAAACACAGTCTCCAACCTGGGCTCTCTGGAGGACAAGAGTACTGCCCGTCCACTTCCATGAGGAATATAAGGATTTGGAGATACTTACCTTTGGGAAATACTCACCTTTGGATATATGCACCTGTGAAATACGTGAGAGACATTTGAAGGACTTTTTGCTGGTTTGCCACTAGCTGCAACGTGGACTACAGTAAGGCTGGGGAAAAGTTATCTGAGCGAGTGAGAATTATGATTTTTGGATGTGGAAGAGACATCCCTGAAACTGTTAACCCTTAAAGAGCCACAAGAGAACAGAATTTGTTATATTTTTCGTTAATTTCCCAAGACCTATAATAAAATCCTTGTTTTGTTTGAACCTTGTCTCCTTGCACTACTTGAGCAATCCCGCTGAAAGCTGTGTAGCCTCTCGTGACGTCACAGATGTTGGAGAATACGGGCAAGCTCAAGCGTTAATAGTGCATGTCAGAGGAGGGATACCGAAGGTTTGATCACCCAGTTTTCCAAGTTTGGCCGTAGGCTCCCCGCCGACTGAAATGGAGGACATATTGAAAGCCCTTGTTGCTGGCCAGCAAGCCCAGATGCAAGCAAACGTGGCTCTCTTGGGAGGAGCAAAAGAAAGCCAACCTTCTGAAGGCAGAGGAATTGCAGTTGCAGAGACAGAGGGTTGTCCAAAATACCCGCCCCAATAAAGGCAAGTGACTTTATATCTAAGATGGGAGCTACCGATGACATTGAGGCATACCTGCATGCATTTGAGGCCACGGCCACTAGGGAAGCCTGGCCCAAGCAACAGTGGGTTGGTCTGTTAGCCCCCTTTTCTAACCGGGGAATCGCTGAATGCTGTCCGGGACCTGGGCCCTGACCAGGTTACTGACTATGATGCCCTGAAGTCTGAGATCCTCAGCAGATATGGACTCACAAAGTTTGGTATGGCCCAGCGCTTTCACAGCTGGACCTTCCAACCAGACCAACCTCCTCGGGCGCAGATGCATGAACTTGTCCGAATCGCAAGGAAATGGCTGGATCCGCAGAGGAATACAGCAGCGGCGGTGGTGGAGGCCGTTGTGGTGGATCGTTACCTACGCGCCCTGCCTTATGAGGCAAAATGGTTCATCAGTCAACAGGCCTTGACCACGGCTGATCTGACCGTGGAAGCTGTGGAAAAGTACCAGGCCACAGCGGAGATGCTGAATGCTTCCCGAAAAGACCCCAGGGAGTGCGGCCCCACCACAAATTGGGAAAGAACCCGTCCAAAGGACCCCAAGGTCTCGACCCAGCCACGTCAGGACTTATCCCGGCTCCAGGGGGAGCCAGAAACCAGGCGGGTCCAAGAAGAGTACACCAGGAGGGGGAAACTCGACAGTGTTACCGTGTGGGGAGATGGGACATATCTCCTGGCAGGTGTGGGAAACCATCCGATGAACCTATGCCCACTGCGGAGTCCTCCAGCTCAGCACCCACACACCGTTTTGCCTCGCTCTTTGGAGTCGTAGATGGCGGCCCAGATCGACCCCCACCTGCCCGGTAACTGTGAATCACCATGATGTTGGAGGCCTTACTGGATTCTGGTAGCCGGCCACCCTGGTGCGTAAGGATTTGGTTGGGCCCAACGTGTCTGACCCCGGGGAAAGTCCTCCCAGAACCCTTTTCCTGTTGTCCATGGGGACACCAGAGAATACCCCATTACTGAACTTACAATAACCAGCACACGGGGAACCATACACACGACGGCGGGGGTGTTTGATTCCCTCCCGTCCCTGTCCTAATTGGACGAGACTTGCCCAGCCTTTTACCCACCTCTGGAGAGAGTCTCAGGAGAGGATAACCCGAGTACCTCGGAAACGGAGAGGCAAGACTCATCCTGGGAAGGCTCCGTGCAATCCTCCGAGTTACTCACTCCCGCCCGGGGCTCTGATAGGGATGGCATGTGCCCAGACCGACACCGAGACTGGTCCGATAACGGGAGAAGAGAACGCAGCCCAGGAAAGTGCTCCGTTCTCCAGTGAAGAAGACGTCCCAGGCACCCAAGAGCTTCCCCCTCTCACAGGCCAGTATGGTACGGCTCAATTACAAGATCCTACTCTTGCAAATGCCTTAAGAAATGTGCAGGTAGTAGAAGGTGTAGTGTTAGGTGATAAGACAAACCCTACTTACCCCCATTTCGCAGTAAACGGGGGTTAGTATATATCAGATAGTCAAGAAAAATGATGACGTGCATGAACAGCTCCTCGTGCCACAGCCCTATCGGGCCACAGTACTCACCTAGCACACACACACACCGCTAGGGGCCCCTTTGGGGGTAGAGAAGACTAAGGAAAGAATCATGCAACGTTCTTTTGTCGGCCAGGAGTACACAAGAGATAGAGAACTACTGCGTAGTTGCCCTGATGTCAGCAGGTTGCGCCAAAGCCCACATATAGAAACCCGACTCATTCCCTTGCCCATTTATCGAAACTCCTTTTGAGAGGATTGGATTAGACATAGTCGGGCCCTTACCGAAAGTTCCAGGGGACATCAATACATTCTGGTCATTCTGGACTATGCATCCCGGTACCCGGAGGCCCATTCCGCTGAGGAAGGGCTACATCCAGACAAATCGCCAAGGAGTCTGTTCCGTCTCTCAAACTAGCCTGGGAATCCCAAAAGAGATATGACGGACCAAGGGACTCCATTCATGTCCAGGGGTGAATGAAAAGACTCTGTGCTTTACTGAAAATCAAACAGCTGAGAACCTCGGTCTATACCACCCCCAGACAGATGGCCTAGTCGAACGTTTTAACAAAAACACTAAAATCCATGCTGCGGAAAGCGGTAGGGGAAGATGGGCGCAACTGGGATCAGCTGTTACCATACATATTATTTGCGGTGAGAGAGGTACCTCAGTCTTCTACTGGTTTTTTTCACCCTTTGAGCTCTTGCTTTCCTACAGACCCAGAGAGGACTGCTCGACATCGCCAAGGAGGCCCTGGGAGGAGCAGCCATGCCAACAGCGGACACTGATCGACCATGTCGGGGCTATGAGGGAGGAAATGAAGGCCATCTATCCCATGATGCGGGAACACCTGGAGGCCAGTCAGCGCAACAGCAAGCCCCTCCTACAACAGATCTGCTCAACTCAGGGAGTTTAAGCCGGGGGACAGAGTGCTGGTCCTGGTGCCAACCGTTGAGTGTAAATTCCTGGCAACCTGGCAAGGACCATATGAGGTCATTGAACGCATGGAGAAGTAAACTACAAGGTGAGGCAACCAGATAAAAGAAAAAACTGAGCAGATTTATCATGTTAACCTTTTAAAGAAGTGGCACGCCAGAGAGAGCGGCGACTGTTCAAGCCTGTCTACCCCCCCCACAGAGACCAAGGAACCGGCGCGAGAAGAGGTTCAGCTGGGTCCAAATCTGTCCCCACATCAACGACAGATGGCCCTGGAACTCGTGGAGCAGAACCCGATGTCTTTCTCCTCCCTTCCCGGTCACACAGAGGTGGTCCAACATGAGATTCCGCACCATGCCTGGCCGAACGGTAAACCAGCGCCCGTACCGCGTGCCAGAGGCTCGTAAAGTGGTTATACAGAAGGAGGTAAGGAAGATGCGGGAGTTGGGAGTATCGAAGAGTCCCACAGTGCCTGGGCAAGTCCCATCGTACTAGTTTCCCAAGCCAGACGGTTCAGTACGATTTTGTAATGACTATCGAAAGTTGAATGAAGTGTCTGAATTTGATGCATACCCAATGCCTCTTCGGTCGATGATTTAATAGACTCCTTGGGGGCATGCTCGTTTCCTAACCACTCTTGATCTCACAAAAGGCTACTGGCAGGTGCCCCTGACCCCGGCGTCCAAGGAGAAGACAGCCTTTGCCACCCCGGAGGGGCTCTACCAGTATACCCGACTTCCGTTTGGTCTCCACGGGGCACCTGCCACGTTCCACAACGCTGATGGATCGAGTCCTTGCGCCCCACAAGAGGTACGCAGCGTCTTATTTGGATGATGTTGTTATACAAAGTCCTGATTGGTCCAGCCACCATACCCAGGGTACAAGCGGTGCTGGATTCGCTCAGGGAAGCAGGGCTCACGGCAAACCCTAAGAAGTGCAAGCTGGCCTTCAGTGAGACAAAAACTACGGGGGTACACACATTGGGCGGGGGTTGGTCAAACCACAGGAAGCCAAACTGCGGGCCATACAGGACTGGCCGCAGCCCATCACAAAGAGCAAGTAAGGGTCATTTTTGGGCCTCGCTGGCTACTATAGACGCTTTATTGCAGATTTTGCTACCATAGCTGCAGCAGCGTTGACGGAGCTGACGACCAAACGCACTCACGAATGGTGAAGTGGAACCCGGCGGCGGAGGCGGCTTTCCTCAACCTGAAGCGAGCACTCTGCTCCAGTGCGATCCTGGTGGCACCAGACTTCAAGAAGGAATTCATTGTCCAAGCGGACTGCTTCGGAGGTGGGTCTGGGGGCTATCCTCACCCAGGCACATTACGGTGAAGAACATCCCATTCTCTACCTAAGCAGAAAGTTTACTTCCAAGAGAGAAGAACTATTCAACGGTGAGAAAGAAGTGTCTGGCTGTAGTCCTGGGCCCCTGGAGTCCCTTCGGTTCTATCCTCCTGGGCCGACGTTTCATGGTGGTATCTGATCACGCCCCTCTGCAGTGGATGGCCAAGAACAAAGGAATCAAACAGTAGAGTAACCAGATGGTTTTTGAGCTTGCAACCGTTTAACTTTTCTGTTGTCCACAGGGCTGGCAAGCACCACGGCAATGCGGACGCCCTCTCCCGGCGTGATGCTTCTTCGATGCATTTACCCCCCCGACGAGGACGTCGGTCCCGAGGAGGGGGATGTGTGATGTCACGAGAGGCTGTGTCCTGGAGGGACGTTACATCCCCCTGAGGTGGAGCTGCAAACCAGACAGCTATGGCTCCATCTGCTGGTATGGTCGGGGAACTCCACCCATCTATGGCCAATCTTCCCACGCAGCTGAAACAAATCAGGAGCTGATGAGCTGGAGGTTTTGGGAAGGGAAGAGACACACTGAGGGAGTGTGTGGGGGGTGAAGAAACACAGTCTCCAACCTGGGCTCTCTGGAGGACAAGAGTGCTGCACGTCCACTTCTCCATGAGGAATAATAAGGGATTTGGAGATAACTTACCTTTGGGAAATACTCACATTTGGATATATGCACCTGTGGAAATACGTGAGAGAGGAGACATTTGGAAGGACTTTTTGCTGGGTTGGCCACTAGCTGGCAACGTGGACTACAGTAAGGCGCGGGAAAAGTTATCTGAGCGAGTGAGAATTATGATTTTTGGATGTGGAAGAGAACAAGTCCTGAACTGTTTAACCCTTAAAGAGCCACAGAGAACAGACTTGTGTTATATTTTCCGTTAATTTTCCCAAGACCTATAATAAATCCTTGTTTTTGTTTGAGCTTGTCTCCTTGTCACTACTTGAGCAATCACCCTGAAAGCTGTGTAGCCTCTCGTGACGTCACAATAGATAGAGGCAGGTTTTCAGGACAGCTGATTTAACTGAAATGTTGAAAAATATAACTGGCCAATATCTTCCCCACGCAAAAGAATAGAGTGTGGGTTTGTTAATATGATTTGACTCTTTTGCAGGCTGTCAGGCTTGTCTATTCCCAGAAGAGGCTTGTTCTATCTCTGGTCTCAGCTCTGAAGTCAAACCCCTCCCACCTGAGAGAGTACTGGACCTGGAGCTCCAATCACCCAGTAGACTCAGGCGTCAGACTGCTCTCTTCTGGACTGGAGGATTCCACACTTGCAGACAGGATAAACTCAAGTATGTAGAAGGGGTTATGTCAATGTTTCATATCAGACATTTTGGAGTTACCAAGCTAGTTAAGACAAACATTCTGACCACCGACGTGGACTAAGATTATGCGATGTCCCCCGTTCTCCAGTCCCTTTTCTTCCATCATGGAACGATGTTAACTCCATGTGTGAAAAGGTACCCAATTGTCCATACTTGAGTAAAAGTAAAGATACCTTAATAGAAAATGAACTCAACTTAAACGTTGAAAGACCCCCAGTAAAATATTACTTGAGTAAAAGTCTAAAATTATTTGGTTTTTAAAATATACTTAAGTATAATCAAAGTAAATTGTAAATTGCTAGAATATACTAAAGTTTCAACAAGTAAAAGTACAAGTATAAATCATTTTCAAATTCTTACATAAAGCAAACCCGACGATTTTCCTTGTTTTTAAAATTTAACGTTCAGGCCAGAGGCAAACTCCAGCACTCAGACAATTACAAACAAAGCATTTGTGTTTAGTGAGTCTGCCAGATCCAGAGGCTAGTAGTGATGTTCTCATTTGATAAGTGCGTGAATTGGCCCATTTTCTGGTCCTGCTAAGCAGTCAAAATGTAACAAGGTACTTTTGGTGTCAGGGAAAATGTATGGAGTAAAAAGTACATTATTTTCTTTAGGAATGTAGTGAAGTAAAAGTAAAAGTTGTCAAAATATAAATAGTAAAGCCAAGTACAGATACCCCAAAAACTACTTAAGTAGTACTTTAAAGTATTTTTACTTAAGTACTTTACACCACTGGTTAACGCTCTTTCTTTAGCTAGCTCGACTATGCACTTTGCCTCTGCTAGCACTTACACTTGCTAACATTAGCCTAGACTGTACCACAGAAAATAACATTTTTAAACAGTTGTTAAAAACTCACTTCTTCGCAGACAGAACAGTTTCCTGTAGATTCAGACTTACTCATCGCCAATTCTTTTGTTATGTCTCGTGGTTTCATAACCACGTCTGTATAAACAAGTCAATAATGATGAGACGGTAGAACAGGAATCAGTTCAACCATTTATCTGGAACGTGATCATCTCAGACACATACAAACCCCCATGATGCCTCTGCAGCACAACCCCAATACACTCAAAATACATAAATAAAGTACATGGGACACGCAACAAAACTCATAGAGTAAATTTAAATGTTCAGGTTTGTAGAAAGTAGGGCCATGGATAGGGTCAGAACGGTCAGTATGTTTGATAACTGGTTTACAAGAGGTGAACATAACAAGCATAAGGTCCATTATAACACTAGTGAAGTAGAGGTGGGAGCTAAAAGCAGACATGGACAGTGATACGGTGTAGATGAGTTCAGGGGTGAAACACTAGATAAGGACAGGTAGAAATGGCAGTGCCTGAAATAGACACAGAGACACATTCTGATCATGGCTCAGACTCTGAACCGTGGAGACACCAAACAGAAGATGCCAAATCAAAGTCCTGTCGAGTAGGCTATCTGGGATTTTCCTTTCATCAAAATCCTACACATGGAAATGTGTCCATTGTGTGTGTGTCCAGTGTGTGTGTCCTGTTGTGTGTGTGTGTCCGTGTGTGTGTGTGTGTGTGTGTGTGTGAGAGAGTGTGTGGTGTGTATTCCAGGGGTGTGTGTGTGTCCAGTGGTGGGGTGTGCAAAGTCCAGTGGGGTTTGTCCAGCGTGTGTGTTTGTGGGGTTCCCGTAAAGTTTGTGTGTGTCCATTGTGGTTCCCTGTGTAGGGGGAATCCAGAGTGGGTGTATGTGGTTTGTGTCCCTGAGGGGGTGTGTGTGGATGCGTGTCCCGGTGTGTTTTTGTGTTTCCCGTTGTTTTATGTCCCTGTGTGTTTCCGTCCCCGTGTGTGGGGGGTGGGGGTGTGTGTGTTCAGTGTGTGTGGGGGTGTGTGTGTGTGT
>CM072257.1:10761819-10792492 GCA_036851935.1 Coregonus suidteri | reverse complement strand
AAATTTTCCCCTTTATTATTTTCCAACCCCACCCCCCTTTTCCAAATTTGGAGTAAAAAAGTGAACAACAATCCTTGGGGCCCTTTCCAGCTTATAACTAAAAAATTTATGGACACAGTCAATTTTAAAATAATATATTTTGTTTTTTTTGCCCTAAACTTCTTTACCCTCAACCTCCCCCGTCATTTCATGATGTCCATCCGGTTGTTCAATGCAAATTTTTAAAAACCGCTCTTCCCAAATGCCCCCAAACTACATATACTTATTTGGCCACATATCTTCGTTATTAGTTATCTTTTTTTATTGTGTTGTTAGTTTTTATTATCCCATCCTTCAATTTCCATTCAATACCTTCCCATCTTCTCTTAACACCATCCATATAGGATTTCTATTTGCCATATATTTTCAATATATTATTAATTTATCACAAGAATGCATTGTAAAAACATACAGTGAAAAGGAAAAAGCAATCTGGATCAAATGACTCGGGCGGAAATAGATATTTTTACAGACCTTAGGGAAGTGGTGAACGGGACAATTGGGAAAAACCAGGGGGCATCAGTCCCCTGAATCGACGAGCAGAAATGACCAACCTAAATTTGTATTGAGAGAAAACGATTAGCTTTGGTGGGCAAAAGAGGGTTGACACATTATATGTGGCAGGATTATATTTTAAAGTTTGTAAAAAACCCCCTTTGTGCGAGGGTGGACACGGGGTGGCTCTTTTGACGACTGCAAGGCTGAACACAGAGGTACACGAAGTAACTTCAGGGTTTTAAAAATTGGTTGGGGTTTGGGGGGGGGGCTAAATTAGCCACTAGAACAAAATTTTTGTAGGTTCTTCTCCCAAAAGATGCAGGAAAACAGGGCTACCACTTAGAGGAGTTTTTTTTTTTTGACATTTGGAAAAACGTTTTTTGTTTCCAAAAAGGGTTTTTGTTGGGGACTACCAGTCTGTCTAAACGCCTTTCCTGGAATGGAATGTAGATATGGGTGGTAGTATCATGTGAACATTGATAATAAAGGGGGCGTCAGCATATTGAAAGGTTTTTACCTTCAGGTTTCCCCCAAGAAACCTTTTTGATAAGAAAATTCAAATTGAAAACCCTTGATTAGGAAAAGGGTTCCAGAGAACTCCAAATTTAAGAAAATTTTTTACTTTCAACTTTTCCAATTGAAACCCCAAAAATTTTTAGGTGTTCTTTTGAAAAAGGCTAATTTTCTTAATGTCATGTTTCTTTAGACCTGTCCCAAAAAAAAAATTTTAAAATTTTTGGGCCCTTTACAGCGCTCTTAAAACCAGAGCGACTTACAAGTTAAAAAAATACATTTTCAAATTTGGGGTTATTGTGATTTTTGGGGTAGGGTTGTTTACGGGGTTTCCCGGGGAGGCCCGCTCCTCCTCCTTGCTCGGGGAGGTTTCTTTTCGGTTTTTCCCTTCCCGGAGGGAAAAGCTGCCCCCGTTGTATGTTTTATTTTCTTTTTGGGTTTTTTGGGCTTTTAAAGTTGTTTCACCCCGTTTCTATTTTGTTTCATTTTTGGTTTTTTTCCTTAGTTGTGTGGGGTCAGGTTTGGGGGTGGATTAAAGGGTTTGTTTGGGGTTCCCGTCTAAAGTGTTTTCCCCCCGTTTTTTTGGAGAGGTTTTTCCACATGTTCTTTTCCGCCCTTTTTTTTGACGGGCCTTTTGTGCGCCTTTTTTTCGCCCCCGGGGCTTGGTTGGGGGCCCGGGTACTACGTTTTTAAAATTTTACTAAAGTATTTGGACTTATTTCTGCGTCCTTTGGGGGGTTGATTTCCCGCCCCCCACACCCACCCTTTAGCCCCGTGACAGAATCACACCCTTATATAAAGGAATCAGCAAAGGGGCCCAAAACCACACCTGAAATCGCCCGGGGACATGTCGCGGCCAGGGATGACCCCGATTAAAAACAACTGGGGGCCCCTCACAGGAGGTTTATCAACACTCGGGTGGGAGTCCAAAGGGGTACCCCCAAAACCCCCCCCCACCCCCCTCCCACCCGATCGGCCGGTTTTTAAAACCCTCCCAGGTCCCGGGAAAACCCCCCGTGGGAAATTTGGCCCCTTTGCCTTTTCCCCGGGGGCTATGCGGCACCGTTGGCCCCCTTCAGGGGTTCCTCCTGCGGTGGAGCTCTACCTGGCCCAAAGTACACCCGGGGGCCCCCGGGACACGAGAGCGTTTCCCCCCCTCATCTCCTTTTCTCACGGGCCCCCGGCGGGGGGGGAAGGGGCCCCAAAGCCGAGTGGAGGAGGTAGAAAGGGCCCCCCACCTCTCCTCCCCAGATTTTTCCGTCGCTTCAAGGCCCTGTTCGACCATCCACCTGAGGGCCCAAAACGGCGGGGGAGCGTCTATTCTAACCCGGAAAAGGGGAGGAGGAGCGCCCAGGCGTTGCACGGGTTTTCCCACCCTAGGGCAGACGCAGGGTTTTTGGGAAAGAAAAGGGGCCCCCACCCACCATTTTTGATTTTAGCCTACGGGAGGACGTTCCAAACGTGAGTTTTGGGCCGCAGGGAAACCCCCAAATTTTACCTTACCAGTTTGGGCGACATGTCCATCCGTTCCCGGAAAACCCTGCTGGCCACCCCCTGGTCCGCCCCCCCTTTCCCCCCCTAAACCCCCTCCGGCCCCAGCCCTATGGAGGGTCCCGGGGGGGGGTGGGCTAGAGAAAAAAGGAGGAGGAGGAGCCCCAGGGGCCCCGTCCCCCCGCCCAATTTTGGGTTTTGTTGGGGGGGCACACTTGCGGCCAGGGTTTCTGGGGGGGGTTCCCAAGGGGGGGGGAGACAACAGGGCACGCACCAAAGGGGGGCCTTCCCCCGGTGAGTTAAAAAGCCCCACTTACCCCGAGCTCTCTGTTGTACACCCTTTTTTCATACCCGTTTGTTTTTTCCCCAAATTTTCACCTCAATCCCAGCATAAGGCCTAGTAATTCCCCCCGGGAGTGGGAAATTTTGTTGATTTCCCGGAAATTTTGTTTAGATTTAGGGATTCCCCTCCCGCCGGGTTGGGCCCCGCCCTTTTTTTCCCTTCAGCCCTTTTGATAGCCCCCCCCGTTGGGGTTGGGTTTGATTAGGGGGATCAAAAGCCGCCCCTTTTGGATGTGTGCGCAGGGGGGGCATAAGGGGACTATCACTATATCTGATCGAAATTTTCCTGCGTACCCCCGGGGCTGGGAATTCCCTGGTTAAGTACCCATCCCCCGCCTTTTTGTGGCAACCCGAGAGCTCTCAATGGGTGGGGCCCGCTCCGTGTGAGGGGCGATGTCTGTGTTTTCCGTTGGGGGGGACTTCGGGGGAGAGTCCCCCAAACCCCAAAGGCCCCCCACTGCACATTTTCCGGGCCCGAAAATGGGGATTTGGCTTTTGTGTTTAGTAAACTAAGGCGACGCAGTTGCCTCCCTCAAAACGGGGGATTTTTTCGATTTATTTCCAGGGGGGAGCAGCGCTTTCCCAAAGGAGGGCCCCGTGTATCCTTTGTCCCCAAGAGGAGAGAAAAAACATGGAGACCCTTCATAGGCCCAAAACTTTGGGGACAGGGGTTAAAAAACGGCCCTCCACTTCTCCCCCTCCTCAAGCCTTCTTTTTTTTTTGGAAAAAAAAGATGGAGGGTTTGCGCCCGTGCAAATTTATTACTGTGGGGCTCATCGGATTACTGTGAAATATCCCGTTTATTCCCCTCCCCCCCTGATTTCGACCCTTTACGGGGTCATTGCACGGAGCGCGGGGTTTTTTTCCAAAATGGGGTCTCAGGGGCGCGTATAACTTGGGGGGGCAATTATGGGGGGGGGCGGGGCGAAGGGGAAAAAAGCGGGGGAGTACCCCGTCGGGTTCCCTTTCGAGTATCTCGTCATGCCATAACCCGGGGTTTAGAAAAGCGCCACAGTCTTCCAAAATTTTTTGGATGAGATTTTTTGGGGTTGCAGGGGTAAGGGGTGGTTTGTTTTACTTGGGGGACCTTTTTAGTTTTACTTTGGCTAACCCCAGCCGGGGCTATAGCCCTGGTTGCGTCGTGTATTGGGAGGGTGTTTGGGGGCCAAGGGGCCTGTATGTCAAGGCAGAGAAATGTTTTTTTTTTTCCAGGAGTTTGGGTCCCCCTTTTTTGGGTTTTTCGTTTTTTCCCCCCGGTTTAAAGGGGGGGAAATGGAGGTTTGGGCGTTTTGTCAGCCGGGCGTTAATGCAAAACCCCAACCACTGTCAAAAAGGGGCAAACGGGCTTTGGGGTTTTTCAATTACTACCGAGGTTTTTTATCCCGGGGTTTTTTGGGCAGGTGGGCTCCCAAACACGTCCCTTCGAAAAGGGGGGGCCCGGTTTGGGCCCCCCCATGGTCCCCTGAGGCGGACAGGGCCTTTGGGAGACTGAAGGACCTTTTACATCGGTCCGGTGCTGGCCATCCCGGTCCCCCCCCCTTACCCCTTTCCCGGGTTTGGGGTGGGCGCCCTCTGGGGGCCGGTATCGGGGGCCCTACTTCTCAACGGTCCGGCCCCGCCCCCTAAACTCCCCCCTGGCTTTTTTTTTCTAAAAAGATCAGGGCCCCGGGGGAGCGAAAAATTTTGACGTTTGGGGACAGGGAGCCCGTTAGCTGTAAATTCAGGCCCTCAAAGGGGTTTTGGAGGCATTTTTTTGAGGGGGGTCAACCCCTTTCCTCATTTTTGGCTGACCCTCGGAACCCCGGAGGACATTTTCCCGGGGAGCGAGGAGACTGAACCCTCGCCGGCTCGAGGGGTTTTGTTTCCCCCGCCCGGTTTGTATTTTAAAAACACGTACATCCCCCCGGGTTTCCCCGAACGGTTTAAAGGAAAATGTGCCCGTCCCCGGGGTATGACACGGAGGAGAGGTCCGTTGAAACCTTTTTCCCATACTTAAAAGGCGTCTTGTCCCTTTGGCACCGTTTGTGTGGGGGGTTTTAGGTGAAAACGAAACGGGCGTTGCGTGCCCACCCTAGCCCTTTCCCCAAAGTGTTGTGGGTCGGGAAATTTCTTTTTTTTTCGATTTCGGGTCGACCTCATTTTTCCCGGGCTTTCCCCGTCACCCTCCTTTTGGACATCCGGGGTATTGGCCGGGCAAATGCCCCCCCCCCCTTGTCGTAGCAAATAAATACTGGGGGCCCATGTTAGCCAAAGGGTTTTTTAGGGTTTTTTGTCCTTCCCCCGGCCCCGTTGTGCGCCCCGTGTAAGGCGCCCAAAACCCCCGCCCAGGGGTATTACAACCCCGGGCCCTTCCCCCAACGACCTTGGTTCCCCAAACCTTTTCCGTGGATTTTGTGACAGACCTTTCCCTCTCCAGGGGAATACCCCCAATTTTCCCGGGCGTTGTTGACCGGTTTTTCTTTAAAGGGCCCGGTCGTTTTCCTCCCCCATGTCGGGTTTCCATCTGCCCTACAGACCCCAGAGGGGGTATTTTAACCCAAAGCTTCCACCCGGGATTAAAAGGTGGTTTCCCCAGGTATTGTGTCCCCCGATCGAGGGCCCCCGTTTACCCCCAGTCTGGGGAGCGTTTTATTTTAGCGTTTGGGGGTCTCGGTGAGCCTTACCTCGGGGGGACCACCCGGAGAGCAATGGGGGGGGTTGAACAGTCAACCAGGATTTTTTGGGGAGGTTTTTTGGGTCTTTTGTAGGCCCCCCGGGCCCGGAAAGGGGGGGGCTCGGGATTTCCCCGGGCCCAGATGGCCCCGAACTCTCTCCCCCCACTCCCCTTTCCAAACCCAACCCCCCTTCCCAATTTTGTTTAGGTTACCAGCCTGGGTTTTGGCACCCTTTGGGAGCAGAGGGCCCGATCGAGGCCCTTTTTCGGTGGATGAAATTTTTTGAGGGGCATCGGAGGGGGACCCTGGAACCTGCACAGTCCACCCGCAGCGGGCCATCCGTCGCAAAAGGCCGACGCCCATCTCCACCGCAGTGAGGGGGGGCCCGGGGTACGAACCCCCCTTTGGTCTGGTCTCACCCGAAACCTGCCCCTCCGCCTGGGCCCCGCCGGAAAATGGGCGGCGGTTTTTTTTTGGGGGATTTTAAAGTCCCCGAGAAATGAACGAGGTGTGTTATAGGTTACATCTGCCTATTTAAAATAAGAAATTAAAACCCCCAGTTCCATGTGTCTCTTCTCAGGGGGTTTGGGAGCTGGGCCACTCCAGGGAAAGGGGGAGATAAAGGAAGACTCCCCCGCCCCCACTGGACCTCGAGGGGGCTCCCCGGGATAAACCGTTCGGTCCATCTTTGGGCTCAAAGGGCGCCCCCGGGTGGGGGGGCCCAGTATCTCTGGGTGGGAGGGGTACGGCCCCGGGGGAGCGGTGTGGGGGCCGGAGGGACTCCCCAGGGCCCTTCCTCCTTTTTCGGGTTTCCACCGGGGGCCCTCCCACGCGCCCTGCCCCCCGCGTCCTCCCCGGTCGTCCCCCAGGCCCGGGGGGCCCGGGGCACGGCTGGGGGCCCGCGCGGGCAAAATGGGGGGGTACTTTTCACGGTTTTTGGCCCCCGGGCTGCTCCTCCTCCTTGCTCTCGGGCAAGGGTTTCGGCGGTCGTCAGGTCCCCCGGAGTACTAGGCTGACACCGTTGTATGGTTTCATGTTCGTTTGTTTTGGTCTTGAACTTGTTACACCTGTTTCTAGTCAGTCTTCATTAGTGTGTACTATTTCTCGTTGGTGTGTGTTCCAGTTTGTTTGTGTGTGTGATTATCGCTTCTGTTTTTGTGTGTTCTGTGCTATCGTGTTTCGCCTCGCCGTTGTTTGGAGAGGGTTGTTCGCACATGTTAGGTGCGCCCTTTGTGTTTGATCAGCCTTGATGTGCTCCTTTATTTCGCCCCTGGGCTTGTTGGGGGGCTCGTTGGTACTGACGTTGATATTTCAACTAAAGTCTGTTGGCTGTTATAGTGGCATGCGTACCTGCGCCTATGAATTCCCTGGCACCCACATTACCACCTTCAGCACCCTTGACAAATGCTATTGTGAATTTGGATTTATTAGACTTTTTTAAATTGTAAGACCTCGTCCCTCCAAAAACCTGTCTCGCATCCGTGGGTCTTGGCAGTCTATTGCGTGGAATTCCAGGTAAAATGCTAAATGTGTTTAGGTTAATTAGTGTCAAGTAAGCATCTGAGACCTGGCAGGTTTATCTGGAATCTGGGCAATCACCGGCTGCAAGAATGTCATGGACCGACACAGGCTATATGTGTGACATCACAATGAGGATCCATAGCTGTCACCTGGATTCACTTCTGGGTCATGTTTATTTAGTTCTAATGTCATGGAGAAGCAGGTAGCCCTAATATGTTTGTGTACACACGTGTATATCACTTGTTATATAAGTTAAGAATAAACGACACTTGACACTTAGAAGGGAAGGAGGAGGTCAAGCCAAGGAGGATGGAAAGTAGGATGTCCAGCTTTGGTGTGTTAGATTGTAGTTGAAACATAACTTTTTGAATACTCAGCAACAGGCCCTTAGAGTATGTGCGTCCTCGAAATAATTTTTCATCTAAAAAAAGCTCACCATTGAGCTTGACACCAAAGGACAATGGAATCATAGAGGTCCTTGATACACTTAATTTCCATTCTACAGGCCTCTATCATTGTTTCGTCTAGTGTGTTATATTCATATATCACTGGCAGTGTCATGTAGCGTTCGTATCTGTCATCCATGGGAGTTTGATGTTTGCACTGGATTTATGCATTTATAGGTTTTATTTTGTATTTTTTTTTTTGTTTTTTTTTATTTATTTTTTTGTTGTGAGTTTGCGTTGGTCCTGTCAGTATATTACCAGTAAACTTTAAAGATGTAACTCTCATCACCTATAAAAAAAAAAACAACACTTCTCAATTAGGAAGAGAATACTCAGCCTCGTGTGACCAAAGAAATGAGTGCGAGAGAACATTTTCTTCTTGCTGTCAACATTGACTCGGCGGGTACAGATTCATCAGATTTGGAGTTGATAGCCTGCTACGCGACTCCGATCGTAATTTGCCTTTGGTACTTTTTGGGATCCTATATATCTAATATCCCTATGAAGGATAGTTATTAGGTGTGACCCTGCGTTAATATTCACACAAAGTATGAGACAATATGTAAAAAACTGTCACACAGGCTCAAAAAGCTTTCAATATACGTAATAATCTATATCAACGTATACATTTTATAGAACTTCCATCTCCCATCATGACGTTTCTAAATGCGACAATGACACTATTGTTCAGATTACAATTATTGAAATATAAGTTAAGGAGAGAAGAAATGTAAAGTATCTGAACCTACACTTATTGCCTCATTTTCATTGTGATAATTTATTTGCCGGTCTCCCCTAACTTAACCCTCTGATACTAAGGCTATCCAAAGGGCCAGTTCAGGGTACAATTGGTCCTCTACACTACGCACCTGATATATAGGTCTGGCACCAGTAGAAGTGCCAGTCAGGCTGATCATGTCTCCTAACTCATGACCCTGAATATATGAGCGCTATGCCAACTCCAAGTCAGAGATGACATTGTGCCCTTACATAGACTCACTTTGAGCTGATATGCTATTGCCAATAGCCAGATCAGGTTACTGGGGTCTCCTATACCTAGACGCCTGCTTATAGGCTATCCAAAAGCCAGTCAGTGTGACATGTACCTGAACTAGCCCCTGATATTATGTCTATTCAAAGACAGTTCAGGTGGACATGTCCCTAACTACCCCTGATATAAGGCTAATCCAAAAGGCAGTCCTGTGACACTGTCCCTAAAAACTAGACCCATTGCATATAGGCTAATCCAAAGGCAGGTCAGGTGACATGTCCCTTAAACTAGACCCTTGATATAGGCTATCAGTCATGTGCAGTCAGGTGCCCTAAAGACATGTCCCTAACTAGACCCTGATATAGGCTATCCAAAGTCAGTCAGGTGACCATTTGGGAAAGCCAAAGCAGTCAGGTGTAAACAACTAGCCCATGATAAGGCACAAGAGACACCCTAACTAGACCCAGCAGCAGTCCCAAACCACACCAGGTGACATTGGGAACAAAACCACCACACTCACGTTTGAACACCACAGTTCCAACATTTCAGTCCAAACGAACCCAATCTAAAACGAGACCAAATCAGGAAGTGCAGTCGCCCTTTAAAACTAACTAATGACATGTTGCACCTCACCTTTCTACCTTTCAGATGATCCAAGGAGGAGGACAGATGACAACAGTAGGCCAGTGGATCCCTTAGAAAACAGCAGCAGCCAGGGGCAAATGGTAGGGAGGAGGATGATTTAGGTGACCCAGACACAGGCCTTGGGCTGAGGCTGTCACTACATTGTGTCAGCCGGTTATTGTCATGTAAAAGACTGTCAGTCTCACAGTAATTTACCGTTAATTAACATAAACACATTTACCATCTCCAGGCCTCCACTGCATACACAAGCTGCATACAAGCCGCTGATGCGCACCTTTGGAAAACCTATATTTAAAAAGTCTAATAAAATCAATTAATATATACAATAAATCCATTATTATTTTAGGCAGATCTCAATAAACATGATATGAAGAAAATGTATTTCAGAAAGAAACAGAATATGAGTGTCCTACTGTATATTATCTCTCTATGCTCCAGGCCATAGGCTGTAGGCTTGTTCATTAAGCAGACAAGACAGGCCTATGCTTATGAGTCCTGGGCCATTATTTTATATTATATGAATTTTTATAGTAAGAAGAATATCATTGAATTTAGCTGAATAAAATAGAAAGGATATCTTTCCCATTCCGGAGCATGTGCTCATATGAAGTAGCTATGATGAGCATAAACGTGATCATTTGAAACAGTTATTTGGAAACTTCAGCTGTGAATGATACAAACCTGCAAATAATCATAATCAAGAACCATTTTAATAATAATTTATAATCCAATAACCATTTTAATAATAATGTATAATCCAAGAAACCATGTTAATAATAATTTATAATCCAATAACATTTTAATAATAATTTATAATACAACCTTTCTCTGTTTTGTTATTGTTTCTCTTTCACTCGGCCCCGATACTATTATTATTAATAATAATACTAATAATACTCTTCTGTACCCTAGAATGTCTTAGAAATCACAAAAAATATATGGGCTGCATGATGCATCAGAAGAGATTACTCAACAGTCTTGTGGAATTTGACTGCGGTCATGACTGATGACTGATGACTGATGACTGATGACTGATGACTGATGACTGATGGTCTGATGACTGATGACTGATGACTGATGACTGCAGTCATGATGATGACTGATGACTGATGACTGCGGTCATGACTGATGGCTGATGATGACTGATGACTGATGACTGATGACTGATGACTGATGACTGATGACTGATGACTGATGACTGATGACTGATGACTGATGACTGATGACTGATGACTGCGGTCATGACTGATGGCTGATGACTGATGACTGATGACTGATGACTGATGACTGATGACTGATGACTGATGACTGATGACTGATGACTGATGACTGATGACTGGCGGTCATGACTGATGACTGATGACTGATGACTGCGGTCATGACTGATGACTGATGACTGCGGTCATGACTGATGACTGATGACTGATGACTGATGACTGATGACTGCGGTCATGACTGATGACTGATGACTGATGACTGCGGTCATGACTGATGACTGCCGGTGTGGCAGTGATTTGGATTGCAAAACTAAAGAGAAAACACCAGATAAGACACAGAGACAGCAACAGAAGAATATGATATGATGGAGAGAGACACCAGACAAGACACAGAGACAGCAACAGGAGAATAGGATATGATGGAGAGAGACACCAGACAAGACACAGAGACAGCAACAGAAGAATAGGATATGATGGAGAGAGACACCAGACAAGACACAGAGACAGCAACAGAAGAATAGGATATGATGGAGAGAGACACCAGACAAGACACAGAGACAGCAACAGAAGAATAGGATATGATGGAGAGAGACACCAGACAAGACACAGAGACAGCAACAGAAGAATATGATATGATGGAGAGAGACACCAGACAAGACACAGAGACAGCAACAGAATAATAGGATATGATGGAGAGAGACACACTAGACAAGACGAGGAAGACATATTGATGGGGAGAGAGGAGCTGCTACCCCTGGGGAGAGAGGAGCTGCTACCCCTGGGGAGAGAGGAGCTGCTACCCCTGGGGAGAGAGGAGCTGATACCCCTGGGGAGAGAGGAGCTGCTACCCCTGGAGAGAGAGGAGCTGCTACCCCTGGGGAGAGAGGAGTTGTTACCCCTGGGGAGAGAGGAGCTGTTACCCCTGGTGAGAGAGGGGCTGCAACCAGGAGAGACTGCGACCCTGCTCAGGAAGAGCTTAACGATTGGTGATTGTTGGGGCACGTTTGGCAGGAGCTTCAGTGACAAAAACTGCTCAACTTGCTGATGTTTCACAATGTGCCATGGCCGTCTCAGTCACCAGGTCTCAACCCAATTGAACACTTATGGGAGATTCTGGAGAGGCGCCTGAAACAACGTTTTCCACCACCATCAACAAAACACCAAATGATGGAATTTCTTGTGGAAGAATGATGTCACATCCCTCCAATAGAGTTCCAGACACTTGTAGAATGTATGCCAAGGCACATTGTAAGAGCTATAAAGAGACAGGGCGTTGGAGAGAGAACAGGTAGAACCTGATATGGAAATGAGCAGAAACAAACTAAAGGAACTTTCCACCACCGAATGATCATTCCAGACTCTACTTCTATTGAGAGACATATAAAAGGTAAGACGACGATTGTTATGATATTAATATAGTTGATGATATTGTTATGTGTATTAATATAGTTGATGATATTGTTATGTGTATTAATATAGTTGATGATATTGTTATGTGTATTAATATAGTTGATGATATTGTTATGTGTATTAATATAGTTGATTATATTGTTATGTATATTCATATAGTTGATGATATTGTTTTGTGTATTAATATAGTTGATGATATTGTTATGTGTATTAATATAGTTGATTATATTGTTATGTGTATTAATATAGTTGATTATATTGTTATGTGTATATTAATATAGTTGATGATATTTGTTATGTGTATTAATATAGTTGATGATATTGTTATGTGTATTCATATAGTTGATGATATTGTTTTGTGTATTAATATAGTTGATGATATTGTTATGTGTATTAATATAGTTGATTATATTGTTATGTGTATTAATATAGTTGATTATATTGTTATGTGTATTAATATAGTTGATGATATTGTTATGTGTATTCATATAGTTGATGATATTGTTATGTGTATTAATATAGTTGATGATATTGTTTTGTGTATTAATATAGTTGATGATATTGTTATGTGTATTCATATAGTTGATGATATTGTTATGTGTATTAATATAGTTGATTATATTGTTATGTGTATTCATATAGTTGATGATATTGTTATGTGTATTCATATAGTTGATGATATTGTTTTGTGTATTAATATAGTTGATGATATTGTTATGTGTATTCATATAGTTGATTATATTGTTGTGTGTATTAATATAGTTGATGATATTGTTATGTGTATTCATATAGTTGATGATATTGTTATGTGTATTCATATAGTTGATGATATTGTTTTGTGTATTAATATAGTTGATGATATTGTTATGTGTATTAATATAGTTGATGATATTGTTATGTGTATTAATATAGTTGATGATATTGTTATGTGTATTCATATATAGTTGATGATATTGTTATGTGTATTCATATAGTTGATGATATTGTTTTGTGTATCGTTATGTGTATTAATATAGTTGATGATATTGTTATGTGTATTAATATAGTTGATGATATTGTTATGTGTATTAATATAGTTGATGAATATTGTATGTGTAATGATATAGTTGATGATATTGTTATGTGTATTAATATAGTTGATGATATTGTTATGTGTATTAATATAGTTGATGATATGTTTATGTGTATTAATATAGTTGATGATATTGTTATGTGTATTAATATAGTTTGATGATATTGTTATGTGTATTAATATAGTTGATGATATTGTATGTGTAATGATATAGTTGATGATATTGTTATGTGTATTAATATAGTTGATGATATTGTTATGTGTATTAATATAGTTGATGATATTGTTATGTGTATTAATATAGTTGATGATATTGTTATGTGTATTAATATAGTTGATGATATTGTTATGTGTATTAATATAGTTGATGATATTGTTTTTGTGTATTAATATAGTTGATGATATTGTTATGTGTATTCATATAGTTGATGATATTTGTTTTGTGTATTAATATAGTTGATTTATGGTTTGTTATTGTATCAATATAGTGATTATATTGTTATTTTGTATTAATATAGTTGATGATATTGTTATGTGTATTAATATAGTTGATGATATTGTTTTGTGTATTAATATAGTTTTTTTGATATTTATTTTTATGTGTATTTTCATATAGTTGATTATATTTTTTATTTTGTATTAATATTGTTTTGATTATATTTGATGATATTGTGTTTGTGTTTTTAATATAGTTGATGATATTGTTATGTGTATTCATATAGTTTTGATGATATTGTTTTGTGTGTATCAATATAGTTGATTATATTGTTATGTGTATTAATATAGTTGATGATATTGTTTTATGTGTAATGATATAGTTGATGATATTGTTTATGTGTATTCATATAGTTGATGATATTGTTTTGTGTATTAATAGAGTTGATGATATTGTTATGTGTATTAATATAGTTGATTTTTTGTTATGTGTATTAATATCGTTGATGATATTGTTATGTGTATTAATATAGTTGATGATATTGTTTTTGTGTTTTTAATATAGTTGATTATATTGTTATGTGTATTAATATAGTTGATGATATTTTTTTTGGGTATTAATATAGTTGATGATATTGTTATGTGTATTCATATAGTTGATGATATTGTTATGTGTATTAATATAGTTGATGATATTTTTTTGTGTATTAATATAGTTGATTATATTGTTATGTGTATTAATATAGTTGATGATATTGTTATGTGTATTTCATATAGTTGATGATATTGTTTTGTGTATTAATATAGTTGATGGTATTTGTTATTTGTATTAATATAGTTGATGATATTGTTATGTGTATTATATAGTTTTTTATATTGTTGTTGTGTATTAATATAGTTGATGATATTGTTATGTGTATTCATATAGTTGATGATATGTTTTGTGTATTAATATAGTTGATGATATTGTTATGTGTTTATTCATATAGTTTTTGATATTGTTTTGTGTATTTAATATAGTTGATTATATTGTTATGTGTTATTAATATAGTTTTATGATATTGTTATGTGTATTCATATAGTTGATGATATTGTTATGTGTATTAATATAGTTGATGATATTGTTTTGTGTATTCATATAGTTGATGATATTGTTATGTGTATTCATATAGTTGATGATATTGTTATGTGTATTAATATAGTGGATGATATTGTTATGTTGTATTAATATAGTTGATTATATTTGTTATGTGTATAAATATAGTTGATGATTATTGTTATGTGTAATGATATAGTTGATGATATTGTTTTTGTGTATTAATATAGTTGATGATATTGTTATGTGCATTCATATAGTTGATGATATTGTTATGTGTATTCATATAGTTGATGATATTGTTTATGTGTGTTAATATAGTTTGATATTATTGTTATGTGTTATTAATATAGTGATGATATTGTTATGTGTTTATTCATATAGTTGATGATATTGTTATGTTTTATTCATTTAGTTGATGATATTGTTATGTGTATTAATATAGTTGATGATATTGTTATGTGTATTCATATAGTTGATGATATTGTTATTTGTATTAATATAGTTGATTATATTGTTATGTGTTATTAATATAGTTTGATGATATTGTTATGTGTATTCATATAGTTGATGATATTGTTTTGTGTATAATATAGTTGATTACATTGTTATGTGTATTAATATAGTTGATGATATATTTGTTATGTGTATTAATATAGTTGATGATATTGTTATGGTGTATTAATATAGTTGATGATTTTTGTTTTTGTGTATTAATATAGTTTGATGATATTGTTATGTGTATCAATATAGTTTGATTATATTGTTATGTGTATTAATATAGTTGATTGATATTGTTATGTATATTTAATATAGTCGATGATATTGTTTTGTGTATTAATATAGTTTGATGATATTGTTATGTGTTTTCATATAGTTGATTATACTTTGTTATGAGTATTAATATAGTTGATGATATTGTTTTGTGTATTATATTTTTGATGATATTGTTATGTGTATTCATATAGTTGATGATATTGTTATGTGTATCAATATAGTTGATTATATTGTTTATGTGTATTAATATAGTTGATGATATTGTTATGTGTAATGATATAGTTGATGATATTGTTATGTGTATTCATATAGTTTTTGATATTGTTTTGTGTATTAATATAGTTGATTATATTGTTATGTGTATTAATATAGTTTATGATATTGTTATGTGTATTCATATAGTTGATGATATTGTTATGTGTATTAATATAGTTGATGATATTGTTTTGTGTATTCATATAGTTGATGATTATTGTTATGTGTATTCATATAGTTTGATGATATTGTTTTATGTGTATTAATATAGTGGATGATTTTTTTATGTGTATTAATATAGTTGATTATATTGTTATGTGTATAAATATAGTTGATGATATTGTTATGTGTAATGATATAGTTGATGATATTGTTATGTGTATTAATATAGTTGATGATATTGTTATGTGCATTCATATAGTTGATGATATTGTTATGTGTATTCATATGTTTGATGATATTGTTATGTGTGTTAATATTTTTAGTTGATGATATTGTTATGTGTATTAATATAGTGATGATATTGTTATGTGTATTCATATAGTTGATGATATTGTTATGTGTATTCATATAGTTGATGATATTTTTATGTGTATTCATATATTTGATTACATTGTTATGTGTATTAATATAGTTGATGATATTGTTATGTGTATTAATATAGTTGATGATATTGTTTTTGTGTATTAATATAGTTGATGATTTTGTTATGTGTATTCATATAGTTGATGATATTGTTTTGTGTATTAATATAGTTGATGATATTGTTTGTGTATAATCATAGTTGATTATATTGTTATGTGTATTAATATAGTTGATGATATTGTTATGTATATATTAATATAGTCGATGATATTTTTTTTGTGTATTAATATAGTTGATGATATTGTTATGTGTATTCATATAGTTGATTATATTGTTATGAGTATTAATATAGTTGATGATATTGTTTTGTGTATTAATATAGTTGATGATATTGTTATGTGTATTCATATAGTTTGATGATATTGTTATGTGTATCAATATAGTTGATTATATTGTTATGTGTATTAATATAGTTGATGATATTGTTATGTGTAATGATATAGTTGATGATATTGTTATGTGTATTCATATAGTTGATGATATTGTTTTGTGTATTAATAGAGTTGATGATATTGTTATGTGTATTCATATAGTTGATGATATTTGTTATTGTTTTTAATATAGTTGATGATATTGTTTTGTGTATTAATATAGTTTGATTATATTGTTATGTGTATTAATATAGTTGATGATATTTTTATGTGTATTCATATAGTTGATGATATTTTTTTGTGTATTAATATAGTTGATGATATTGTTATTTGTATTAATATAGTTGATGATATTGTTATGTGTATTTAATATAGTGGATGATATTGTTATGTGTATTAATATAGTTTTTTTTATATTTTTTATGTGTATAAATATAGTTGATGATATTGTTATGTGTAATGATATAGTTGATGATATTGTTATGTGTATTAATATAGTTGATGATATTGTTATGTGTATTCATATAGTTGATGATATTGTTATGTGTATTCATATAGTTGATGATATTGTTATGTGTGTTAATATAGTTGATGATATTGTTATGTGTATTAATATAGTTGATGATATTGTTATGTGTATTCATATAGTTGATGATATTGTTATGTGTATTCATATAGTTGATGATATTGTTATGTGTATTAATATAGTTGATGATATTGTTATGTGTATTAATATAGTTGATGATATTGTTATTTGTATTCATATAGTTGATGATATGTTATTTGTATTAATATAGTTTTGATTATATTGTTATGTGTATTAATATAGTTGATGATATTGTTATGTATATTCATATAGTTTGATTATATTTTTTTGTGTATTAATATAGTTGATTACATTGTTATGTGTATTAATATAGTTGATGATATTGTTATGTTGTGTTAATATAGTTGATGATATTGTTTTGTGTATTAATATAGTTGATGATATTGTTTTGTTGTATTAATATTGTTGATGATATTGTTATGTGTATTCATATAGTTGATGATATTGTTTTGTGTATTAATATAGTTGATGATATTGTTTTATGTGTATCAATATAGTTGATTATATTGTTATGTGTATTAATATAGTTGATGATATTGTTATGTGTATTTATATAGTCGATGATATTGTTTTGTGTGTATTAATATAGTTGATGATATTGTTATGTGTATTCATATAGTTGATTATATTGTTATGTGTATTAATATAGTTGATGATATTGTTTTTTTGTGTATTAATATAGTTGATGATATTGTTATGTGTATTCATATAGTTGATGATATTGTTTATGTGTATCAATATAGTTGATTATATTGTTATGTGTATTAATATAGTTGATGATATTGTTATGTGTATGATATAGTTGATGATATTGTTATGTGTATTCATATAGTTGATGATATTGTTTTGTGTATTAATAGAGTTGATGATATATGTTTTGTTCTATTCATATAGTTGATGATATTGTTATGTGTATTAATATAGTTGATGATATTGTTTTGTGTATTAATATAGTTTATGATATTGTTTTGTGTATTAATATAGTTGATTATATTGTTATGTGTGTATTAATATAGTTTATGATATTGTTATGTGTATTATTTCATATAGTTGATGATATTGTTATGTGTATTAATATAGTTGATGATATTGTTTTGTGTATTCATATAGTTGATGATATTGTTATGTGTATTTCATATAGTTGATGATATTGTTATGTGTATTAATATAGTGGATGATATTGTTATGTGTATTAATATAGTTGATTATATTGTTATGTGTATTAATATAGTTGATGATATTGTTATGTGTATTAATATAGTTTGATTATATTGTTATGTGTATTCATATAGTTGATGATATTGTTATGTGTATTCATATAGTTGACGATATTGTTATGTGTATTAATATAGTCGATGATATTGTTATGTGTACTAATATAGTTATTGATATTGTTATGTGTTCATATAGTTGATGATATTGTTATGTGTATTAATATAGTTGATGATATTGTTATGTGTATTCATATAGTTGATGATATTGTTATGTGTATTAATATAGTTGATGATATTGTTATGTGTATTAATATAGTTGATGATATTGTTATGTGTATTCATATAGTTTGATGATGTTGTTATGTGTAATAATATAGTTGATTATATTGTTATGTGTATTAATATAGTTGATGATATTGTTATGTGTATTAATATAGTTGATGATATTGTTATGTGTATTAATATAGTTGATGATATTGTTATGTGTATTAATATAGTTGATGATATTGTTATGTGTATTCATATAGTTGATGATGTGTTATGTGTAATAATATAGTTGATTATATTGTTATGTGTATTAATATAGTTGATGATATTGTTATGTGTATTAATATAGTTGATGATATTGTTATGTGTATTAATATAGTTGATGATATTGTTATGTGTATTAATATAGTTGATGATATTGTTATGTGTATTAATATAGTTGATGATATTTTGTGTGGACAGTGTTATAATAGGCCTACACTCCATAAAATTGTATTTTATGTAAATTAGATGCGTGGGGTGAATTAATTCTGTGCCCAATATGTGTTCCCCAGGGTGATCTCCTTCATAATAGTCCTATAGACTATATGTGTTCCCCAGGGTGATCTCCTTCATAATAGTCCTATAGACTATATGTGTTCCCCAGGGTGATCTCCTTCATAATAGTCCTATAGACTATATGTGTTCCCCATGGTGATCTCCTTCATAATAGTCCTATAGGCTATATGTGTTCCCAGGGTGATCTCATTCATAATAGTCCTATAGACTATATGTGTTCCCCAGGGTTATCTCCTTCATAATAGTCCTATAGACTATATGTGTTCCCCAGGGTGATCTCCTTCATAATAGTCCTATAGACTATATATGTTCCCCAGGGTGATCTCCTTCATAATAGTCCTATAGGCTTGTCTTCTCAAAACAAGCAACAAACACAACAAGCAACAAACAAACATTGTCTCTTTCGAATCCTCTTCCGAACCCTATTGGTTCGATGCATAGGGTGTTTGCCTTTTTCGCCAATGACCTGGGTCTCTTCCCTGCCCCGCTGTTCACAACAATATTAATATCATAGACTACTTGTTGAAGAAAAGAGACACAACAAAATGAGTGAAAGGATTTTAGGATAAAATCAGTTAGTGTTTATTTAAAGTTGTCTTCTGGGTTCAGCCTTCTAGCTTCCTTTATCAATTGGTGAAATATAACAAATGACATGGTCTCAGAGTTGTGAGACAACCAGTCCCAGTTTAAATCACTATGACAACCATTTCATTATTTCCCCAGAGCAACAAGGGAATCTAGAGACTCAACCTTTGCAGAATAAGAATCACCTTTATTCGCCAAGTACATTTGCACATACATATGTAGGATCTTCATTTTGAGCCAGTTTGCTACAGCAGGAAAATATTCCTGCAGCAACAGGAAATGTGGAAATATTATGTGAATTATAATTAATGGACATTTTTGTAGCGGTTGATACATGTCTATTAAGGGAAACTCAAGTCTGGCATTTCTAAGTGGAAATTACAAACTTCAGAAGCCTTTTAAAACCTCAAATAAACTACAAGTTTTACATTTCCTGCATTGCGGGGAAAGTTATTCTGCAGTGGAGGGTGATCAAATTAAGATCCTACATCCGTACACATAATTCTACATGCGCCGGAAGAAGATGGCTGCCGTTTTACAGCCCTCTAACCAATTGTACTATTATGTGTGTTTTTTTCCGCGTTATTTGTAATTTATTTTGTACACAATGTTTCTGCCATCGTCTCTTATAACCAAAGAGTGTTATAAGCTTCTGGATATCAGGACAGCGATTACTCACCTCGCGTTGGACGAATACTTTTTCTTCAACGAGGCGTTCGCGAAGGATATTCTACAGACACCCAACAAGGCCCAGATCCCCGTCATTCGCGTGAGGAAGAGACGGAGATATCGTGGACGCAGATCCGGGTGCCTTGTAATGATCCGACGGCGAACGAGTAAACTGCCTCTCCCATCAATACTATTAGCCAACGTTCAAGCTTTTGAGAGATAAAATGGACGATTTAAGATTACGGTTATCCTACCAACGGGACATTAAAAACTGTAATATCTTATGTTTCACGGAGTCGTGGGCTGAACGACAACAATGACAACATTCAGCTAGCAGGCTATACGCTACACCGGCAGGACAGAACAGAACGGCAGACTCCGGTAAGACGAGGGGGGTGGCGGGTCTCTGTATATTTGTAAACAACAGCTGGTGCACAAAATCAAATACTAAGGAAGTCTCGAGGTTTTGCTCGCCTGAGGTAGAGTATCTTATGATAAGCTGTAGACCACACTATTTACCAAGAGAGTTTTCATCTATATTTTTCATAGCTGTCTATTTACCACCACAAACCAATGCTGGCATTAAGATTGCACTGAATGAGTTGTACAAGGCCATTAATCAACAGGAAAACGCTCATCCAGATGCAGCGCTCCTAGTAGCCGGGGACTTTAATGCAGGGAAACTTAAATCCGTTCTACCTCATTTCTACCAGCATGTTAAATGTGCAACCAGAGGGGAAAAAAACTCTAGACCACCTTTACTCCACACACAGAGACGCATACAAAGCTCTCCCTCGCCCTCCATTTGGCAAATCTGACCATAACTCTATCCTCCTGATTCCTGCTTATAAGCAAAAACTGAAGCAGGAAGCACCAGTGATTCGGCTAATAAAAAAGTGGTCAGATGACGCAGATGCTAAGCTAAAGACTGTTTTGCTAGCACAGACTGGAACATGTTCCGGGATTCTTCAGACAGCATTGAGGAGTACACCACATCAGTCACTGGCTTCATCAATAAGTGCATCGATGATGTCGTCCCCACAGTGACCGTACGTACATACCCCAACCAGAAGCCATGGATTACAGGAAACATCCGCACTGAGCTAAAGGGTAGAGCTGCCGCTTTCAAGGAACGGGACTCTAACCCGGACGCTTATAAGAAATCCCGCTATGACCTCCGACGAACCATCAAACAGGCAAAGAGTCAATACAGGTCTAAGATTGAATCATACTACACTGGCTCTGACGCTCGTCGGATGTGGCAGGGCTTGAAAACTATTACAGACTACAAAGGGAAGCACAGCCGCGAGCTGCCCAGTGACACAAGCCTACCAGACGAGCTAAAACCACTTCTATGCTCGCTTCGAGGCAAGCAAACACTGAAGCATGCATGAGAGCACCAGCTGTTCCGGACGACTATGTGATCACGCTCTCCGTAGCCGATGTGAGTAAGACTTTTAAGCAGGTCAACATTCACAAGGCCGCAGGGGCCAGACGGATTACCAGGACGTGTACTCCGAGCATGTGCTGACCAACTGGCAAGTGTCTTCACTGACATTTTCAACATGTCCCTGACTGAGTCTGTAATACCAACATGTTTCAAGCAGACCACCATAGTCCCCGTGCCCAAGAACTCTAAGATAACCTGCCTAAATGACTACCGACCCGTAGCACTGACGTCTGTAGCCATGAAGTGCTTTGAAAGACTGGTCATTGCTCACATCAACAGCATAATCCCAGAAAATCCTAGACCCACTCCAATTTGCATACCGCCCCAACAGATCCACAGATGATGCAATCTCTATCGCACTCCACACTGCCCTTTCCCACCTGGACAAGAGGAACACCTACGTGAGAATGCTATTCATTGACTACAGCTCAGCATTCAACACCATAGTGCCCTCTAAGCTCATCACTAAGCTAAGGATCCTGGGACTAAAACACCTCCCTCTGCAACTGGATCCTGGACTTCCTGACGGGCCGCCCCCAGGTGGTAAGGGTAGGTAACAACACATCTGCCACACTAATCCTCAACACGGGGGCCCCTCAGGGGTGCGTGCTCAGTCCCCTCCTGTTCTCTCTGTTCACCCATGACTGCATGGGCCAGGCACGACTCCAAACACCATCATTAAGTTTGCCGACGACACAACAGTGGTAGGCCTAATCACCGACAACGATGAGACAGCCTATAGGGAGGAGGTCAGAGATCTGGCCGTGTGGTGCCAGGACAAACAACCTCTCCCTCAACGTGACCAAGACACAAGGAGATGATTGTGGACTACAGGAAAAAAAAGAGGACTGAGCACGCCCCCATTATCATCGACGGGGCTGTAGTGGAACAGGTTGAGAGCTTCAAGTTCCTTGGTGTCCACATCACCAACGAACTATCATGGTCCAAACACACCAAGACAGTCGTGAAGAGGGCACGACAAAGCCTATTCCCCTCAGGAGACTAAAAAGATTTGGCATGGGTCCTCAGATCCTCAAAAGATTCTACAGCTGCACCATCGAGAGCATCCTGACTGGTTGCATCACCGCCTGGTATGGCAACTGCTTGGCCTCTGACCGCAAGGCACTACAGAGGGTAGTGCGTACGGCCCAGTACATCACTGGGGCAAAGCTCCCTGCCATCCAGGACCTCTATACCAGGCGGTGTCAGAGGAAGGCCCTCAAAATTGTCAAAGACTCCAGCCACCTTAGTCATAGACTGTTCTCTCTGCTACCGCACGGCAAGCGGTACGGAGTGCCAAGTCTAGGTCCAAAAGACTTCTCAACAGCTTCTACCCCAAGCCATAAGACTCCTGAACAGCTAATCATGGCTACCCGGACTATTTGCACTGCCCCCCCACCCCATCCTTTTTACGCTGCTGCTACTCTGTTAAGTATTTATGCATAGTCACTTTAACTCTACCCACATGTACATATTACCTCAACTACCTCAACTAGCCGGTGCCCCCGCACATTGACTATGCAACGGTACCCCCCTGTATATATAGCCTCCCTACTGTCACTTTATTTTACTGTATATATAGCCTCCCTACTGTCACTTTATTTTACTTCTGCTCTTTTTTTCTCAAACACTTTTTTGTTGTTGTTTTATTCTTACTTTTTTGTTTAAAATAAATGCACTGTTGTTTAAGGGCTGTAAGTAAGCATTTCACTGTAATGTCTGCACCTGTTGTATTCGGCGCATGTGACCAATAACATTTGATTTGATTTGATTTGATAGTGACAGACAACATTTAGAGACAGAATACAAACAGAAGAGTTTACACAAATGTCTGTAAAACATTATACACAGCTAGGAAGAGTGAGCATAGAGCTATAAGAGAATGAACAGTGGATATACAGATATACAGTACATTGGGAATACAGTTGATATACAGATATACAGTACAGTGGGAATACAGTTGATATACAGATATACAGTACAGTGGGAATACAGTTGATATACAGATATACAGTACAGTGGGAATACAGTTGATATACAGATATACAGTACAGTGGGAATACAGTTGATATACAGATATACAGTACAGTGGGAATACAGTTGATATACAGATATACAGTAAAGTGGGAATACAGTTGATATACAGATATACAGTACAGTGGGAATACAGTTGGTATACAGATATACAGTACAGTGGGAATACAGTTGATATACAGATATACAGTACAGTGGGAATACAGTTGGTATACAGATATACAGTACAGTGGGTATACATATACAGTACCAGTATAAATATATCTAAGAGAGATGAACAGAGTGCTAATGCAGTATAGTTCAGTTATTTAGTGTACAGTTCAGAGATGGCTTGATGTGGTGTGCAGCATAGAGTGTATAGTCCTTTAGTCTCTATGGGCCAGATGGTAGTGTACAGTTCAGAGATGGCTTGATGTTGTGTGCAGCATAGAGTGTATAGTCCTTTAGTCTCTATGGGCCAGATGGCCAGTTGGTGAGGGCCACAGCATGGGGAAAGAAACTGTTCAGATGGGGGTCTATAACATCCAATCTCATAGGTTTTTACAGCAGCTGACAGTTGCAACGTTATTGCTAATTACTCAAACTGCCTTGGTTTAGATAAAGAGAAGCTCTGTACAGATGTAGGATCTTAATTTGATCACCCTAGTGGCAGGATAACTAAAACGTGTAGTGTATTTCAGTGTTTTTATGCTTTTAAAAAAGGTTTCTGAAGATGATCAATTCCACTTTTCTATTAAAAGAATTGTTCATTAATTATAATCCACATAATAATTAAAATGTCCTGTTGCTGCAGGATTATTTTCCTGCTGTAGCAAACTGGCTAAAATTAAGATCCTACATCTGTAGCAATACACCTCTCTTTGATGTACATGGCTATATCAGAATTGACTTTTGACCATTTGACATCTTTTATTTACTGTTGTTTAGGCTGGTTGAATGAGTTGCCTATGAAAGCTACTTCATCTGCAAGAGAACAGGCGGCTGCACCAGCGACTGTAAGAAGTTATGTGATTTCCTCATATGAACGTGAAAGTAAGTGTGTAGCCTACGCAGTTACACAATGGCTGTTGAAACTGTGGCACATATTTCTCGGTAACATTAGAAGTCGGATGAATGTGTTGATATGTAGGAAAGACGGGCAGACTCTCGTAGGTCTAGGCTAAACTACAAACTATTATAAGGTTAGGTCGACGTCAGGCATTCAATAGTCAGAGTAGGTTTGAGCTATGATCACTTATCATGCTGACCAACCTGATGGTCTCCGTTTGAAATGGTGTGTAAAATACCATGCCTAGGCTACAAGCTCTGTCCTGCTACTGTTAGGTCTATAACGTTATGGGAACTGATCTGAAACAGGTTTAGGCTGGTCATCTAGGATATGTAGGCTATAGCTGAGGTATAGACCTCCATCTGTATCAGGACTAGGCTCCTGCTACTGTTAGGTCTATAACGTTATGGGAACTGATCTGAACAGGTTTAGGCTGGTCATCTAGGCTATAGCTGAGGTCAGTGGTGATTTTAGCATGTCAATCTTGGTGGATCAAAACATAAATAAAGGGGGATGCATGCCAGCAAAGCCACTCCACAACACAACACGAAACAATTCATTCATTAAACTATAACGGTGAGAAACGGAGCCCACACAAACTGTTAGGGCCTACATAAAGCAGAGTCCCAACAGCAGAGTCCCGACAGCAGAGTCCCAACAGCAGAGTCCCGACAGCAGAGTCCCAACAGCAGAGTCCCAACAGCAGAGTCCCAACAGCAGAGTCCCAACAGCAGAGTCCCAACAGCAGAGTCCCAACAGCAGAGTCCCAACAGCAGAGTCCCATCAGCAGAGTCCCAACAGCAGAGTCCCAATAGCAGAGTCCCGACAGCAGAGTCCCAACAGCAGAGTCCCAACAGCCGAGTCCCATAAGCAGAGTCCCAACAGCAGAGTCCCAAGAGCAGAGTCCCAACAGCAGAGTCCCAACAGCTGTCCTATCATTTCTTTTCATTATTTATCTTCATATGACAAGGATGAAAAAAAAAAAAAGGATTTGCCTTTAGATTGCCGACTTGATTCGTGATGATGACTGCTGGCTAAGATTTTGAAAGTATGATGTTGACATGATCAGTCCAATCAAAGCTACTGTAGATATAATGTGATTTTGATGTCATTTTATCTGTGCCAATGACCTTCTTGGATGGGCACTTCTAATGTAACTCTATGGCAGCACCCAAGGGGCTTGAATTTTCTAGCTCTACCCTTAGACTTGGCAGTGACGTAGTGTCCCCATGAGTGACAGAACACTGAGCCAATCACGGCGCAGCGCTCCGTATTTTCTTCTGGCTTGCCCCACCACCACAGAAAGCACTGAGCTAGGCTGAAACACCTGCATTTTAGAGCTGCCTCAAGAAAAAACAAAAAAGAGACCATGTTTGTATGCGAATAAAATAACTCAATGATATATATATATATATTTTTTTGTTACATGGTTAGCAAAACTGATATGTGACACGTATTAATGCCACAATAACATGCAAAACAGGAAAGGCCACCTGCCCTGAATGATGGGTCACCACTGGCTGAGGTATAGACCTTGATCTGCTTTACACAAAAAAATACTGTTATACATTATAACCTAGCCTACTTTAAATATAAAACATATCTTAATTGTTGCAAAAAAACCTTTCTGTATAGATCACTGATCCCCCCCAGATCAATCAAAGCCTGTTTTAGCCCTTCTGTCTACATTCTCAGATACGTTTAGAAAAAGAACAGATTCAAAAATAGTAAATGGCCGACTTTTAATGAATACAAATAAGTTTGTGACATGGCCATGGTGAAAGAGATGTCACAACTACATATTCATGTGATTGCATTAAATCACCTGACTGTTTCGATATGTCTGTTAGTAAATGTTTTGTAAGAGATAATTTAATAAATGATAACAATTCACATTCAAGAATTACTGTGTTAACTACAACCAACATGTTGGATCTCTGTTTAAGGGCCAGTGGTCTAAAATGAGTCTCTCTGGGAGAGAGAGGAGGGGGGCCCTGCCTCTAAAATGAGTCTCTCTGGGGAACATGACACCAAAGCTAAGAGGTGAGATGACAATTTTGTTTAAGAATTATTAAGAGTTTATTTCCTAAATGCTATTTCCACAATTTTTCACATGAGTTTTTTAATCAGAAATGGTTGCTTATGGGTACCTTCAATATTAATGTTCTCAGATGTTTTAATTAATAGATTTAAGATTATTTTTATTGCAAAACGCTATATATCCATTGTTTAGCTGAAATTGAATGTTCGTATCCTGTATATTTGACTGTATTATCTGGTTGTCTCACCTAGCTATCTTTAAGATGAATGCACTTACTGTAAATCGCTCTGGGTAAGAGCATCTGCTAAACAGGTGGGGCTCTGCCCTGAATGACAGGTCACCACTGCTCCAAAGCAATTACATGTTGCACACAGGAACCACTGACTCGCTGCATGTTTCTATTATCAAGACACCTGCTGGTACCTCTTAACTGGTTAGTACAGCTCATGAGGGTGTCATAAATATCTGCCAACTAGGTGAGACACTTATGAATAGAGGCTTCATGCATAGCTTTATACCCATAAGAGTAGGACTAAAATGGCTTTTATTCTCAGCACTTATACGACACATTTTCTACTCTGAGACGCTTTTTGGATATGGGCCCAGATCTCAAAATATTGTAACGACCCAGTATGAAATGAGTCTGTCTGGGGAGAGAGAGGACACATTTTTCTCTACTCTGAGACACTTTTTGGATACGTGCCCAGATCTCAAAATATTGTTATAAAAAAAACGTAATGTTTGTTTTACATTTTTAAAAGAAAAATGAATATTACTAATGTACCTGACTGTAAAGACTTGGTTTAGTTTAGTTTAGTTTATTGTGTGGCAGTGCTCATGTCCGCGTTCTGGAACTGTCTGCATCCCCGTACAGAACTGTCCGCGTCCACGTACGGTTTGGCGCCAAGCATATTGTCCAGTTACGCGCTGAGTGGACTGAGGTGATCTTGGGGAACAACGACGGCGTTCGTTACAGTGTTGAGACACCGAAGTTTATTGTTCAATTTGCTTTTTTGCGTAATGGTCAGTGACAGTATGAGTGTAGTGTTAAGTTGCTTCAATTCAAATCTGGTATTAGGAACAAAATAAGTCAATATACACGTTCTTCTAAAATAGACTAGTATTTTAATTAATGCAAACCCCTTCAATGGTAAATATGATGTTCGTATATATACGGGTCAACTGAAATACCACACAGGGCACTCAGAAAACTAAGCCATTGTTATGAGTTCTTCTTAAAATACTCTGACAGAGATAGTTCCCGCTCCCTGCTGGCATATCAGAGTAGAGACTGAGCGTGGTTTAGACTTACTCAGCCCAATCCGTTGGCGCACAGGCTAGTCCCAGCCCCTTGGCACTCCACTGTTGCACACTGTTGCCAGGCATAAGTTGTTATCATAACAACCTGTAGAGTCAGCTCCCATAGACACCGTTCCACTGTACTCTAAGTACCTACGTTCAAGGACAGTTCACAGATCACAAAGAAGCAGTGTAGTCTAGTATTTTGAGTCACAAGTTCTTATCTCATCCTACCCCTAACGTTCCTCACATGAATCACAGCTTGTTATGTGAAAACAAATTTATATACAGTACAAACCTTCTATGTTTAATCAACAATGCATTCCTTCTAAGCTATTCATCACATCCAGATCCAGTTTATGAGAAAATAGATCCCCACAGTAGCCAGATCCTTTTCACTCGCTATTCTTGTTTAATTGTGTGGTTCACCGGATTCGTCATCATCCTCGAGGGACAGACGAATGACCTGCTAGCTAGCCAAGCTGTGTGTGTGTGTGTGTGTCTGTCAGTGAGTGTGTGTGCACTCCCTGGATGAGGAGATGTAATCTCTATCCTGATTGCCTAGTCACTTTTACCCCTACCTACATGTACATATTACCTCAACTACCTGGTACCCCTGGACATTGACTCAGTACTGGTACTACTCCTTGTATATAGTCTAGTTATTTACCTCAACTACCAGGTACCCCTGCACATTAACTCAGTACTGGTACTCCTTATAGCCTCATTATTATTATTTTATTATGTTACTATTTCCTTTTTTTATTTAGCGAATTTTGTTACTTTTTAATTGCACTTTTCCTAACTGCATTGTTGGGAAATGGCTCGTAAGTAAGCATTTCACGGTAAAGTGTACCCCTTTTGTATTCAATGCAAATACAAATACAATTTAATTTGATTTAATTTGAAGCTCATGCGTAAAAACATGTAATCAGGTCGAACGGTCGTCTCACGCCATACTGCGCATGGTCAGTGACAGTATGAGTGTAGCCAGATCCCTTTCACTCGCTATCCTTGTTTAATTGTGTGGTTCACCGGATTCGTCATCATCCTCGAGGGACAGACGAATGACCTGCTAGCTAGCCAAGCTAGTCGGTACAGCTAGCTAAGCTAGCTACTCTACCAGCAGCATCCTAGTTATCCTAGCTACCACTACATCATCACCGGCTGCCTGCATTTCTTGTGGACCGATGGAGCTCCCGGGTTGTTTCTTCCACCTGTTAAATACCGTGGAGGGCTTCTCCCTCTCTCGTTGACGGATGCTGGCTACCTACCATCCCTCTGTCCGGTTCTCCTCTTCACTAGATGGACGGTAACTTTAGTGTTTTAACCTCCTTGTGTCCATGGAACAAACTTTTGAATATTATTTTCGGGGCGCCTCAAGTGACATTTTTTACAATGTTTATTTCTGATAAAATTAGTTCATTGCATCCGCCATGGAGCCCAGTTTCATAATATTACCTTCTGTCCCTGGCTCTGCTGTAGCCGGCCGCAACCGGGAGACCAATGCGGGCGGCGCACAATTGGCCCAGCGTCGTCCAGGGTAGGGGAGGGAATGGCCATGGCGGCAGGGAGATAGCTCAGTTTGTAGAGCATGGCGTTTTGCAACGCCAGGGTTGTGGGTTCGATTCCCATGGGGGGCCAGAATGAAAATAAAAAAGAATAATGTAGGCACTAACTATAAGTCGCTCTGGATAAGAGCGTCTGCTAAATGACGTAAATGTAAAATGTAATGAAGTAATGTGAAAAAACAAGGCCTTATGTTTGGGCATTTTTCACCCTACCAGCTCCTATTAGTTCTATTGAGTTCCGTGACACCGACTCACCTTCAGAACGTTTCTATTCCCAGCCCATTGTTCTGCGTCACAATACCAGCTTCACTATTGTTATCAATGAGACCTGCCTGCGTTTAACCCTGTAGGTTTACCTCAGATAACTTATAATTAACAAGATTACGGTCAGCACTCACTGTTTGCATGAGTACACGTTGTGGTGAGTCACAGTCTAAGAGGTGATGGCTGGCGGATAGCCCATCAAACTTTAAACATATTCTGGTCATGGTTAACCATATTTGTTTTAAGAAAAAAAATGGAACAATCTAAACAAAACGCATGTCCCTGTCCTCTTTTTCAAGATGTGGCCGATTTAAAACAGCCAGAAGAATTTTTTTATTAAGAAATAACCCTTTTTTTTATGACTTGTTTCGAAATGTCTGCTGGGTAATTTGGTATGTATCGAAATCTTCGTTTGTAGGAATTGAATTGAGCAAATGCTGCGCAGGTTCACTGAGTTGCAAACCAAATGGATATAATGGGGTGGTCTAGCTCATTGATTTGTAGATCTGATGCAGTTGCTACCTCAGATTATGAGCCTTACTAGCAGGTGGAGTGAATGAGGTATGTAGTACCCACAGACGACGGCCACAAGGAGGAGCAAGAGTGCCATAAACCCATACTGTTTTTTGCCATATAAACCCTAAACCT
>CM072257.1:10725925-10761319 GCA_036851935.1 Coregonus suidteri | reverse complement strand
TCCTTCAGGTCATTGTTCAGATCCAGCTCTCTCAGGTGTGAGGGGTTTGACTCAGAGCTGGAGACCAGAGAAGCACAGCATTCCTCTGTGACTAGACAGCCTGACAGCCTGTAAAGAGTCAAATCATATTAAAAACCACACTGCTATTCTTTGGTGGTGAAAAATATTTTTTCACATTTTCAGATACATCAGTGTCCTGAAACCTGCCATATCTATTCATATTTAGTAGTGTTTAGAAACATGCTATCTACTGTTAATAATGATACATTAATTTATATACAGTACCAGTCAAAAGTTTGGACACACCTACTCATGTCAAGTTTTTGTTTAGTTTTTTTAAAACTATTTTTCTACATTGTAGAATAATAGTGAAGACATCAAAACTATGAAATAACACATATGGAATCATGTAGTAACCAAAAAAGTGTTAAACAAATCAAATATATTTTAGATTTTAGATTATAAATAGCCACACCTTTGCCTTGATGACAGCTTTGCACACTCTTGGCATTCTCTCAACCAGCTTCATGAGGTAGTCACCTGGAACGCATTTCAATTAACAGGTGTGCCTTCTTAAAGGTAATTTGTGGAATTTATTTCCTTCTTAATGAGTTTTGATCAAATCAGTTGTGTTGTGACAAGTTAGGGGGTTACAGAAGATAGCCCTATTTGGTAAAATACCAAGTCCATATTATGGCAAGAACAGCTCAAATAAGCAAAGAGAAATGACAGTCCATCATTACTTTAAGACATGACGGTCATTCAATAAGGAACATTTCAATAACTTTTTAAAGTTTCTTCAAGTGCAGTCGCAAAAAATATCAAGCACTATGATGAAACTGGCTCTCATGAGGACCGCCACAGGAATGTAAGACCCAAAGTTACCTCTGCTGCAGAGGATAAGTTCATCAGAGTTACAGCCTCAGAAATTGCAGCCCAAATAAATTCTTCACAGAGTTCAAGTCACAGACACATCTCTACATCAACTGTTCAGAGGAGACTGTGTGAATCAGGCTTTCATGGTCAAATTGCTGCAAGAAACCACTAGTAAAGGACAACATAAGAAGAAGAGACCTGCTTGGGCAAAGAAACACGAGCAATGGACATTACACAGATGGACATTTGTCCTTGGCCTGGAGTCCAAATTTGAGATTTTTGGTTCCAACGCTGTGTCTTTTGTGAGAAGCGGTGTTGGGTGAACGGATGATCTCGGCATGTGTAGTTCCACCGTAAAGCATGGAGGAGGAGGTGTTATGGTGTGGGGTGCTTTGCTGGTGACACTGTCTGTGATTTATTTAGAATTCAAGGCATACTTAACCAGCATGGCTACCACAGCATTCTGCAGCGATACGCCATCCCATCTGGATTGGGCTTAGTGGGACTATCATTTGTTTTTCAACAGGACAATGACCCAACACACTTCCAGACTGTGTAAGGAGAGGGATTGAGTGCTGCATCAGATGACCTGGCCCCCACAATCACCCGACCTCAACCAACTGAGAGGTGGTTTGGGATGAGTTGGACGGCAGAGTGAAGGAAAAGCAGCCAACAAGTGCTCAGCATTTTATTTATTTCACCTTTATTTAACCAGGTAAACCAGTTGAGAACAAGTTCTCATTTACAACTGCGACCTGGCCAAGATAAAGCAAAGCAGTGCGATAAAAACAACAATACAGAGTTACATATGGGGCAAAACAAACAAAGTCAAAAAATACAACAGAAATACATAAATATACAGTTGTGAAAAATTTAGAAATTTAGGGAGGTAAGGCAATAAAATAGGCTATGTGCAAAAAAATTACATTTTATATTAACTTGGACTATAGATTGCAAGAGATATGGGGAAAATAGAGATACTGGGGGAAAAAAAGAGAAAAATAAAAAAACAATATAGGAATGAGGTAGTTGGGCGGGCAAATTTTTCAGATGGTCTGTGTACAGGTGCAGTGATGGGGAAAAGGCTCCCTTTTGGGGACAACTGTTTTGTTTAAAAAGTTAGTGAGGGAGATAAGAGTCTCCACTGCAGAGTTTTTTGAAATTTTTTTCCAGCCCATGGGCCAGCAAGAACTGGGGGGGAATTTTGGGGCCCAAAAGGGGGGTTTTTTTTGGGGGGTTTGGGGGATGACCGTGAATATACCCCTGGAGCCCCGGACTGGGGTGGGGTTTTCTAGGGTGACCAATGAGCTAAGATAAAGGGGGGGAAATTTCCCTAGCGGGTTAAATTTATAGATGGCCTGGACCAGGGGGGTTTGGGGGGGAAAAATTTGGGAGTGGGGACCCCCAAAAAAGCGTCCCAGTTCAATTTTTTTGGTTAGAAAATATGGGGCTTTGGAACAAAAGGGAAAGGGCCACTGGGGATAGACTACACCCAAATTTGCTGATAGAGTTTTTGGAGGAAATTTTGTAAGAATAAACCGAAGTAAAGGATCGTAGGATATTTCCTTTTTTCCCAGGGCATGTTTGGCAGCTGAGTGAAGGAGGCTTTTTTTTCCCGAAATGGGTAAACTGATTCTAGATTTAACTTTGGTTTGGGATTTTTTAAATGTGAGTCTGGAAGAGAGTTTCAGTCAAACCAGACACCTAGATATTTGTATTGTCCCATACTCTAGGTCAGACCCGTCGGGGATTTTGGTGATTTTAGTCGGGTGTGGGGGTGCAAGAGGGGTTCTTTTTTAAGAGATGCATTTATTTTTAAACTAGTGTTTAAGAGCAGTTGGAGGCTACTGAATAAATTTTGTATGGAATTGAAGCTCCCTTTGGAGTTTTTAACACAGTGGGCCCCAAAGAAGGGCCAATTATACAAAAAAGGTGTTTGTCTGCGTAAGGTGGATCTGAGAGTCACCAGCCAAGAGCGACCTTCCCTTGGATAAAACAAAAGGAAAAGAGTCGGGCCCCAAAAATTTTAACCCCGTGGCACCCCCCATAGAGAAATGCCCTTTTGGGCCGACAACAAGCCCTCCGATTTGACAACTGAACTCTTATCTGAGAAGTAGTTTTGGGGAAACCCGGCGAGGGAGTCATTTGAGAAAACCAGGCCCATTTTAGTCTGGGCCCAATTTAAAAAATGGGTGCGGGGTTTACAGAGGGCAAAGGGCCCGGGGCCCGGTCAATGAAAAGGCCCGGGATATATATGGGAATATGGGGGAAAGGGGTTTGGGGTTATATGGGGGGCATATATGGGAAATCCCTTTAAGACTTTTGGGAAAAACATTTTGGGGGTTTTGAAGCTGGTTTTAGATAATAAACAAGAGGTTCAAAGCTGTCATCCCAAAGGGAAAGGGTGGCATTTTTAAGAATTTCAAATTAAAAAAAAATTTTCATTTTTTTTAAAAAAAATTTTTTGGTTACTAAACCTTATTCCATAGGGGGTTTAAAATTTTATAGTTTTAAAACTTCACTATTATTCTCAATGGAAAAAATAGTAAAAATAAAGACAAAAAAACCCCTTTAAATGATTTGGTGTGTTTCCCCCCTTTTTACTGGTACTGTAAACTAATTAAAGTATCCTTATTAAAATAGTAACTGTTTTTAAACACTACTAAAATTTTCATTGTGTGTGTGTGTGTGGGCCAGTGTGTGTGTGTTTGGTGTTTTCTAAGTGTGGGTTTTTTGTTTTGGTTTTTGTTCCTTTGGGGGTATATGTGTCCAGTGTGTTGTTTACCCGTTTTGTGTTTGGGGTCCATGTGTTCCATGTTGTGTGTTTGTGTGTGTTGTGTGTTTGTCCTGTGGGGTGTGTGTCCCTTTTTTTTGTGTTTCCCTTTGAGTAAGTTGTGTTTTTGTGTGTGTCCAGTGTGTGTCCATTTTGTGTTTGTGTTTTTTGTGTTTTCCCCGGGGTGTTTTCCGTGTGTGTTGGGGTTTGTGGGGTTTTTGTGTGTTTGTCCCCTGTGTGTGTGGTTTTCCCCTTGTTTTTTGTTGTCCATGTGGTTTTGTGTTGTGTCTAGGTGTGGGTGTGGGGTATCCATTGTGGGGTGTGTGGTCCGTGGTGTTTCTGATCCCCGGGCACACACACACACTGGACACAAAACACACACACAAACACACTGGATAAAAACACCACAAAACACTGGACAAAACACAACACACACACCAAAACTACACAACAACCGGGAAAAAAACACACACACACTGGACAAAAACACACACGGGGCACACCCACGGGGGCACACACACACACAAATAAAACACACACACTTTTTCCCCCACACCACACCACACAAAACACATTCACACCCCCCACACCACACGGGACACGCACACGCACACGCACCACACACACACCAGTCTATATATAAATTAATCCAAGTGGGGGGTCAGAATGTTGTCTTAACTAAGCCTGATAAGTCCAACTGTCCTGATATGACATTGACACCGATTATACAACCCTCTACTGACTTGAGTTTCTCACTCTCTCTTCTCACCACAGTCTGCAGTGTGGATCCTCTCGTCCAGCAGAAGAGCAGTCTGAACTCCTGAGTCTCTGGGTGATTGTAGCTCAGGTCCAGCTCTCTCAGGTGTGAAGGGTTTGACTTCGCGCGGTTTGAGACCAGAGGAATGGCACAGGTGCCCCCCCCTGTGTGTCCCCCCCCCCCCCCTCCCCGATCAGCCGGCAAAGAGAAGCACAGCCTATTAAAAACCACTCTGTGCTACTCGGTTGGAGAAGTGAAAACCCCTGCACATATATTTATTCACCCCCTAATTCAAATATTCAGATGTCCCTGAAACCTGACATATCCACTCCCATTAAATGAAAACCCCCCCCCCCCCCCCCCCCCCCACAAATTATCAAAGTTATTGGCCTGCAGAACCCAAAAAATGTACACAGTACAACCTATTATCAAAGATAGAAATAATAATAAAAGCTCCCAACAGAACCCACAAGTGTCCTGAAACCCCCCCAGAAAAAATCATAAAAGTACCCCCCATAAATTGAGTAGAATGTGACCGAGAAAGTTTAAAAAGACAGTAATCATGTATTGATAGACGATATACAACACCAGAGTATCCATATTTAAGCATTTGTAGGTGAGTAGAACAGTCCAGAGCAGTTCCATACCACTAAGCAGTACCCCCCGTAGTTCCCCCCCCCAGTATTTCAGTCAATGTGACAGACAGTGACCGGGATCTCGATTTAGATTGTATTGAGTATAAAAGTGCCCCCCCCCAATTTTAATAATCATTTTGACAGGTGAAGGATAACATATGAAGGTGTCAATATACTTTAGCATGTTGTATTGCAGATGAAAGGTAAGATCCAGGTGCGTAAGGGACACCATATAAGGGCACATTAAAGCGAGGGGGAATTTGAAGACATGAGTAGATAACATGTGTTCTAAACACTACTAACTGAGATCCTGTTGATGACAATGACTTAAGAAAAATAATGAATGAGATTCGTGAATAATAATGAGTGAGACAAGTTTACAGAGGCTAAACAACAAAACATGCTAAACCTCTCACCATATACCACTTACAGAGTGGGTGGTATGATACCTTGTTCCTCTGTACTTTCTCATTCATCATCATTCAAGATTCATTCATGATATCATAATCATGGTAGCATCCCATTGAATGTAAAATTGTTCAGAACCATCTTCTAGATTCTTACTGACAATACCAAGTGAAGTGACTCGAAAATGACAGGACATTTATCACCATTCAGTTTTACTATTGGAGTAAATAAAAACCAAGGATAAACACAACCAAGACATAACTGTGCAAATGCATTCAACAAGTTTGTAGATCGAATCAAGCTGATTTACAATCACTGTGGGTAAGGAATATGGGACCCCAATATAAAACTTTATGACTACTTTAATACAATAATAAGGTGAATATGTCCAACATTATTACAAGACTGATGTTTCAATGGGAGGAACTAGATACATAAAAGTGACTTTCATTTCTAAACAGTAACACAGATATGTATGAAAAATACTCTCAAATAAAAGGTGACATTATATAACTGTTGCCTAATGTTGAAACATTCTATCCTCAAATCCAACATGCTGGAGCATAGCACCAAATTTTAAAACTGTAAGCTTCACTGTCCAAACACATATGGTGTGGACTATGTGTGCCTGGTAAACACATGTGGAGTCTGGTGAACAGTTAATCACTTTTTGACCAAGCTACAGGAATCCTGACCTCAGAGTCTCCAGTTTACAGTGGGGATTCCCCAGTCCCAGCAGAGAGCAGCTTCACATCCTGATCCTTCATGGTCATTGTTACTCAGATCCAGCTCTCTCAGGTGTGAGGGGTTTGACTTCAGAGCTGAGACCAGAGAAGCACATCCTTCCTCTGTGAATAGACAGCCTGACCAGCCTGCAAAGAGTCAATCATATTAAACCACACTGCTTATTCGTTGGTGTTGAGTACATTTTCTTTCCAAGCAGTGAGTAGATAACATCTTTCTAACACTACTAAAGTAATCCTGATGATGTCATGATTGAGATGGATCATGAATGAATCAGGAATAATAATGAGTGAGAAAGTTATACCGAGAGGCTACAACAAAATATGCTTAACCTCTCACCATTACCTTCAAATCAAACGGTGACATTCTGTACTGTCACCTAATATGTAAGACATGTTTATCATCAAATCAAAAAATGCAAGAGCATAGACCAAATGTAAAACTGTAAGCTTCACTGTCCAAACACATATGGTGTGGACTATTGTGTGCCTGGTAAACACAATGTGGATCTGGTGAACAGTTATCACTTGTTGACCAACTACGGATTACTGACCTCAGAGTCTCCAGGTTTACAGTGGGGTTCCCAGTACAAGCAGAGCGCAGCATTCACTCTGAATCCTTCAGGACATTGTAGCTCAGGTCCAGCTCTCGTGTCAGGTGTGAGGGGTTTGACCTCAGAGCTGAGACCAGAGAAGCACAGCCTTCCACTGTGAGGTCCACAGAATGACAAGCCTGCAAAGATATCATCATGATTTCACAAACCAGTGTCACTGTTAATTTAACACCAGTAGTGTAGAGAACAATGGCAGATGCATTTTGGTTTAGATTCTACTTAAACAACATACAGTGTGGGTATTTAGTCAGCCACCAATTGTGCAAGTTCTCCCACTAAAAAAGATGAGAGAGGCCTGTAATTTTCATCATAGGTACACGTCAACTATGACATACAAAATTGAGAACTAGACACTCGTGACAGCCTGCAAAGAGTAAAATCATATTAAAACCAACACTGCTCATTCTTTGGTGTGAAAATATATTCTTTCAACAATTTCAGATACATCAGTGTCCTGAAACCCTGCCATATCTATTCATATATGTATATATACATTAAAGTCAAAGTTTGGACACACCTACTCATTCAAAGACTACTGGGTGTGTGTGTGTGTGTGTGTGTGTGTGTTTGTGTGTGTGTGTTTGTGTGTGTGTGTGTGTGTACTGGACAAAATCCCCACTGTAAACTGGAGATCCGACTCTGAGGTCAGTATTCCTGTATTCACTCAATGAACCACACTCATTGGACACACACACACACACTGGACACGGACACGGACACACACACACCCCCCACACTGGAAACTCACACACACACTGGACACAACACACACACTGGACACACACACACTGGACAAACACACACACACACACAATGATTAATTTAGTAGTGTTGTTTAGAAACATGTTATCTACTGTTAATAATGATACATTAATTCATTTATATACAGTACCAGGTGAATTCAAAAGTTTGGACACAACCTACTCATTCAAGGGTTTGATTCTTTCTTTTTACTATTTTCTACATTGTAAGAATAATAGTGAAGACAACAACACTATGAAATAACACATATGGTGAATCATGTATAACCAAAAGAAAGTGGTAAATTAATCCAAATATTGTTATTTTGAGATTCTTCAAATAGCTCTCACCCGCTTTGCCTTGATGACAGCTTTGCACCAATCTTGGCATTCTCTCAACCGCTTCATATGACGTTAGTCACCTAGAATGCATTTCAATTGAAACAGGTGTGCCTTCTTAAAAAGTACACATTTTGTGGAATTTCTTTCCTTCTTAATGTGTTTTTGTAGCAATCAGTTGTTTGTTGTGACAAGTGTAGGGGGGTATACAGAAGATAGCCCGTATTTTGGTAGGAGGAGACCAAGTCCATATTTGGCAAGAACAGCTCAAATAAGCAAAGAGAAAATACAAGTCCATCATTAACTTTAAAGACTTGACGGCCAGTCAATACGGAACATTTCAAGAACTTTTAGAACGTTTCTTCTTCAGAGCAAGTCGCAAAAAACATTAAGCGCTATGATGAACTGACTGGCACTCATGAGAACCACACACAGGAATGAAAGCCCGATGCGGATAGTTACCTCTCTGCAGCAGAGGATAAGTTCATTAGATTACCTAGCCTCAGAAATTGCAGCCCAAATAAATGCATCACAGAGTTCAGGAGTCACAGACACATCTCAACATGAACTGTTCAGAGGAAACAGTGTGAATCAGAGCCTTTCAAATGGTCGAATTGCTGCAAATAAAATTACTACTAAAGGACCCCAATAAAGAAAGAAGAGAACTTGCTATGGCCAACGAACACGGGCAATTGGACATTAACCCTGTGGTACATTTGTCCTTTGTGTCTGGAGTCCAAATTTGAGAATTTTGGTTCTAACCGCCTTATAATTTTTGGGCCATGTGTGCTTTGTGGGGTTAATTTTATACGCGCTGTGTGGGTGAACGGATGATCTCGGCATGTGTAGTTTCCCCAACCGTAAGAGCATGGAGGAGGAGGTGTGTATGGTGTGGGGGTGCCTTTGCTGTGACACTGTCTGTGATTTATTTAAGAATTCAAGCATACTTAACCAGCATGATGGCTACCACAGCATTCTGCAGGCGATAGACGCCATCTCCATCTGGTTTGGGCTTAGTGGGACTATCATTTGTTTTTCAACAGAACAATTGACCCAAACACCCTCCAGGCTGTGTAAGGGCTATTTTACCAAGAAGGAGAGTGATGGAGTGCTGCATCAGATGACCTGGTCTCCACAAATCACCAGACCTCAACCCAATTGAGATGGTTTGGGATGAGTCGGACATGCCAGTTAGTGAAGGAAAAGCAGCCGAACAAAGTGACTCAGCATATGTGGAACTCCTCAAGACTGTTGTAAAAAGCATTCCAGGTGAAGCTGGTTGAGAGAAATGCCGAAGAGTGTGCAAAGCTGTCATCAAGACTAAGGGTGGCTATTTGAAAAAATTCCAATATAAAAATATATTTTCAATTTTTGTTTAACACTTTTTTTTGGTTACTAAACTGCATTTCATTGTGTTTTATTTTCATAGTTTTGATGTCTTCACTATTATTCTACATGTAAAATTGTAACAAATAAAGAAAAACCCTTTGAATGAGTAGGTGTGTGTCCAAACTTTTGACTGGTACTGGTCTGTATATCATTAATTAATGTATCAATTATTAACCGTAGATAACATTTTTTCTAAACCCTACTAAATTAATCCTTGTTTGTGTGTGTGTGTCCAGTGTGTGTGTGTGTGTGTCCTGTGTGTTTTGTGTCCTGTGGTGTGTGTGTCCAGTGTTTGTGTGATCATTGAGTGATACAGGAATCTGACCTCATAGTCTTCCAGTTTACAGTGGGATCCCCCGTCCAGTCCCAGCATAGAGCAGCTTCACTCCTGAATCCTTCAAGGTCATTGTACTCAGATCCAGCTCTCTCAGGTGTGAGAGGGGTTTGACTCTTCAGAGCTGAGACCAGAAGAACGCACATGCCTTTCCTCTGTGATAGACAGCCTGACAGCCTGCAAAGAGTCCAAATCATATTAAAACCACACTGCTATTCGTTGGTGTTGAGTCATTTTCTTTCCAAGTGAGTAAGATATACATCTTTCTAAAACACTACTAACGTAAACTGAATGATGTCATGATGAGAAAGGATCATGAATGAATCATGAATAATAATGAGTGAGAAAGTTACAAGCAGAGGCTAACACACAAAATATGCTAACCTCTCACCATTACCTTCAAATAAAGGTGACATTCTGTAACTGTCACCTAATATGAAACACTGTTATCTCCTCAAAATCAAAGAAATGCACTGGAGAAGCATAGCAACGGAACTCAAATGTAAAAACTAGTAAAGCTTCAACTGTCCAAAAACACATATGGTGTGGTACTATGTGTGCCTGGTAAACCCAATTTGGATCTGAGTGAACAGTTATCACGATTGTTTGAACGCACGACAGAATTCTGGACCTCAGAGTCTCACAGTTACAGTGGGATGATATTATCCCCCATGAACACGAGAGAGCAGCTTCACATCCTAGAATTCCCTGCAGCCACTATGATTTGCTCAGATCCAGCTCTCTCAAGAGTGTGAGGGGTTTTGACCGATCATAGCTGAAGACAATATAGAGAAGCTGACCGCACTTCCACTGTGAGTCGCAACACAGAATGACAGGCGCTGCAAACGGATATCATCATGATTTCACAAACCACACTGTTAAAGTTTAAAGCACCAGTAGTGTAGAAGAACAATGAGCAGAGATGGCATTTTGGTTTATTCTCTTAAACAACATACAGTGGGTATTTTTATTTAAAAATGTTGCCCCAGACCACCATTGTGGCAAGTTCTCCCACTTAACAACGATGAGAGAGGCCTGTTAATTTTCATCATAGTGTAAAGCAACTGTCAACTCATGACAGACAAATTGATGAATTTTCCATTCCCTAGAACAATCACAGTTGGAGGGATTTGTGATATAATGTACAGGATTTATTATGGCAAATTATGGTGTAGAAAAAATAAGTTAATAAGTTGGTGTCACCTACAAACAAGCAAGCTTCTTGGCTTCTCACAGACCTGTCAACTTCTTTATTGTAAGTGAGGGCTCCTACTGTTTTTTCCCCCCCCCTCCACCACGCGTTAAACCTAGTAATAAAATGGATGGCACCTTGGTTGTGAATACTTGTTATCAGTATATAAAGAACACCTGTCCACAACCTCAAACAAGTCCACACTCCAAACTCCCACTATGGCCAAAGACCAAAGATTCTGTCAAAGGACACCAGAAACATAAATTGTAGACTGCACCAGGCTGTGGAGACTGAATCTGCAATTAGGTAAGGCAGCTTGGTTTTGAAGAAATCAACTGTGGGGATCATTCTTAGGAAATGGAACGACATACACAACCACTGATGAATCTCCCTCGCATCTGATCATGGCTCCAACGCAAGTTGTCTCACCCGTGTAGGTCAAAAATGATCAGCAAGAATCATGGTGTGAGCAAAAAGTGCCCAGAAGCCACACGGGGGGACCTAGTGAATGACCTTGCCGAGAGCTGGGACCAAAAATAGGGTAGCCGACAAAGCCTACCAATCAAGTAAACACACTACGCCGCAAGGATGACGTCGAAATCCATGCAGTGCCAGACGTGTCCCCCATCTAAGGCGTAAGCCAAGTACAAAGTAGTTCGGCAGGCCCGTCGCTGAAGGTTTGCTAGAGTGTGCATTTGGATGATGCCTAGTAAGTGGAGGATGTGGGAGATGGTCCGTATGGTCAATATAAACCAAAATAGAACTTTTTGGTAAAAACTAAACTCGGTCTGTTGTGGTTTAGGATGACTAAAGAAGGCTGATGTGAATTGGCATCCAAAGAACACCTGTGTGCCTATGTGGAAAAACATGGTAACATGTGGAACATCATGCTTTTGGGGCTGTTTTTTTCTTGCAAAAGGGAGTCCAGTACACTGACTGAGTTACGTGTAAAGGAACAGAATGATGGGCGCAGGATAGCCATGTGAAATCGATGTTGAGAGTGTGATTGAAAAACCTGGAGTGAAGTAAAACCAGGGTCATGCGCTCTAGAGGAGATCTGCATGGAGGAATGGGCAAAATAAAACCAGCAACACGTGTGTGAAAACCTTATGGAAGAACTTATCAGAAAACTTGACAAGTAAGAAGGAAGGAAGGGGAAAAGTCAGGGCTTGATCAAGAGCCATAAAAAAGGGTATACATGAACAGAAGTATTGAGAACCTTCGTTGTTATGGACCAATACTTATTTTACCCACATATATGCGAATTTTGCACAATAAATTCATTAACACAATCCTAACCAATGATGACATTTCTTCTGGATTTATTTTTTCCCTCATTTTGTTCTGTTCATAGTTGGACGTGTACCTATGATGACAAACATGACAGGCCATACATACTCATCTTTTTAGTGAGTGGAACCATGCACACATTGGTGGCTGAAGCGTAAATCCTTTTTTTCCCCACTGTAAGATATTTGGGGAGCAGAATAAACGTTCAGTGTTGGCCTGCTATAGCTACGAGTATATCATAAAATAATATTGTACTTTACATATCTTTGGGAGCTGTGGATAACGATAAATCGAGTGGTTCGGGCTATAGCTCACTACAGTATATGTGTGTCTTTGGTGCATACAGGTACGTTTCAGTGTTTGGCTATAGCTACCCGTATGATATATAGTATATTTGGGAGACAGATAACGTTCAGTGGTTGGCATAATAGCTGACAAGTATATATCTTTGGGAGCAGGAAAAACGTATCAGTGTTGGCTAATAGCTACAGTCATATTATATATTTGGGTAGCATGAATCACGATTCAAGTGGTATGGCCTATGCAGCTAGACAGTACAGGTATCATAGTAGTTTTAAGGGTAGGTAATATATATATCTAATTATATAGTATGAGTATATATAGTGTCTATATATGAGTGATCTAATAATAATATATTATATATGGTTGCGGGAGCAGGATAACGTATCAGCAGCTAGGGTGGCTATAGCTACAGTATATAATATTTGGGAGTAAGGATAACCCGTTCAGATGGTTGGCTATAGCCTACAGTATATATATTTTGGGAGCAATAGATACCACGTTTCAGGTTTTGGTTTGGCTATAGCTACAGTAAATATATGTAATATTGGGAGCTGGATAACGTTCAGTGGGGGGGGGTTGGCTATAGCTTCAGTATATTATATTTGGGAGCAGGATATAACGTTCTCAGTGGTTGGCTATAGCTACAGTATATATATATTTGGAGTCAGGATAACGTTCAGTGTTGGCTATAGCTACAGTATATTAATAGCTACACGTTCAGTTGGCTATATCGTATATATTATTTGGGAGCAGGATAACGTTCCAGTGGTTGGCTATAGTCGCTACAGTTATATATATATATTGGGATTATTTCATATATATTACGTTAGGTCGTCAGGGTAACGTTCAGAGGTTGGCTATCGCTTTACAGTATATTATATAGGGGAGTTGTGGGAGATAGTTTCAGTGAGCAGGATAGCACAGTATATATGGTTGGAGGCGGATATATGCTAGGAGCTACAGGCTAATATATATATAGTAATTTTGAGGGGGCTGCATAGATAACGTTCAGAGGTTGGCTTATATAGCCTTCATATCTATATGTTAGTGTAGCAGGATAACGTTCAGTGATTGGCTATAGCTACAGTATACATATATTTTGGGCAGGCAGGATACCGTTCATGCTGGTTGTTATAAGCTACAGTATATATATTTGGGAGCAGGATTAACGTTCAGTGGTTGGCTATAGCTACAGTTATATAGTGATTTTTGGGAGCAGGCTAACGTTCAGTTGGTTGGCTATACTGCTTCAGTATATATATATATTTGGGAGCAGGATACGGTTCAGTGGTTGGCTATAGCTACAGTAATATATATATATATTTAGGCGGTAGGTGCATGGATACGTTCGGGGAGCAGGTATCAACATATCAGTATATATGTAGGAGTGCTAGGGTATAGCGTTCAGTGTTAGCTATAGCTATATATTATTTGTGAGCAGGATAATTGTGTCAGTCGTTGGCTATTAGGCTACAGTATATATATTTGGGAAGCAAGGATAACCATCAGTGGTTGGCTATAGGCTCAGTATACAATATTTGGGTGGCTGATATACATTTCAGTCGAGTTTGGGTTTTTCCCCATAGCCAGGTTATTTATTATTGATAATCTGTCTCCTATAGACATTGCAGTGGATGGGTCATATACAGTATATGAGATTTAGATAACTAATGGTGACACAACCATATTTGGGAGCACCTGATTCAGTAAGTTGGGTTTGCACAATTTTAATAATTATAACATTATATACCAGTTTATATTATCTATTCTGTCTCTAGAAACTGTCAATGTTATTTCTAATTCCTGAGCTCATTCATGTAGTACTTAAATGACTCATTACCATTATGTACTCACACTATATTTCTTCCTGAGCAGCGTCTTGGAGACTTTATGACTCGACAGATGGCTCAGCAGCTCACGAAAGACATGGACCGAGAATGACTTCTATCCTCTGATCTGGAGATATTTACTTTCGGGTCAAACACATCCATAGCTCCTTAACTGAAGTCAGCAAAAACAAAACCCAGAGCTCTGACCACTGTGCAAGTGACAGTTTGACTTCTGAGACGGACTTCCTGATCTCAGGTATCTTTGGGATCTCCTCCACTAGTAGAGAATGGATCATGTCAGTTCATTTCAGACAGTGGAGGACAGAGTTGATGCACCTCTCTGGGAGAGGGGATTCTCCCTGATCTTCTCCTTGATGTACTTGACTGTTTCTTCATGCTCTGTGAGCCGAACTTCTTGTCCTTTGTCAGTAGACCTCGTAGTAAGTGCTTCTGATTGACTCCCAGTGAGAGGCCCAGAACGGAAGGCGGAGGAAAAGGTCCAGGTTTCCCCGTCTCACTTTGTAAGGCTTTATCCACACACTCTTGTAGACAGTAACTTCAGTAAACTTGCGGGTTGCGGTTGACCATCTAGGATTCTCATTGTTGTTGGATGAATTGAGAGTAACACATATACAGCAGACCAGAAACTCCTGAATGCTCAAGATGCACGAAGCATAGGTACCAACTTATTGTCCTGGTACAGCGCCTACATTCCTCTTTAGAAGAGCTGTGTGCCACAATCCTGAGTACACTGAGGCTTCATTGACAGACATCAATGCCAGTGGCCAGCTTCTTTCAGGTCTTTCTTCACATAGATAAATCAGATTTGCCCTTCGTATGAAGCTGTTGTAAAAGCCATGTTTTCCCAGTGACAGAATGCTCTCTTTATTCCAGTGTGATACCTGTCTCTTCTTTCTCCGCAATATACTTTTCATTCTTCGTGTTTGGTATGAAACAACCACAAGGTGTGAGTACATCTATCGTCAGTCAGAGTCTTGGTATCTCGTCTTCTTCTCTGGTCTAGTACTCAACTCTGTGTTCAAGAGACTGTTGGCAGAAATCCAGAGACAGAAGACTGGAGAAATGTGGCACATGATGTGGAGGCTCCCCTTGATCGTGCTTTACTTTATGTGTGAGTATGATTCTGCTGGCCAGTCCTCATCACTGAATCTCTTGCTCGTGAGTACTGTCCTCCTCCTTCTGATGGGTCATATTGTGAACCCTCGATTCGACCTTCTGTCCACCTGGTGAACACAAACGCTGAAGGGGATTTTATTGGCTGCTGTCAGGGTCGGGGTGTAGTTATCCAGAGGAGAGCAGAGGGAAGCAGATTTCCCTTGATGAATTTGTCAGCAGAACATCGCACTGAGAGGTTGACTCTGTGAGCGTCCACAACAGATTCTTGTTCTTCTGGAAGTCTAGGGGCAGTCTAGGCACTCATCCAGACCGATCAAAGATGACAGAACTTGTGTACTTGTCGTAGTTGGAGAATTCTGTGTATTCTTTGGTTTCCTTGAGTAAATGATTGAGAAGTTCAATCAAAGTGTATTTTTTTTATCCCTGTTCATCAAATTCAGGCTCCCGACAAAAGGGAATGCAAATACAAAATTGGACATCCTGATAGTTGCTTTTCCTTCAGGGCCTCAGTCCAAGAATGAACTTCTGCACAAGAGACAACTGTTTTTTCCAATGCCAAGCGACTCGCCGTTTGGTCAGCACAGTTCTCTGATAAGGGTTTGTCTTGTCCAGGTTAAGGGTTTGAAGATGTCGTTACATTTACGATTGGGCAGTCTCTGAAGGCTTGGCTTGTTTCCTGATTGTTGTCTCGATGTCTGTCTATCAGGCTCTGCGGATGTTCATTATATGTGACCTCGTATTTGCGCTGTTCCTGTGCCCCCTCTGTGATTTAGAGCTACTGTGTAGATGTTATTGAAAATGTTGGGTTTCCTTGTTTAGCGATCCGCCTCAAATACACAATGAAACTTCTTCTTTAGGTTAGGATTTGAGTCCACGTTGGCAATCACAGCAAGCTCATCTGAATGCAAAGAAGATAGTTCCCACCTGAGGATAATGTAATATTACATCTGTTTTAATGCTACAGTATTCTAGGACTGTTATAAATGTTTTATTAATTCATAATCATGATTCTTTGATTTCTTGCTTCGCATTTAACTGACTGGTATAAAATGTATAGTAAATGTTTTCATAATGGCATTACACGGACTGGTGTGACTGAGTATTATATTTATTATTGGATTCTCATCTCTCTCTTCTCATTCTCTCTCGAGATCGATCTCATAAAAGGGCTCATCTCGTATTCTCGGTCTCTCTCCTCTCTCTGCCTGGTCTCTCTCTCTCTCGTCTCTCTCTCATCCATTCTCTCTCTCTTCGCTCGGCTTCTTCGTATCTCCGCTCTCATCGGCGTCATCTCTCTCTCTCTCTCGTCAATTATCACCACAACACATCCCTGTGCTATAACGGTAGGTGTGTGAGGCGGTCACGTAGGTGTTGTGTTAAGTGCTGCTAAAATATCACTGCGTTAGGCAACAGGCTTTTAAATGTTCTAAAACAGCATTCAAACATGAGTGCTAGACAGCTCTTACTTTTCTCCAGTGTGTCAGGCCAAGGCTACTTCATGGTTCATTTTTCCTCAGACGTGTGCAGTGGTGATCTACATCGGAGCCCACTCTCTGGACACTGGCTCCTCCTGCTTCGTCATCTTCGCATCAGGACCACCACTTCCTTATCCTGCTCTTCTGACCCTTTCAAGCCTTCTGGGAGTTCTGGACGCAGAATCCTCATTGTAACATCTTCAGCTCGTATCTGGCACAAATGTCATAAATAATTACACTCTCTCAAGCAACTTGAAATAAATCAAGTAAATATGATAGCAAGAGAGAAATACTTTCTCATTAACACGAATTTAATGAATGATTGACGATACTATACTTTACTTGAGGTAGACCAAAACAAATAGATAGCATAACAGGTACCACATACACTGAATATGGGAAGGCAGGTCTGTTTGATGACTCTGGGAAGACTGACTCAGCTGGAGAATCTCCTGACTCTGATCTGCTCCTGTTGGGTTTCTCATGTGGACAAAAACATTGAAAAGAACATTTCGCTCACGTCCCAGGGAGTGCCACACACACACACACACACAACACACGACACACACACACACACACACACACACACACACAGAGGGAATGTAGTGTTGGTTTAATATTGTGTTTTAGGTAGCGATGAAATATGGAAAAAGGATTAGCCATTATGGTTTATGAAAACACAACAAAAATAAATGGGAAAAATGAAAGAAAGAGAGTAGGAGAAATGACTAGAGACCAGTGTTGTTTAACAGTCAGCATGACCCATTGCACCCATGATAATCTTCTTACCTTGTGTTGTCGTAAAGAGTCTCCCTCCTCTAAAGAGGTTAGAGGTTGATCCATAGACAGGTCACATCGCATTCATGGACACACAGCTGGGGTATCAGGGAGGCTGGTCTCTCCTAAGCTTGATTGGGCTTCACGGCACAACGTAGACAATACATTACGTCTCTCTCATACTACACTCTGAGCTCAGATGGGAAACATAACAAGAAGAGTTTCATTTCCAAAACGCTATATATCCATATTCAGAGTTGTTCGTAAATTAGCTTCTATTGGTTAAAAGAAATTATCAATAAATGGGTTGCGTTTTTTCTCACTACTAATCATGGCTCGGTGTGTTGTTCAAATGACAGGCATGTGTATTGATAAAATCATTCACTTTAATGGCTTCCATAAACAATAAAAAAAAAAGTTATTTTTGTGCTCTCTGCAAAATGCTAAGATATCTAAATTAACTCTCAGAGAAAATAAGAAACATACTCAGTATGCTTAGATTTTACACACAGTTTAAATGTAAAACAAATAACTACATTTTTATAAAGAAAACTGTACAAAATGAATACACTTGTGACATCAATATTTAAATATTGTAAAATAGTAATTCATACCTTAATATGAGATCTGTATGTAAACATTTACATTTGATATTTTAGTCATTTAGCTTCAGATGTTTTTTATCGCATTGGGTCCGGTTTTCCTCAAAAAGCTATCTTAAGGTGGCCACGTTAATCGTTAGTAAACTTTCGTAGGTAGCAGTGTGAAATCTCTGAGCTGTTTTCCAAAACTCGTTATTAACGTTGCACCAATTGGAAAAAACCCTCGTAATCTACACCTGCCTCAGGACGGGCACTTGTAGAACAGGCCTAAGTGCGTCGTTTAGATGCAAATTTTTGCCCTCCCGCGTCACTTTATACACAGAAGATCTCCGCTAACATAGAATCACATGGTTTATATCCGTCTCTTTTTGTACGCACCGATAAATTCAGAACAAAGTTGTCTACAAATACACACAAGTTTGCAAATGTCTTTTGGCAATGGATGCAGAAACAAGGGGAACGACACAAATTTATGCTTCAAATGTCACGGAATCACCCGGGGCTGCTCTGCGCCTTGCTCGGGCAGGTTTTCGGCGTTCGTCGTCACCCGCGGAGTACTGAGCTAGCTGCAACGTGTGTGATCTATGTTTTCGGTGTGTTGAGACCTGTTTTGGTCCTAATTGTGTAGGCACCTGTTTCCATTATGTTTGTATTGTTTCCCCCTATTTATACCTCTGTTCGTGCATTGTGTTTGTGTGTTATTGTATTTGTCATTCGACACGTGTCAAGTGTGTGCGGGTTGTTTTCCTCCTTGTATAGAAGTAGATGGTTTTCTGCTCTGGATTTACTTTCTAGTAAAGTACGTTTCCCAGTAAGCTCCTGTGTCCTGCGTTTGACTTCGCTAACCGCATTTCACCGTCCGCCTTCTTGACGAAGAATAACACATTTACCATCAGAATGGAGTCAGCAGGATCGTCCCGGCGCTCAGGGAAGCACTGGAGGAGCGTAGTATAACCCAACAAGAGGCCGTGATCCAGCACCAATAGGGGCACCACCATCCAAAGGTTTGATGTGGAGCCCTTAGAGGCGATAGGGAGAGTGGAGGTTAGGGTACCCTACAACCAGTCATCCTAACGATACCACCACATCAGTCTCATAGGCCCATTGTCGAGTCCATCTCCGGAGTCCAGTGGGCTAATCGGCTCTCAGTCGCTACACCGAGGGCTTATGATGGCAACAGAAGCAGCCGGGTTGTCCAGGGTTTCCTGCTCCCAAGTATAAACATCTATCTAGTCAACTCTATCCATGCAACCCGTTGCCTCGGGATACGCGAGCGTGTCCCGCCCTCATCTCCTCATATCTGTCTGGCAAGGCGCTGGAATGGGCCAACGCCGAAATGGGGGGTGGGACTGCCGCTTGACGTCGTCCGTTTACTTTATACGGTCGCTATACGGAGTTCACAGATAAGAACCGTGCGCGTCTTCCCGGGCAGTATTTTCGATTCATCCCCCAGAGGGTATAAGCGGCGGGTGAGCGTCTCTTTCTCACCTTAGACAGGTGAGGTGGAGCACGGCAGGAGTTTGCGGCTGGGACTTCCGGACGGGCTAGCAGGGCCAACGAATCGGGATGGATTAGAGAGGGCCCTCATCGACGGGTGCACTACAGATGCAGCCTGCGGGAGGACGTGCGATCGGGAATTAGCCTGCAGGGACACCAACCTCAGCTCTTTGACCACTTGTTGGACATATGTCGTATTCGCCTGGATATCCCCTGTTGGCTACCCACGGACAGTACCGGATTCGGGGGCCGTCCATGTCCCATCCCCCAGCACTTCCGAAGCCGCCGACCGCCTATGGAGCTCGGGGGGTGTTTGGTGCTAGGTGTAGACCAGGAGGAAGTTAGACCAGGAGGGGGCCGTCCCCTGCACCAACTGTGGCCGCAGAGGACAGCAACTGCTGGTCGTGCTGGGAGTGGTCTCCTAGGAATCGAGGCTAGTGGGCGACGCACTGATGAGTCTATTCCAGGGTGAGATAGGGCACCGCAACTTACCCAGAGCTCTCTGCTTGATCATGATGTGTATGTAAAGTGTGGTGTTTGTCGCCGAGGGTTTCTTTCTCAGTCAGACTCACGTCCTAGGCATCCAGCATAAGCGCTAGTAGAATTCATGGGCGCACGGGTGCTGGAATTTGCATTAGATCGCCAGTTTTACCTTATATAAGTTAGTGGGATTCCTGATCGTACCTGTGTGATGTGCCCTTCCCCATTCATGCCCTAGATAGTCTCGCCCGTTGTGGGGTTCTGGGTTGATTAGGGAGGTCATACAGGCACCTCTCCAGATGAAAACGGCAGGAGGGTCATGAGGGAGATAGTATAGGTTTTGTATTTGGATTTGATTCTCCTAGCGTGTCCCCGTGGTGTTGGGCTTCCCTGGTTAACAGTCTCATAGACCCCAACATTTTCATGGGCAAGCAGGAGAGCTCTCGCAGGGATGGTCTGATCAGTGTAACTGGCTGGCGAAAGATGTATGTATGTTTTCCGTAGTAAGGACAAACGACGGTGGATAAGCCCGACCAAGTTGCCCGCCTGTTTTGCACATTCCAACTGAGTAGTATGCCGTATTTGGCTCTCGCCCTTCTTACAGTAAGAAGAAGGAAAGACTCAATTACCACCATCATCGACAGGGGTATTGTGTCGATAGACCTCCAAGGTAGGGGGTATCGCGCAGCGCTTCGACACGTAGTCACGTGTACCCTCTGTCCTCAGGAGTGAGACCGGCGCCAGTGGTCAGGACCGCTATGGAAACTACTTTCACCGCGAAATCTTTTGAGACAGGTTACAATATGACGTCCCGCGTCTACTTCCCCTGCGTTCCTCGAGTTTTACTTTGTTTGTGAGAGAGAAGGATGGTACTAGGTGTTACCGACCACCCGTATGGTATTGATTACCGTTGGTCTAGAATCAAATCACCATCAAATAGCTCGCTATCTCCGCTCCCTCTGATTGCTAGTATAGAACGGAGTCATTACACGGGGCGTGATTCTTCACAAAAATTGGATCTCAGGAGCGCGTACTACTCCTGTTCTGTGCACATTAGGGAGGGAGATGAGTGGGAAGACACATTCAGTACCAACCTCGGGTCACTATGACTACCTCGTCATGGCCATAACGGTTTAATGAAAATGCTACCCTTCAGGTTCTTCCAATCTTCATTTGTGGAACGAGATTTTCCCGGAGACTTGCATGCTGACGAGGTGTTGTGGTATATATTTGATGACATTCTAATATATTCCGCTATCACGAGTCAGCATGGTGTCCCTGGTGCGGCAAGTGCCTTGGTCGTACACAAATGGTTGAAGCATGACCTGTATGCGAAGGCGGAGCAATGAATGTATCTTCAGGCGGAGAATTTCTTTTCCTCCTGAAGGAGATCAAATCCTCCTTCCTGTGGACAAATCATAATCGGGTTGTCCGCCGTGGTCAGAGGGACAGCTAGATTGAGATTGACGGCGTTGCTTTCCTGCCGTGCGTACATTGGCAGTGACGTCCCATCCACAGGTAAAAGAAGGTGCATCCGGAGGTTTATCCGGGGCTTTGTGACAGGTGAGTAGCAGCTCCCATTACCGAGAGGAACCTCTCTGCTAAAGGGGGTCCGGTGCGCCTGCAGTGGTCAGCTGAGGCAGATAGGGCATTAAAGTACACCGTCTGAAGGACCTGTTTACCCTCATCTCCCGGTGCTGGCGCAGTCCGGATCCCTCTTTGGCATCTGCAGGGTGGATGGTGGACGCGATCCAGACGGCTCGGGATCGGGCGCTGGGCTGTGCTGTCTCAGCGCTCGTCGGGTACGCCCAGGGCACCTAAACTCGACCCCCCTGTGCTTTCCTATTCTAAGAAGCTCAGTCTTCCGGCGGAGCGCAATTATGACGTGGGGGATAGGGAGCTGGCTGGCTGTGTTCAAAGCTCCTGAAAGGGTGGTAGACAATTGGCTTGTGAGGGGGCAAAATACACCTTGCTGATGCTCATTCTGACCTGACCATCGTAACCTGGAGTACATCCGGGCAGCGAGGAGGCTGAATCCTCGCCGAGGCAAGGTGGTCAATGTTTCTTTCCCACTTTTGTCTTTTTAAGCTGCACCCTATAGTACCAAGGGTCACCAGAACGCTAAGGCATACGTCCTGTTCCCGTGTGTATATGACACAGAGGAAGGAGGTCCATTGACAAGCCCCACTCCCAATACTCCTGTGGAGTCTTGTTTAGTGGTGCCGTGGTGTGTGTGGAGAGTGGATGTCGGAATCTATAAGAGCGCGAGCGGCGTTACGTAGTTCCGACCCTACTCCTCAGCCACAGTGTCCCAGAGGGTGTCGGAGCGTACACGTGAACTGGCTGCGGAGGTTCGCGACCGGAGGGTTGATATACGGGCTGCACACGTGCACCGTGTCCTCTGGTCATCCTGGTATTGGTCAAGGACAGTGTAGCCTGCCTTAGTGAGGAAGTAACTGGGGGGGGCCAACCCTTAGCCAAACGTGAGGGTTTATGTTGACCTCCCTGCTCAGGGAGGTGTGCGCCCTCAGTGTAAGGCGCCTAGATTCACCTGCCCAGGGGGAATTTACAACCCTCTGTACCCGTTCCACTAACGTGACGGCCGTGGTCTCACGCTATCGGTGGATTTTTGTCACGGACCTTCCCCCCGCTGCCCAGGGGAACACTACGATCTTGGTCGTTTGGATTTCGAATCGTTTTCTAAATCATGGCCGTCTCATTCCCCTGCCAGGTCTTCCTACTGCCCTACATCAAAACTGCTGAGGCCCTGTTTTACACACGTCTTCCGGCACTATGGGGTGCCTGAGGATATGTATGTCTGATCGGGGGTCCCCAGTTCACCTCTAGTCTGGAGGGCATTTTATGGAACGTCTGGGGGTCTTGATTAGCCTGACCATTCAGGTTTTCACGACCCCGTAAAAGTAATTGGCAGGGTGGAAGAGAGTTAACCAGGATGTGGGTAGGTTTCTGAGGTCATATTGCCAGGACCGTGGCAAGAGGAGTGGTCAGGATATATTCCCTGGGCAGGATAGAGATAGCCCCAAAAACTCCATCCGCCATTCGTCCACTAACCTGACGCCTTTCAGTGTGTGTTAGGTTTTTATCAGGTTCCGGTTTCTGGCACCTTGGGCATCAGAGCCAGACCGAGGCCCCTCGCGGTGGACGAGTGGTTTCGGCGTTTGCTCGGAGTCAGGAAAACTTGGAAAGCTGCGAATTGTCCATCTGCAGCGTGCCATCAGGCGGCAAGAAAAAGGCGAGCGCCGATCGCCACCGGATGGGGCAGTGAGGCTCCGGTGTAAGCGCACCAGGAGACCGGGTCTGGCTCTCGACCCGAAACCTGCACCTGGTATGCCTTCGCCTGCCCCTGCCGGAAAAGCTGGGTCGGCGGTTGTGGGGCCCTTTAAAGTCCTCGAGGAGATTGAACGAGGTATGTTATAGGTAACAACAAAAAAATGCCCGGTTATTATCGCATTAAACCCCTCGTCCGTCCATGTGTCTCTCCTCAGGCCGGTGGTGGTGCTGGTCCACTCCAGGAGAATGAGGTACGAGTAGGCTCCTCCGCCGCCCTTTGATCATCGACGTGGGGCTCCGGCGTACTCAGTCCGTTCCATCTTGGATTCGAGGCGTCGGAGCGGGGGACCTGCAGTATCTGTCGTGGAGTGGGAGGGGTACGGTCCCGGTAGGCGGTGCTTTGGGTGCCCCCAGGAAGGGACATTCTAGATCCCGCTCCATGTTGAGGGACTTCCACCGGAGTTCATCCGACTCTCGCCCTGCTCCGTGTCCTCCTGAGCCGTCCCCGAGGCCGGGGTCGGCGCACACTGGCTGGAGCCACGCACGCGCGGTCAAGGGGGGGGGGTACTGTCACGGAATCAGCCGAGGCTGCTCCTCCTCCTTGCTCGAGGGGCAGGCTTCGGCGTTCGTCCTCCCCCGGAGTACTAGCTGCCACCGATCTATGTTTCGTGTTTGACTTGTTTTGTCCTGATTTGTGTACTGTACACCTGTTTCCCCATTATGTTGTATTGTTTCCCCTATTTAACCCTCTGTGTCTGCATTGTGTGTTGTGTGTTATTGTATTTGTCTTCGACAGTGTCAGTGTGCGGGTTGTTTTTCCTCCTTGTATGGAGATGGTTTTTCTGCTCTGGTTACTTTCTAGTTAAAAGTACGTTTCCAGTTTGACTTCGCCTACCGCATTTCACCGGCGCCTTCTGACATCAAATGAAAACCGAGATGACTGCATTAACAAATATAAACAGTAGGCTATAGGCCTATTTCAATCTATTGAAATATATTCCATGTTCAATATATTTAGTTTTTATTTTGCTACTTGTAGGCTACTGTCTGTAGTGTAAATTGTCTCAATATATTTCATGATGTGTAGCCTAACATGTGCCCATGATGTGCCAAATCTGTGATTTAGTGCATTTTTATTGTGTAAGCACTAGAATAAACTACCTCAATATTTGCAGCCGTAGGTATGTATAATATCTTTTCTAGAAGCTGATCCGTGGTCAGATATTGTGAAATAATTCTAATGTTATGGAAAAGATTTGAATGGACAAAACTGATCCGAGAGCTGCGCTCCCCTTCTTTCGATCCTATCAGTGTCGATACATGCTCCACCGGTGAAGACCGCACGTGACTGATCCAGTTTCTGCTGGTCTGCCTGCGGATCTGGAAACTCTGACCTGTTCAACGGACGTGCTTGGACTGCTTGTCCCGAACCTGCTGGTTTCGACCCTCTCTCTCTCTCTACCACTCCTGCTGTCTCGACCTCTGAATGCTCGGCTATGAAAAGCCAACTGACATTTACTCCTGAGGTGCTGATGTGTTTGCAACCTCTATAACCACAGTGATTATTAATTTGACCCTGTTGGTCATCTATTAACATTTGAACATCTTGAAGAATGATCTGACCTTAATACTGGCAATATCCTCTTATAATCTCCCCCCAGCACAGCACAGAGTAGAAGAGGACTGGCCACCCCTCAGAGCCTGGTTCCTCTCTAGGTTTCTTCCTAGGTTCCTGCCTTTCTAGGGAGTTTTTCCTAGCCACCGTGCTTCTACATCTGCATTGCTTGCTCCTTTGGGGTTTTAGACTGGGTTTCTATATATAAGCACTTTGTGACAAACTGCTGATGTAAAAAAAATATATAATTGTGGTACGCATATGAAGCAGACCAGGGGCAGGGTTTAGGGTTTGAGAAGTCAAAGAAGTAAAAATGACTTCCCTAGTTGTTAGTAAAACATTTTTTTACTCAGCATTGTTGGGTTAAAGGGCTCGTAAGTAAGCATTTTCACAGTAAGGTCTACACACTGTTGTATTAGGAGCATGTGACAAATCTAATTTGGACTGATTGATTTGTTCATTTTTATAAATGTTCTGTCTTTAGTAGTTGAACACATTATTTACTTCAACCTCGTGAAAGTGACAAACTGACACGTTTTCATGTTAGTCAAAACAAACTATATATGGAAGGAGTGCCTTTGATTTGACGGCCTGCACATACGCAGTTTCGGCGTGAGACGACCGTTCGGCATGAGACGTCTGCTCTCGACCTGATGACATGTTTTTACGCATGACCTTCAAATTAAATCAAATTAAAATTGTATGTCACAAATGCGCCGAATACAACAGTGGTACGCTTACTTACGAGCCCTTTCCCAACAATGCAGAGTTAAAAAGTAACAAAAATAGCTAAATAAAAAAAGGAAATAGTAACATAATAAAATAATAATATTGAGGCTATAAGGAGTACCAGTACTGAGTCAATGTCAATGTCCAGGGGTACCAGGTAGTTGAGGTAATAACTAGACTATAATACAAGGAGTACCAGTACTGAGTCAATGTGCAGGGGTACCTGGTAGTTGAGGTAATAACTAGACTATATACAAGGAGTACCAGTACTGAGTCAAATGTGCAGGGGGTACCAGGTAGTTGAGGTAGTAATGAGCCTATAAGGAGTACCAGTACTGAGTCAATGTGCAGGGGTACCAGGTAGTTGAGGTAATAACTAGACTATATACAAAGGTGTACCAGTACTGAGTCAACGTGCAGGGGTACCAGGTAGTTGAGGTAATATGTAGGCATGTAGGTAGGGGTAAAAGTGACTAGGCAATCAGGGATAGAGATTACATCTCCTCATCTAGGGAGTGCACACACACACACACACACTCACTGACAGACACACACACACACACACACACACACACACACACACACAGGGAGGGAATGTAGTGTTTGTTTAATATTGTTTCAGGACTATGAAAATGGAAAAAGGATTTAGCCTATGGATTTAGGAAAACAATCAAAAGAAATGGGAAAAATGGGAGAGAGGAGAAATGACTAGAGAACAGTTTGTTTAACTCACTGACCATGACCCATGAGTTCTTCTTACCTTTGTTCAGTAGAAAAGTCTCCCTCTCTAAACACTATAGGATGTTTCATAGACTTGTCACTCTTCATGGACACACAGCTGGGTACAGGGGAGGCTGGTCTCTCCTGCTTGATTGGGCTTCAACACAACAGAGACAACACATTACGTTTCTCATCTACTCTGAGCTCAGATTTGGAAACATAACAAGAGTTTCATTCTAAAACGCTATATATCCATTTTCAGAAATGTTCGTAAATTAGCTTCTAATGTTAAAGAAAGAAATGATCAAATAAATGGTTGTGTTTTTTCACAAGCTAATCATGGAATGGTGTGTTGTTCAATAACAGACATGTGTTTTGATTAAAAATCAATCACTTAATGGCTTCATTTCAGAGAGACAAATGTTTTTTTTTTGCAAAATGCTATATATCTGCCTCACTCTCAGAGAAATAAGTAGTACTAATAGATTTTACACAGTTAAATGTAACAAATAACTACATTTTTAATAAAGAAACTGTACAAATGATAAACTTGTGGACATCAATATTTAAATATATTTTAAAAAATAATAATAAATACAGTAATATGAGATCCGTATGTAAAACAATTTACGTTTTATTTTTTAGTCATTTAGTCATTTAGCATTTAGCATGATGTTTTTCATTCAGGGTTCCGGATCCCAAAAGCATTTTAAGGCCAAGTTCATCATTATAATCTTCGTAGGAGCATTGTTAAAATCTCTGAGCTGTTTCCCAAAACCATCGTTATTAACGTTGCACTTGAAAAACGCTCATATTCTAACACCTGCCTCAGACCCACTTGTAGAACAGCCAAGTGCGTCGTTAGATGCTTTTTTGCCCTCCCGCGTGTCACGGTTTCGGCCGAGGCTGCCTCTCCTCCTTGTTCGGGCAGGCTTCGGCGCTCGTCGTCTCCGGAATTCTAGCTGCCACCGATAGATGTTTCATGTTCGTTTGCTTTTGTCTGTTTGTGTCACACCTGTTTCTGTTTTACGTAATTAGTGTCCTATAAGTTTCTCGTTGTGTTTTGTCATGTGTTGTGTATGATTGTTTTTCGTCAGTGTTGTGTTTTGCTCGGTTGAGCATATTTTCTCCACTGCGCTGGAGCACAGTTGCACTTGTTCGTGCACCACATCGTTTGTCGCACCTGTTTGTGCGCATTTGCCTTTTCGCCTTGTGCGTAGTTTAGCTGTTGGGGCTTAGTTGTCCTGTTGCCTGTGTTGGGCCAGAAAATACAGCAGTTGGAACCTACCGTCGGCGTCCTGCATTTGATTTCCTACACTACACCTACACACGCCCTGACAGAATCATACACCAGTCATGGAATCAGCAGGAGCCGAAGCAGCCCAGACAAGACAGAAAACCCCACTTTAAGAGGACCAAGCAGGCGTGTCAAGCGGCAACAGGACCCAGCTCCAAAGGATTCATGGACATGGGAGGGAGATACTGGGCTGGGAAAGGGTCCTTGGGCACAACCGGGAGAATATCGCCGCCCTCGTGAAGAGCTGGAGGCAGCTATAAGCCGAGAGGAGAGTGGTATGAGGAGGCAGCACGGAGTCGAGGCTGGAAGCGCCGTGGGTGGGTACTACCCAAAAAATTTCTTGGGGGGGGGCTTTTAAAGGGAGTGTGGCGAAGTCAGGTAGGAGACCTGCGCCTACTCCCTGGACTTACCGTGGAGAGAGCGAGAGTACGGGCAGACACCGTGTTACGCAGTAGAGCGCATGGTGTCTCCTGTACGCAGGCATAGCCCGGTTCGGTACATTCCAGCTCCACGTATCGGCCGGGCTAGATTGAGCGTTGAGCCGGATGTCATGAAGCCGGTCCAACGCATCAGGCCACCAGTGCGTCTCCTCGGGCCGGCTTACATGGCACCAGCCTTACGCATGGTTGTCCCCGGTTCGCCTACATAGCCCGGTGCGGGTTATTCCTCCTTCCCGTACTGGTCGGGCGACGGGGAGCATACAACCAGGTAAGGTTGGGCAGGCTCAGTGCTCAAGGGAGCCAGTAAGCCTGCACGGTCCGGTATTTCCGGCGGCCACCTCCCCGCTCCAGCCCAGTACCACCAGTGCCTACACCACGCACCAAGCCTCCTGTGTGTCCCCAGAGTCCTGTGCGTCCTGTTGCTGCTCCCCGCACTAGCCCTGAGATGCGTGTCCTCAGCCCGGGGACCACCAGTTCCCGGCACCACGCACCCAGGCCTATAGTGCGTCTCGGCCGGCCAGAGTCTGCCGTCTGCCCAACGGCGCCTGAACTGCCCGTCTGCCCAACGGCGCCTGAAACTGCCCGTCTGCCCCAACGGCGCCTGAACTGCCCGTCTGCCCAACGGCGCCTGAACTGCCCGTCTGCCCAACGGCGCCTGAACTGCCTGTCTGCCCAACGCCGTCTGAACTGTCCCGTCTGCCAAGCGCTGCATGAACTGCCCGTCTGTACTGAGCCTGCAAAGCCGCCCGTCTGCCATGAGCCTTCAGAGCCGTCCGCCAGACCGGAGCCGCTAAAGCCTTCCGCCAGACAGGAGCCGCTAGAGCCTTCCGCCAGACAGGATCAGCCAGAGCCTTCCGCCAGACAGGATCGGCCAGAGCCTTCCGCCAGACAGGATCAGCCAGAGCCTTCTGCCAGACAGGATCAGCCAGAGCCTTCCGCCAGACAGGATCAGCCAGAGCCTTCCGCCAGACAGGATCAGCCAGAGCCTTCCGCCAGACAGGATCCGTCGGCCAGCCATGAGCAGCCAGATCCGTCGGCCAGCCATGAGCAGCCAGATCCGTCAGCCAGCCATGAGCAGCCAGATCCGTCAGCCAGCCATGAGCAAGCCAGATCCTTCAGCCAGCCATGAGCAGCCAGATCCGTCGGCCAGCCATGAGCAGCCAGATCCGTCGGCCAGCCATGAGCAGCCCAGATCCGTCAGCCAGCCATGAGCAGCCAGATCCGTCAGCCAGCCATGAGCAGCCAGATCCTTCAGCCAGCCATGAGCCGTCCAGCCAGGATCCGCCAGAGCCAGCCAGCCAGGATCCGCCATTGAGTCCGGTGCTGTCCCTTAGCCCGGTGCTGCCCCTTATCCCGGTGCTGCCCCTTAGTCCGGTACTGCCCCTTAGTCCGGTGCTGCCCCTTAGTCCGGTGCTGCCCTTTAGTCCGGTGCCGCCCCTTAATCCAGTGGGGTTTAGTGGGGGGGTGGTCATGTGGAGGAGGCTACGGAAGCAGATAGTGACTAAGGTGGGGTGGGGACCACGACCAGGGCCAGAACCGCCACCGGGGGACAGAGGCCCACCCAGACCCTCCCCTAGACTGTATGCTGGTGCGCCCGGAGTTCGCACCTTTAGGGGGGGGGGTACTGTGACACTCTGGCTCCGGGACTTTTGTATTTGAGCCAGGGTGTATTTTGTTATGTTGGGTTTGGGTGTATTTTCTATGTTTGCTTTTTCTGTTGGCTTCATTTCTAGGTTTGGTCTATGACTCCCAATCGGAGGTAACGAGTGTCAGCTGTCGGCTCGTTATCTCTGATTGGGAGCCATATTTAATCTGAATGTTTTCCTGTGGGAATTGTGGGTTTTTGTTCCGTTTCGGTCAGTGTACCGTGGACTTCATGTGAGTCGTCTTTTGTTTTGTATTACGTGCTTTACTCAATTAAAGTCATGTTTCTTGGACACGCTGCGCCTTGGTGCTTACTTAGACGACATAGACGACCGTGACACCGCGTCACTTTATACACAGAAGATCTCCGCTAAACATAGAATCACATGGTTTATCCGTCTCTTTGTGACCGTCGATAAACTCAGAACAAAGTTGAATACAAATACAAAGTTGCCAATGTCTTTGCAATTGATTCAAACAAGGGAAGTACACAAAATTATGCTTCAAATGAAAACCGAGATGACTGCATTACAATATAAACAGTAGGCTATAGGCCTATTTCAATCACATTGAAATATATTAAATGTTCAATATATTTAGTTTATATTTTGCTACTTGTAGGCTACTGTCTGTAATTTGTCTCAATATATTTCATGATGTGTAGCCTAACATGTGCACAATGATGTGCCCAAATCTGTGATTTAGTGCATTTTTATTGGGTAAGCATTAGAATAAACTACCTCAATATTTGCAGCCGTAGGTAGTAATATCTTTCTAGAAGCTGATCCGTGGTCAGTATTGTGAAATAATTATAATGTTAAGGAATGATTTTAATGGAGAAAACTGATCCGAGAGCTGCGCTCCCCTTCTTTTGATCCTATCAGTATCGATACATGCTCCACCGGACGTGATACCTTGTCATGCTGCTGATCCAGTTTCTACTTGTCTGCCTGCGGATCTGGAACTCTGACCTGTTCACCGGACGTGTGACCTTGTCCCAAACCTGCTGTTTCGACCCTCTCTCTCTCTCCCTCTCCTTCTCTCTCCCTACCACACCTGCTGTCTCGACCTCTGAATGCTCGGCTATGAAAAGCCAAATGACATTTACTCCTGAGGTGCTGACGTGTTGCACCCTCTATAACCACAGTGATTATTATTTGACCCTGTTGGTCATCTATGGCTCCCGAGTGGCACAGAGGTCTAAGGCACTGAATCTCAATGCTTGAGGCGTCACTGCAGACCCCCTGGTTCGATTCCAGGCTGTATCACAAACCGGCCGTGATTGGGAGTCCTTTAGGGCGGTGCACAATTGGCCCAGCGTCTCTCTCTGGGTTTGGCTGGTGTAGGCCATCATTCCATATAAGAATTTGTTCTTAACTGATTTGCCTAGTTAAATAAAGGTAAAAAAAAAAAATCTATGAAACATTTTAAAATCTTGAAGAAAAACGATCTGTACGTAATGGCCATATCCTCTTATAATCTCCCCCCAGCACAGCCAGAAGAGGACTGGCCACCCCTCAGAGCCTGGTTTCCTCTCTAGGTTTCTTCCTAGGTTCCTGCCTTTCTAGGGAGTTTTTCCTAGCCACAGTGCTTCTACATCTGCATTGCTTGCTCTTTGTGGTTTTAGACTGGGTTTCTATATAAGCACTTGGTGACAACTGCTGATGTAGAAAATGTCTTCTGGGAATGCATATGAAGCAAACCAGGCCAGGGTTTGGGGTTTGAGAAGTCAATGAGAGGTAAAAATGACTTCCTTAGTTGTTCATTTTGAAAATGTTCTGTCTTAAGTAGTTTAACAAACTGACACATTTTCATGTTAGTCAAAAAACAAACTTTATATCGAAGGAGTGCCTTTGAGTTGACGGCCTGCACATGTTGCAGTTCAGCACAAGACGACCATTAGACCCAAAGAGTAAGGACATATTTCTGCGCATGAGTTTCAAATCAAATCAAATTGTATTTCTCACATGCGCCGAATACAACAGTGGTACACTTTACCGTGAAATGCTTACTTACGAGCCCTTTCCCAACAATGCAGAGTGAAAAAGTCACAAAAAGTAGCTAAATAATAAAAGAGGAAATTGTTACATAATAAAATAACAATAATGAGGCTATAAGGAGTACTGAGTCAATGTGCAGGGGTACCAGGAAGTTGAGGTAATTGAGGTAATATGTACATGTAGGTAGGGGTAAAAGTGACTAGGCAATCAGGATAGAGATTACATCTCCTCATCCAGGGAGTGCACACACACACACACACACACACACACACACACACACACACACACACACACACACACACAGGAGGGAATGTTGTGTTTGTTTAATATTGTTTCAGGACTATGAAAATGGAAAAAAGGATTAGCCTATGGATTATGAAAACAACAAAAATAAATGGGAAAATGGGAGAGGAGAAATGACTAGAGACAGTGTTGTTTAACTCACTGACCATGACCCATGAGTTCTTCTTACCTTTGTTCAGTAGAAAAGTCTCCCTCTCTGAAGAATATAGGAAGACCCATAGACTTGTCACTCCACATGGACACACAGCTGGGTACAGGGGAGGCTGGTCTCTCCTGCTTGATTGGGCTTCAACACAACAGAGACAAACATTACGTCTCTCATCTCTGAACTCAGATTTGGAAACATAACAAGAGTTTCATTTTAAAACGCTACATATCCATTTTCAGAAATGTTCGTCGTAATTAGCTTCTATTGTTTAAAGAAATTATCAAAATAAATGGTTGTGTTTTTTTCACTATCTAATCATGGCATGGTGTTGTTCAATGACAGACATGTGTTTTGTTTAAAATCGATCACTTAATGGCTTCATTTCAGATAGACAAATGTTTTTTTTTTTTGCATTTTCTGTTTGGGGTTTTTAGACTGGGTTTCTATTTAAGCACTTTGTGACAACTGCTGATGTAGAAAATGTCTTCTGGGAATACATATGAAGCAGACCAGGCCAGGGTTTGGGGTTTGAGATGTCAATGAGAGATAAAAATGACTTCCTTAGTTGTTCATTTAGAAAATGTTCTGTCTTAAGTAGTTAACAAACTGACACATTTTCATGTTAGTCAAAAACAACTTTATATCGAAGAGTGCCTTTGATTTGACGGCCTGCACATGTGCAGTTCAGCACAAGATGACCATTAGACCCAATCAATTAACATTAATTGAGTCACCTCTGGTCGAGAAAAATGTATTTTCCTAGTACATTCATTGTCAGATTTCATCAACCAGCATCGAGCACTCTGCCTTCTCGTACAAGTAGCCAACTCAGCCCCGATAAAAAAGCTTGTGCCGTCAGCGGCAGCGAGTACTCTGCCTTCTAGCGCAAGCGAGGGGCATGTTGATGTACATTTGCATGATGTAATTTATTGGCGGGCTGGAAGATGCACTCTTGTCTTATCTATTCCGAGGTTGTTTACTCCCAATATCAGATATTAAGATAATTTTTTATAATACATGAATACTAGGATTGAGGTTTAAAGCATCTGACTAGTGATTATTTACCCGGGGTTCAACACCTGCTATAGTCACTATTTAATTGCTCTTCCAAAAGCAACACAGGCCTAATACGAGATATATAGCTAACTAAAGTAATGAGTGACCATCCTTAGAAAATCATGGGACATATAGTCTTTGGTTGCATGCTATTATTTATGTGAATCATATTGCTGCTTGTAGTCTATAGCTGATGCTTCGTGGTCATATGCTGCCATCTATTGGAAATATTTAGCAATTAAAAGTGATTAATTCAAGTACCACCTGATTAGACAACAATCACGCCCCATTATATCCATTTGTTTTGCAACTCTGTGAACCTGTGTGCAGCATTCGCTCAATTTGATGGCTACTAATAATAAAGATGTCGATGCATATCAAATTAGCCCCAGAGGCCATTTAGAAACAATACAAATCAAAGAACATTTGTTATTTCTTAATAAAAAAATGTATTCTGGCTGTTCAAATCGGCCACCTCTTGAAGAAGAGGACAGGGACATGTTTAGGTTGTACACCTTTTTCTGAAAACATGGTTAACCATGACCAGAAAATGTTCAACGTTTCATGGCTTTTCGCCAGCCATCGCTAGCGCTATGGGTTACCACAAGGTGTACACAGGTGAACTGTGAGCCATAAGTAGGCATAACCTTGTTAATAGTAAATGACTTGAGGTAAACCTACAGGGATAACGCTCACCAAATAACCGTAACCTTGTTAATAATAAAGTTACCTGAGGTAAACCTACAGGTTTAATGCTCACCAAGTAGCCATAACCTTGTTAATAATAAGTTACCTGAGGTAAACCTACAGGGTTAATGCTCACCAAGTATTTGTAACCTTGTTAATAATAAGTTACCTGAGGTAAACCTACAGGGTTAACGCTCACCAAGTAGCTGTAACCTTGTTAATAATAAGTTACCTGAGGTAAACCTACAGGGTTAACGCAGGCAGGTCTCATTGATAACAATAGTGAAGCTGGCATTGTGACGCAGAACAATGGGCTGGGAATAGAATGTTCTGAAGGCTAGTCGGTGCCACGGAGACCTCAATAGAACTAAAATAAGGCCTGTTGTTTCACGATTACTTCATAACCAGGGACAGAAGGTAATATTATGAAACTGGGCTCCATGGCGGATGCAATGAACTACTGTTTATTAGAAGAAAACGTTAAAAATTTTCATGTGTCCAGTCTACTTGAGGCGCCTCGAAAATAATTTTCAAAAAGTTCGGTCCTTGGACACAGAGGGGTTAAACACTAAAGTTTACCGTCCATCTAGTGAAAGAGAGAGGAGAACCGGACAGAGGGAGCGTAGGCCAGCATCCGTCAACGAGAGAGGGTAGACAAATGATAGATAGACCAATGTTGTTTTTTTTTGCTTTTTCTGTTTGGGTTTTAGACTGGGTCTATTTAAGCACTTGTGACAAACTGCTGATGTAGGAAATGTCTTCTGGGTAAACATGATGTAAGCAGGACCCGGCCAGGGTTTTTAGGGGTTTGAGATGTCTAATGAGAGATAAAAATGACTTGCCTTAGTTGTTCATAAGATTAGAAAATGTTCTGTCTTTAAGTAGTTTAACGCAAACCTGTACAGCATTTTCAAGTTCGTGCAAAAAACAACTTTATATTGCGAAAGGAGTGGTCGTTTGATTTGACGGCCTGCTGCAGCAATGTGCATTCAATTGCAGCACAAAGTACGTACCATTAGACACAATTCTATTAACTGATTCATTGAGTCACCTCTGGTCAGGAGGAATAAGTTATTTTTCCTAGTTAAATTTCATGTGTCATATTTGCATGCAACTTCTAGCTATGCGAGCACGGTCTGCCTTCTCGTACAAGTATCCAACTCAGCCCCGATAAAAGCTGTGGCCGTCAGCGGCAGCGAGTACTCTGCCTTCTAGCGCAAGCGAGGGGCATGTTGATGTCATTTTGCATATTAATTTTTTTGGGGGGGGAAGTC
>CM072257.1:10700567-10725425 GCA_036851935.1 Coregonus suidteri | reverse complement strand
ATGGAAGGGGTTTTTATCCCCAAAAGTAAAAAACACAGTATGGTAAAGACTTAGTAATTAGTGAGTCACGTTTTCTACAAACATACAAAGGGGTTTTTTTGGGGGTTTTTTACAAATTTTTTAAACTTTTTCCGGAAATCTTAAACTACCCAAAAACCACTATTTTTTAACATATTGGAGAACGGTGATAACTTGTAGCTCCAGTGCGAACCTAGCTACTATCCATGATAGAGTAATTAAATCAAATCAATAAAATCAAATGTTATTGGGCCACATGGCGCCGATAATGCGCAAACAGTGGGCGGACAATTACAAGTGAATGGGCTTACTTACAGCACTTAAACCCAACAGTGCATTTATTTTTATGAAAAAAGTAAAATTAAACAACAACAAAAAAAGTGGTTGAGAAAAAAGAGCAGAAGTCAATATAAATCACAGTAGGGAGGCTATATTATACAGGGGTACCGGTGCAGAGTCATGTGGCGTTGGCACCGGCTGAGCTTGAGGTAGTTGATGTAATATGTACATGTGGTTAAGATTTTACAGTGACTATGCATAAATAATTAAAAGTATGCAGCAGCGTAAAGAATGGGGGTTTGGGGGGGCAGTGCAAATATCCCGGTAGACCATGATTAAGCTGTTCAGGAGTCCCTTTATGTCTTTGGGGGTAGAAGCTGTTGAGAAGTCTTTTGGACCTGGACTTGGCACTCCGGTAACCCGCTTGCCGTGGCGGTCATCAGAGAGAACAGTCTATGACTAGGGTGGCTGGAGTCTTTTTACATTTTGAGGGCCTTCCTCTTACACCGCCTGGTATATGAGGTCCTGGAATGGCAGGAAGCTTGGCCCCAGTGATGTGGCTGGCCGTAACGCACTGCCTCTCTATAGTGCTTGCGGTCGGTGGCCAAGCGTTTGCCCAGACCAGGCAGTGATGCAACCAGTTCAGGATGCTTCTCGATGGTGCAGCTGTAGAATTTTTTTGAGGATCTGAGGACCCCTGCCGAATCTTTTCAGTCTCCTGGAGGGGGAGAGGCTTGTGTCTTGCCCTCTTCACTACTGTCTTGGTGTGTTTGGACCATGATAGTGTCTTTGGTGTATGTTGACACCAGGAACTTGAAGCTCTTCACTGTTCCGCTACATCCGCCGTCGATGAGAATTGGGGCGTGCTCAGTGCCTCTTTTTTTCCCTGTAGTCCACCATCATCGCCTTTGTCTTGGTGCAACGTTGAGGGAGAGGTTGTTATCCTGGGCACCACAACTGCCAGGTCTCTGACCTCCTCCGCTATATGCTGTCTCATCGTTGTCGGTGATCAGGCCTTACCACTGTTGTGTCGTCGAAAACCTTACTGATGGTGTTTGGAGTCGTGCATGGCCATGCCAGTTCCATTGGTGAACAGGAGTACAGGAGGGGACTGAGCACGCACCCCCTGATGGGTCCCCGTGTTGAGGATCAGTGTGGCAGATGTGTTGTTGCCTACCCTTACCACCTGGGGGCGGCCCGTCGAGGAAAAGTCCAGTGATCCAGTTGCAGAGGTAGGTGTTTAGTCTCCAGGATCCTTATGCTTAGTGATGAGCTTTGACGGGACGATTGGTGTTGAATGCTTGATCCTGTCGTTCAATAGCATAGCCATTCTCACGTAGGTGTTTCCTCTTGTCCATCTGTGAAAGGGCAGTTGTGGCTTTCGTAGAGATTGCATCATCTGTGGATCTGTTGGGGCGGTATGCAAATTTGGAGTGGGTCTAGGGTTTCTGGGATAGATGGTGTTGATTGTGAGCCATGACCCCCAGCTTTCAAAGCACTTCATGGCTAGAGATGTCAGTGCTACGGGTCGGTAGTCATTTAGGCATGTTTATCTTTAGTGTCCCTTGTTCATGGAAATGTCAGTGAAGACACTTGCCAGTTGGTCAGCCCATGCTCGGAGTACACTCCCTGGTAATTCCGTCTGGCCCCTGCGGCCTGTGTTAATGTTGACCACTGCTTCAAAAGTCTTACTCACGTTGGCTACGGAGAGCGTGTCCACTAAGTCATCAATTGGAACAGCTGGTTCGCTCATGCAATGCTCCAGGTGGTGCTTGCCTCGAAGCGAGCAAGAAGTGGTTTAGCTCGTCTGGTAGTCTTGTATCCACTGGAAGCTTGCGGCTTGTGCTTGTCCTTTGTATCCGGTAATAGTTTTTCAAGCCCTGCCAAAATCCGACCTGGCATCAGAGCTAGTGTAGTCGATTCAATATCTTTAAGTCCTGTATTGACTCTTATGCCTGGTTTGATGTTCGTCGGAGGGCATAGCGGATTTCTTATATGCGTCCGGGTTTTAGAGTCCTACTCCTTGAAGCTCGGCAGCTCTACCCTTTAGCTCATGCGGATGTTTTCCTGTATCCATGGCTTCTGGTTGGGGTATGTACGTACGGTCAGCTGTGGGACGACATCATCGATGCACTTATTGATCACGCCGTGACTGATGTGGTGTAACTCCACAATGCTCATCTGAAGAATCCCGGAACATGAGCATCCAGTCTGTTCTAGCAAAACAGAAACGTCTGTAGCTTAGGCATCTGCGTCATCTGACCCACTGTTTTATTAGTACCGAGTCACTGGTGCTTCCTGTTTTAGTTTTTGCTCATAAGCAGAATCAGTGAGGATAGAGTTTTATGGTCAGATTTGGCCAAATGGAGGGCAAGGGAGAGCTTTGTATTCAGTCTCTGTGTTTGGAGTAAAGGTGGTCTAGAGTTTTTTTTCCCTCTGTTTAGCACATTTAACATGCTGGTAGAGAAATTAGTAGAACGGATTTAAGTTTCCCTGCAGTTAAGTCCCCGGCCAACTAGGAGCGCTGCTCAGTGGCGGCTCCTGAAAAATTCTCAAGGTTGGCATTTTTTCTGATGATTTAGGTGACCTACACCATTTTTGAAAAAGATTATGTTTCCAGCACAACATGGAGACAGGGGCGAGGCTATATAAGTCACTACAGAAGTCATTTATTGACTGATCTCAAAAGTGTTGGCTTACAAATCAAAATAAAGTATCACCGTAAAATAATTCAATGTGTTCTTTCCATTCCTCAACACTGCAATAAACAATATGCATTTCCATAAACAAATGAAATATCAGCTGAAAATCCAGCATCTTGTATTTGGTGCGATTGCAGGATCAACAAGAGCTTATACCACATTTTTTTGCCTCATGTTGAATTGGAAATAGTGCCCTGAGGCATAATCCACAAACAGCAAGCATGAGCTTTTTGATAGAGGCTACTGAAAACATTGGATGCAGGTTTTGGGAATAGAGCATTTTTATAGACTTCCATATTCTGCCCTCGTAGGATAGATTTGTGAAAATGAAACAGTGATAGACATTTTGCCTTAAAACAGAAATTTGGAAAGTAATTTTCTGAAAAGGTAAACACAGCTATCTGTATGGCTTTGGGGGTAAAAAAACATCACAACCATCTTCTGGCCCAATTGTATAGTTTTGTAAATATGACCAACCATATTTCTGGCCAATTGTAATAGATGTGGTAAACAATGAACAGTGGTAAAGATCGCATGACTATGTTTAATCTTACCTTGTATGGCCTGCACACTGCTTGTGAAGCTGTCGAGGCACAGTTTGATAAAGACAGCATCGATGTCCTCGAAATTCTGTAGCTTCTGGTACAGAATGTCCGCACGTGGGGCATGATTTTGTGAATAAGCCGCAGGACAAAAAATAAATCTTCATCATTATGCATCCTCCACGTAGCCTAGTCAAATGAACCAGAACCCATGACCCGTCTCGGAATGGGGCTTCAAAACCATTCTATGAGGTCGTCTCGCTTTCTCCTAGACAGTTTTTCACACGACTCTGCTTAGTAGAACCTTGTTGAATAGTTAAATTTGGTCTGGGAGTTCCTAATTGTTTTCGTTGCCGATTTATCTTTGATTTGTTCGCCGACAAAAAGGAACTTCTTTTCAAAATGGACAATCGCGTTGCACTGAAGGCAGCATTTTTTGACAGTAATAGTGATTTGATTGATGAGCTACCCGCTCTTTTCTTAGTTACGTTCATTGTTATGTTACGTCTGACGAAAGCGCGTAAGTGGCAAGCCTCTAGAAACCCATAGCGGATTGTATTGAAAGATCTTGATTATTGCAAAAAATTGTTTTACATTATAGGCTATGAGAGCGTCTGTGCCGATTGTCAATCCTGACTGAAATCGCTCCCAAACGGGCGGGGACATTTGAAGCACACTTTAGCACTGATTGGGACATTTAGTGGCAGATCAGAACGTCCTGCGATTGGGGGAGGGAGGGGAGAACACGATAACTACTGTTGACGGCAGATAATTGATTCGAAAAAAAATCCCTTCCTTTTCCTTCCCGTTTGGCAGTGCGTCGCCCTAATCGCCCTAATGAACACACGCAGCCCTGGCGTCTCGCCATCTGTATGAGCGTTTTCCTGTTGGACTTCATGGCCTTGTACAGCTCATTCAGTGCATCTTAATGCCAGCATTTGGTTTGTGGTGATAAATAGACGGCTATGAAAAATATAGATGAATCACTCACTTGGTAATAGTTTGGTCTAACAGTTTATCATAAGATACTCTCCTCAGGTCTAGCAAAAACCTCCGAGACTTCCGTAGTATTTGATTTTTGTGCACCAGCTGTTGTTTACAAATTACACAGACCGCCTACCCCTTGTCTTCACCAGGTCAGCGTTCTATCCTTCGATGTAGCGTATATCCCCGACTAGCTGTATGTTATCCAGTCGTCGTTCAGGCCACACGTCGGTGAGACATAAGATATTACCGTTTTTTATGTCCGCGTTGGTAGGATAACCCGAATCTTAGGTCTTCCAATTATTTTTCCAATGATTTGAAGATTTGCTAATAGTATCGATGGGAGCTGGCACTTTAACCTTCGCTCCGCCGTCGGTTCTTTACACAAGGCACCCCGACCTACGTCCACGATATCTCCGTGTCCTTTCCTCATAGTGCCGAGTGACGGGGATTTTGGGCCTTGTCGGGTGGTCTGTAGGATATCCTGTCGCGGCCGCCATCGTTGACGAGAAAATTAGTCGTTGCCAATATGAGGTGATTACATGTCCAGACCAAGAGGATTGGGTCAGCTCTGTCGCTCAGCTGGTAGAGCACGGCGCTTGTTCACGCCAAGGTAGTGGGGTTCGCTTCCCCGGGACCACCCGTACGTAAAATGTAATGGGGGCCACATTAATTAAGATACCCCCCCCTCGCTTTGGATAAAGCCGTCTGCTAAATGGCATATTATTATATTTATTATGTAAATCCACCACGAAGAGATACATATAAATGTTATTTGAAAAACTGGCATCTTGCTCTATACCTGTTCATTTGGTAGTGGTAGTTCGAGCAAGATAGTGAGATGTTGTAAGTTTTCCATCGTCCGCAGCTAGTGTTAGTATTTTCATTTCAGACCCAGCTTTTTTTTTTGAAAAGCTCCCTCCAATAGCTTTTTGAAAGGCGGAAATAGTGTCAAGGAGGTGTGTTGTTGCTGGTGCAGTAATACCCACAACGACTCTTTGAGGCCCAAAAACGATTATTTAGCTTGAAGTGGGTCCGGTTTGTCCCGGGTTGAAGTGAGTGAATTGAGTAAGGGAACCATCGGCAGTCTACTGTCTGCGGTGCTCATTTCACCCCAGAATGTTTCAATGGCTTTAACCAGTGGAAGGCAGGATTCGGAATGATGACTCCGTCTGAAAATGACAAGTAAGGCTACACTGCCTGCAATGTTTTTTGACCAGCTACAGTGCCTTCGGAAAGTATTCAGACCCCTTCCCTTTTTCCATTTTTGTTATGTTACCCCACAGCCTTATTCTAAAATGGATTAAATAAAAGAATGTCCTCACCATCTACACACAATGCCCCATAATGACAAAGCGAAAACAAGAATACCTTATTAGACCGTTGCTATGAGACTTGTAATTGAGCTCAGGTGCATCCTGTTTCCAATTATCATCCTTGAGATGTTTCTACAATCTACAACTTGATTGGAGTCCACATGTGGTAAATTCAATTGGTTGGACAGGATTTGGAAAAGCACACACCCTGTCTATATAGGTCCCACATTGACAGTGCATGTCGAACAAAAACCAAGCCATGAGGTTGGAAGGAATTGTCCGTCGAGGCTCCGAGACAGGATTGTGTCCTAGGCACAGATCTGGGGAAGGGTACGCAAAACATTTCTGCAGCATTGAAGGTCCCCCAAAAACACAGTGGCCTCCATCATTCTTAAATGTAAGAAGTTTTTGGAACCACCAAGACTGTTTCCTAGAGCTGACCGCCTGGCCAAAAACTGAGCATCGGGGGAGAAGGGCCTTGGTCAGGGAGTGACCAGGACCTGATGGTCCACTCTGACAGAGCTCCAGAGTTCTCTGTGGAGATGGGAGAACCTTCCAGAAGGACAAGCCATCTCTGCAAGCACTCCACCAATCAGGTCTTTATGATAGAGTGGCCAGACGGAAGCCACTCCTCAGTAAACGGCACATGAAAGCCTGCTTGGAGTTTGCCAAAAGCACCTAAAGGACTCTCAGACCCATGAGAAACAAGATTGTCTGGTCTGATGAAACCAAGATTGAACTCTTTGGCCTGAATGCCATTCGTCACGTCTAGAAGAAACCTGGGCACCATCCCTATGGTGAAGCATGGTGGAAGGCAGCATCATGCTGTGGGGATGTTTTTTCAGTGGCAGGGACTGGGAGACTAGTCAGATCGAGGGAAGGATTTAATGGATCAGTACAGAGAGATCCTTGATGAAACCCTCTCCAGAGCGCTCAGGACCCTCAGACTTGGGTGAATGGGTCACCTTCCAACAGGAAAACTACCCTAAATCACACAGCCAAGACAACGCAGGGTGTGGCTTTGTGACAAGTCTCTGAAGTCCTTCCTTCAGTGGCCCAGCCAAGCCCGGACCTTGAAAACCCGATCGAACATCTCTGGAGAGACCTGAAAATAGCTGTGTGCAGCGATGCTCCCCATCCAGCTGACAGAGCTTGAGAGGATCTGCAGAGAACGACTGGGAGAAACTCCCCAAATACATGTGTGCCAAGTTTTAGCGTCCATACCCAAAGAAGACTCAAGGATGTAATTCACTGCCCAAAGGTGCTTCAACAAAGTAACTGAGTAAGGGTCTGAATACTTATGTAAGATGTCATATTTCTGTTTTTTTATTTTTTATAATTTGCAAAAATGTCTAAACACTGTTTTTGCTTTGTCATTATGGGGTATTGTGTGTAGATGGATGAGGGAAAAAAACAATTAAATCAATTTTGGAATAAGGATTGTCACATAACAAATGTGGATAAAGTCAAGAGTCTGAATACTTTACGAATGCACTTTACTTCGCTAATATGTGGGGGGGGGGGTCATAGCCTCTATCTCTGCTAGCTAGCAAGCTTATCCCGCTGTCAACTTGTGAATGTGTTCCAAAACATGTCGACACCATTGCTGGATGGAGACATGGGAGCAATCCAGCCACCTCTCTAACTTACCTAGCTAGCAAACGTCATTTTGCCGTGGTCAGATGTCATTTGCATTGCATACCAAAAGATGTATTCCAAAAGTTGAAGCGGGGCCAAAATTGTCCCCACAAAAGTTGGCTTGTTTAAGCTAGCTAGGACATTGGAAAAGCTTGCTAGCTATTCACGTTTAGCCAGTTAGGGAACAACCAAAGCCATCTAGATAATCTAACATATTATTTGAGATATTAGCTATATTATATGATATTGCTTGTATGCTGTGATAAATGATGATAGCTAGTCTTTATAACCCATTATGTTAGCTGATATATTAGTCTGTGAGATAAAGATCGAGCCTACACAGACAAGCCTAAATTATTTCTATGCTCGCTTCGAGGCACGTAACACTGAACATGCAAGAGAGCATCAGCTGTTCCGTAACAACTGTGTGATCACGCTCTCCATAGCCGATGTGAGTAAGACCTTTTAAAACAGGTCCAACATTCAGGACGTGTACTATGACATGCACTGACCAACTGGCAAGTGTCTTCACTGACATTTTCACAACCTCTCCCTGTCTGAGTCTGTAATACCACATGTTTTCAAGCAGACAACCCTAGTACCTGTGCCCAAGAACACTAAGGTAACCTGCCTAAATGACTACCGACCCGTAGCACTCTCACATCTGTAGCCATTGAAGTGCTTTGAAAAGTGTCGTATCGCGTAAGTGCTGGCAATTATTGCTGATAAACAAAAGGAGTCCGCTCATACTGAACTTGGATCATGAAGGTTTATTCATATCACAAGCTTCAGCATAAGTGACAGATGTCCATTACATCCGAGAGCCGACGGCCCGGATTGCAATGGTCGCTCTGCCCTTTCTTTGTCCTAGCCCCGACTTATAAACAATGCAAATCTGGGGTTGTGCTCCCTCTTCTGGCCAATCACCAGTCTCCCCTGGGGCGTCACCCACAAACGCCACATTTGACCTAACATAAACAACATTCCATTTCTTCATGAAAAACCTTTAACAAAGGCATAATCCTAATACACGACATTTCCCCCCTTCGAGACTAACAGTCTCGAAACCAACCAGAATAGTATTATGACCAGTAACAATTTATCTTATTGAGTATGTTTAACCTTAAACCAAAAACATTCTCCTCTAGAGTGTAAATACCTTTCTATGAAATATGAATAACTGTTTATGAATGTGAATACATCACATATGAAATATAACAAATCTTTATGGAGTGTAAGAGCGAAAAACTGTTCGCGGCAACCTTCGTTCCAAATCCATCCATCCATCAGACAGTAAAATTCTCTCACGGTCCCTCTGCCCCAGGCACCACCGTCGGTACTCCAGATAAACTCATAAACAATGTAAATGCATTTGAACTATGATGCAATTAAATACACATGTAAGGCCCCTGCAAACAAAAATACTATCCAAAAATGTCCACCTCTCCGGCTGGTCAACCCCTTGGACCCCTACATTGGACCTCTCCCTGCCTAGACTCCCTGTCGCCTAATCATCAACTAAATAAACAAAACATCTAAGATCCCCCACATGTATCCAATACATCAAACATCATTCTACAAAAAATTAATACCTAAGAATTTGACACAATTATGTATTATACACTGCAAAATATGTCTATATTTCATTGCAGACACTGGAATGTAGTCCACTACACTTCATCCCCTGTAGTCTCGACTTCCAATGGATTGTTGATGATGGATCGTAATCGTTCCACCCCTTTCTGTTTCATCTCCCTCTCATCCAGTCATTGTCCTTTCATATTGTCCCCTTCATATTGTCTCTTGTTTGATGTCCCCCAAATGCTTCTGGAAGAAAACAAAAAGACCAAACAGTATCTTTTTGCAAACAACACTTTCAAATTAAACATCAATATCTCACTAAGAATATAAGAAATGATATATACATGATGTATGAATCACATTAAATGATAGAATAATTAACTAGGATAATTATTCATTCTACACTTTCCCCCCTTTGATTCATAAAATCATACTAAAAATCACACTAATATTGGGAAAAATTTGAAAAATGATCAAATAATCAAAAAGGATATTTATCCATCCAGTTCTACTTGTCCGATCTTCATCCAGATCAGGAACAGTCAACACCGGCATCTGAGTGTTGTCTCCAAGGCATCACTCTCCAACCTATCTCAATATCATAAGCTTTCTCAAAGGTCAGTAACAAATTACAAACATCACACAGTGTTATCAAAGCTGCAACTAACTAATCTGAACCATCACTGCCCTAACTGGGCCTACCTGATCTTGCAACCAAGTCTTCGCTGCTGACCCTCCAGCTCCTTCAGATATACCAAATGCATCCCTTATATTCTTTAACGCATAGTGATACTATCTGACTATCTGGACTCAAAGTATAAATCTAATATTATCAATATGATCTTCCCAAATGTTACACCATACCATGGAAAAAAGTCCCCCCTTCTCTCTTGGACTCATCCTTCAATGATAGGCTTGAAGACTATGACATGTCTCCATGTCTCTTTTCATCCAATTTCAAACCTAGCTTCAGATTGATCTGTGTTCGGTGCTACCCCTCTTTTAATGGTAGAAACCTCATATGGAAGCTTCACGTTGACATGTAACAAAACATCCTGTCCATCCATAGGGTAAGAATATATAATGCTTTTATTCACCACAAACCCACCAAATATCTCTAAATTTCCCATAGTTTACATTGACAGGCAAAAGCTGATCTTTCACCATCAAAGTCCTGCTCTTCTTTCTACTACCTGGTACATAAAAAATGTAACATATTTCTCATTACTACCCTTAAGGTCATGCATACCCAAAGTTATCATATAACATCACAATCTGATATTCCCATAAACATACCCTCTTACCTCATAAATGTTTTATTAGAACCAAAACAACTTTTTAGCCCTCAATGGTTTCACCTCAAATGCTTCAGGGTGTTCGCTGTTACCTGAGTTTCCTTCCCATCTAACAAATGCAACACAAGTTAATTCACTTAACCCAATAACAACCTAACCCTAGGCTTAAACAAATGTTTTGACAACGACATATTTTATCTGTTACTGATTGTTGTTGCTAATACAACAGTCATGACAAAGCATAAGATTGACACATACTTGATAGAGGTCGAGCGACCGTCTCTAAAATGTTTTGGTGCTGGAATTCTCAACAGACATGGGACCCTCAAGATTCCTCACTGATCTACAGAATGATCTTGGACAGAATGAGCTGCTATCTCTATTTTCACAACAGAAGATCAAACCCCTCCATTTAGTTTCTCTCTCTTCCCTAACGAGCGGTACTGAATCAGATACCTCTCCTTATCTGTCATTAAACAAAGACCTCATCCTGTACCTCCATGATAGTATCCTTCACTATTTCAGATGAATCTATATTGTTTCTCTACTACTATCTGCTCTCCTATTTTAACCCTATTCGTACTATCATTGACAGCACTCTCCAATTCGTACCATAAACCCCTGAGTCCTTCTTGCTACCCCCTTTAATTTCAGAAAGTTGTTGTCACGGGTGATCATACTTCCTACATTTGCTATTGCCATCGTATCATTAACCCTTTCAAAGTAACCATTAAAGTAGTTGATTTAGTTGATGTATCAACCTTAATTATTTCTAGTGGGAAAGCTACCGATATCCTATGTGTATTATTTACTGTTGGAGTGAATACTGTAATATATACTTTTCTCCTGAACTCCACTCTGGTGACTGCGGAAAGCTTCAACAGATTTCCATTTCTTCCATTATAAGCGTCACTTTACGAATTACAATAGCCCTTTAACCAATATAATTCTTACCGGACAAATTTTAATGCTTGCACTAGATAAGTAAACATATATTCTCCCTGATCTTTCTCTGTAACATTAAGCAAAATAAGTGAACAATCACTCATAACCCTCTTCCACTTCACATTGTTTGTACAAACTATACCTCCTTTGATTAGGTGCCACAGCTTCTACATCTTGGTCCTGATAACAATACTTCTTCTCCCATAATTATCTCTCCATGTGGGAGGAACGTCCCCATCCTAACCCTAATAAGGTATCTTTTCCTCTAAAATTGGTGCTGGAGCTCATTGGTTCCCTTATAATCAAATGCGATATATTTATGGCTTTAATAAACTATCAATGTTGAAAGAGTTTAAATTGCTTCTCACTGTTGTTTTAATAGACTGAAAGTGTTAATGTCCTTAGTTACTTCATCCATTTTTCCCCAAAAGCTTTGAACCTCTTTGCTTGTACTTCCATCTATCACCACTAGTGTCAAATGACGTAAATGTAACTTACATTCACTTCTCTCTCTTCCTACTCTAAACCCCAACTTTCAACTTTTTGATTATAAAAAATTTACACCTACAATTACCTTGATCTCCCTACTCTAAAGTGTCCTTCACCACTGTTCTCTTCTCTTACTACTAACTTTGAAACTTAGCTTACTGTCTTAGAGTTCCTTCAACCTAGTTCTCCTAACTTAGTTTATTTAATCTTTTTCTCCTAACCTTGTAAAAACCTTTTCCACTGATTTATTCACAAAAATCCCTTTACAACCAAATTTTTATAGATATGTGATTGGGAAAGTTCCCCACATGCTTCTGACTTCTTTACACACAGACTTGGCAAACGACCTAAACACCTTTTAGCCTAGCCTGAAATCTCTTGGTGTAAGAATGTAACCCCCAGAATAACAGTCACCTCTTTTAACTTTATTTTTCAGATCAGATTGTCTAATAGGCAGTCTAATAGATATCATCCTTCCTATGATATTATCTTTTAAGCAAATATGATTCCCAAAAACCCTACTTTTTTAAAAATCTCTTCTACCAGACAGCCGTTTAGTGTACATCTTATTGTACAATTCAATTTAAACAATGCATCTCTTCCCAACAATGCAATAGGTATATGTTCTAACTAATATTAGTATGTCTATTGGTGTCACGATCGTCAGGAACAGATGAAGGACCAAGGCGCAGCGTTGCAGGCAAACATACTCATTTATTAGCGAAACGTGATCAAAACAACAAAAGACGGTAACGGACAGTACACGGTTAAACACAACCAACTCGAAACAAGAACCCACAAAACACAAAGGGAAAACCGACAGTTTAAATATGGGCTCCCAATCAGAGACAACCAGCAAACAGCTGACACTCGTTGCCTCTGATTGGGAGTCACTCAGGCCAACATAGAAAATGACAAACTAGAACCCCAAACATAGAAATATCCACATAGAATAAACACACCCTGGCTCAACAAATAGAGTCCCAGAGCCAGGGTGTGACAGTACCCCCCCCTAAAGGTGTGGACTGCGACCCGCGCCTCAATAAGAGCTAAACAGGGGAGGGCTGGGTGGGCATACCTCCTCGGCGCGCGGTTCTGGCTCCGGCCTTGCCCACCACCCTCCAATCAACCCCCCATAGCGCCCCTGGTCCGGTCTAGCCCCGCTGGCCGAGCCGGACTGACGACACGCACCCCTGGGCTTGGTGCGTGGAGCAGGAACGGACCGGACCGGGCTGACGATGCGCACCCCTGGCTGGTGCGTGGAGTAGCACCTGGCCGAACCGGGCTGACGATACACACCCCTGGCTTGGTGCGTGGAGCAGAATGGACCGGACCGGGCTGACGATGCGCACCCCTGGCTTGGTGCGTGGAGTAGCAAACTGGCCGGGACCGGGCTGACGACTCGCACCCCTGGCTTGGTGCGTGGAGCCGGAACGGGCCTCACCAGGACTGACGACTCGCACCCCTGGCTTGGTGCGTGGAGCCGGAACGGGCCTCAACCGGACTGACGACTCGCACCCCTGGCTTGGTGCGTGGAGCCGGAACGGGCCTCACCGGACTGACGACTCGCACCCCTGGCTTGGTGCGTGGAGCCGGAACGGGCCTCACCGGACTGACGACTCGCTCCCCTGGCTTGGTGCGAGTAGCAGGAACGGGCTGGACCCAGGCTGACGACTCGCACCCCCTGGCTTGGTGCGAGTAGCAGGAACGTTCTGGACCAGGCTGACGACTCGCACCCCTGGCTTGGTGCGAGTGGCAGGAACAGGCTGGACCAGGCTGACGACTCGCACCCCTGGCGTGGTGCGAGTGGCAGGAACAGGCCGGGCCGGGCTGGCGACTCGCACCCCTGGTTTGGTGCGAGTGGCAGGAACAGGCCGGGCCGGGCTGGCGACTCGCACCCCTGGCTTGGTGCGAGTGGGCAGGAACAGGCCGGGCTGGGCTGGCGACGCGCACCCCGTAGGCTTGGTGCGTGGAGCAGGGACAGGCCGGGCTGGGCTGGCGACGCACCCCGTAGGTTTGGTGCGAGTGGCAGGAACAGGCCGGGCCGGACTGGCGACGCACACCGGAGGTTTGGTGCGTGGAGCAGGGACAGGCCGGGCTGGGCTGGCGACGCACCCCGTAGGCTTGGTGCGTGGAGCAGGGACAGGCCGGGCTGGGCTGGCGACGCACCCCGTAGGCTTGGTGCGTGGAGCAGGGACAGGCCGGGCTGGGCTGGCGACGCACCCCGTAGGCTTGGTGCGTGGAGCAGGGACAGGCCGAACCGGGCTGTGGAGACGGATAGGAGACCTGGAGTGAAGAGCGGCCACCACCCGTCCTGGCTGAATGCCTACCCCTCACACACTCTGTGTGAGGCATCCGCACAGGACGTACAGGGCTGTGTACCCGTACTGGCATAACAGCACGTGACACTGGAGCAGGATATCCGGGAGGACCGCGGAGAGGCATTGGAGACCACGAGCGTTGAGCCGGCACACTCCGTCCTGGCTGCATACCCACCTTCGCACGACACGTGCGGGGTGCTCGCACAGGACGTACAGGACTATGCCGGACCACTCGTGGCACAGTACGCCGACTCCGCATACCGCGGAACCTGCCCCCGTCCCATGCTGCCATGCCTGAGCACGGGAAGTTGGTTCCGCTCTCCATCCAGCTCCGTCAACCTGCCTTCTGGCCCCCCAAACCCGGTGGCCTCCTCTCCAAATCGCCCTGTGGCAGCCTCCTGCTGCCCAGCCGCCCATGCCGTGTGCCCCCCCCCTAAAAATTTTTGGGGGTTGCCTCTCGTCCTTTCGACGATGACACTGCTGACGCCGCTGCTCCTCTCTCGCCAGGGCCTTAATCCTACCCCAAGGTCCCTTGCCCCCGAGCATGTCCTCCCAGGACCACGATTTGCCCACCTGGGCCATCGCCAACCTGCTCCATCTCTTTACCTGGCGCTTCCTCCCATGTCCAGTCTGCCTGCTCCTGGACACGCTGCTTGGTCCTTTTATGGTGGGTTCTTCTGTCACGATCGTCAGGAAACAGATGAGGACCAAGGCACAGCGTTGCAGGCAAACATACTCATTTATTAGCGAAACGTGATCAAAACAACAAAAGACGGGTAACGTGACAGTACACGGTAAAAACACAACCAACTCGAAACAAGAACCCACAAAACACAAAGGAAAACCGACAGTTTAAATATGGCTCCCAATCAGAGACAACCAGCAAAACAGCTGACACTCGTTGCCTCTGATTGGGAGTCACTCAGGCCAACATAGAAAATGACAAACTAGAACCCCCAACATAGAAATATAACACATAGAATAAACACACCCTGGCTCAACAAATAGAGTCCCAGAGCCAGGGTGTGACACTATTTTAATTTCTCTTTGAGTTCTATAGCAGAGCTCAATTGGTTCCTTAAGAGTAATTAGCTGTTTTACTACCTCAAATCCCTATCCTAATTAGTTAATTTTACATAGTGAGATGTTTAACCTCTTTAGGCTGAACACAGATAAGTTTTTCCACTATTCACCATCACCTCTATATTTTCTTCCTAATTGGTGCTACCAGCTGACACCCCCCTTCGTATCTTCTAGGCTCTAGAATCCTTGCTCCGGCCCCCTGTAGGGGTTCACTTGGAGAACAGGTGATTTTGACTGGCTTCTGTATCTTCCTCTGAAATTCCCTCTAATGTTTCCTCCTGACTTATTGCACTCACAGGTAAAGTGACCAATCTGTCCACAATTATAACAGTCTTCTGAAAGTTGCTGGAAGTGTAGCTGAAATCTTCCTCCTCCTTCTAAGCCTTCTCGTCCTCTTCCTCTCCAATTCTGTGTCTGTCCAGAAACTGGCTGTGGATATGGAACACCTGGTACCCCCCTTGGCTGGTACAATTGCATTTGATATTGTTCAGTTGAAGCTGTAACAGTGATTGTTGATTTGGTTCACTCTGATTCTTCATAACCAAAGCGTCTCTTCTCCACCAGTTGTATGATTGAGGTTTTTCTGAGAGTTTCTTGATCCTGTTCTTTCTTGCTGTTGACATATCAGGATTCTTCAAAAGCTTATATTCTAAGTTCTGTCCTCGAAATATCATCTTCCATCATCTTCTTACTTTTCTTCAGCTTCTTGGCCTCAATGTATTCTTCTCCTCCAATTCTTGGGATCCTTTTCTCAGCAGTTTCTCCTTCTGTATCTTCTCTTCTTGAGTTGTTCATCCAGTTGTGTTACTTCTTCTAAAACTAGTCGCTTTATCCAGGCATGATAAGCATCGGTCTATATCTCCTTCTATTTCTTCTGTGCCAGTCCTTGTAGGATAAAATCCTTTTGAATACACAGCCCCTTTAGTCTCCTCTTTATCGCTGTCTTCATCTGAACTCGAATCTCTTGTATCCTTCAACTTCCATCAGAGATCAAATCTCTAGTATCTTTCTTTCCTCTCTTGCCAAACTTCCTTCTGATCACAGTCATATCCACCCATGATCTCTTCTCAATCACTCTGATCTTCATCTTCATCATCTTCTTCAAGTTCCATCTTCCTTAACCTCACTCTTCTCTTCCAGACATCTCATTTTCTTCCTTCTGGAGTTTTGGATTCATCTTTCTGGTCGTTTCTGCTTGTCCTCTATCTATTATTCATCTTCATCTCTGATGCAACAATCACCCTCCTGGATGATCCCTGGAAGCTGAGGATAAACATCCCTAAGCTCTACTTCCTTCTCATAAGGTTTCAATTAAAAATTGAAACCTTATTCAATTAAATTTTTATACAAAAACCATTTCTAATTAAAATAAAAAATCAATTAAAAAAATCAATTAAAAATTTATGAATAATTAAAACCAATTTTTATTCTATATCTTATCTTACCCATTTATCAATTAGTGGCTATCTTACCACAACCCATCCGGAAAGAAAATGCAAGTAATCAACTTCAAAACAATCCCAAAAACAAAGCCTTCTAACCTTACAACACTACAATTCCCATAACCCCCTTGCTCTATAAGCACCTAATTATCTTAATTTTACAGAATAATGTCAGTCCTCGATTCCCAACACAACTTAAATCAACCCCAGTGATGCACATAGCCTCCCAAATTTTTAATGAATCAGTATTTGTGCCAAGCCTATGTGAAATTGTCATAACATCAAACATCCTGTAGGGGAAGATTTTGTGAACAGACCAGTACCAAAACCTTGACTCGATCCTCTGTCGCGTCACGTGACGTGTACGTCAGCACCCCCTCTCCTTCTCTCTCCATTGTTCCTCTCATATGACAAAAGAACAGAGAAACAGAAAAAGATTTTAGTAGTTAATGCAATACTGAGTTACTTCCAGCATTCAATATTCCTTCGTTTACATTCGCTTTAAGACTTAACTCACGACTAAATAGCTCAATAAACATTTTTATTTATTTTAATCCGTCATTTAATTTAATTTATTACGTCAACATATACCTAATTTATAAATTCACTACATCCCAACAAATAGGTTCATTTTCAAACAGCAGCCGCTTTAAAACTATAAGATTCGTGTTAAAATCTCTCCTCTTTGTTCCCTCGTCTGTGTCTCTCTGTCTCCCCCTGCGACACAGCCCCACAGAAATATGACACTTTTCCCACAATCCCGTGTTGTAGTTTTAGTAAACAACGTTTTGTAGTTTAGTACCGTAAAAACCAACGTCTCATAATCTCCGTGCAATAAACTCCAACTTCCACGTTTTGTAGTGTAGTGTCGTAAAATTAAACGCATGCGCAATACATTAAAAAATACTTTTTCACCGTGGAAGGGAGATTCTTAGATCTCTCCCCAAACCCCAAATAGACGGTTAACAGTCCTGCTGTACCTCCGTTTTTCCCCTCATAGTCAACAACATTTAACAGCGCTCACAAAACATAGAACCTGAATTACACAGACAAACATAATTTAAGAGGCTTTATCCCATCGCAGTGGACCTCCACGGTCACATGTTAGCATGCAGCATATTAGCATTTAGCATTAGCATTTAGCCTTAGCCTGTATGCACCATGTAGCATAAAAACAATGTACCCGACATTGCGTCTTTCTTTAATTACTTTTTCCTTTGTCCTAAACTTTAGGCTGCCCGTGGAGTTCTGGATATTTTATAAGCGGTTACTCCAGACAAATGCTTCGTCAAACCACCAGCTGAGATGTAACATCAATAGAATTTATATTCCAAACCTCGTGTCCCCAGAACACACCTGAAACCCCTAACGCGTTACCAGGATTTAATGGCCCACCCTATGGTCGCCTCGTTTGTTCCGAGGGCTTATCAAATCATGCAATGTCCTAACTTGTATACATATCTTGGCCCCGATGTTCTTGACTTACTATTCAAGCAACACATCTCTATAAACAATTTATAGGCTCTCTCCCGTTTTGCGCTGTTTTAAAAAATGTCATAATGATTAGCCAGACCCCCCATTCTCAGCAATAACGCCACATTTCGGTCCTAAATGGTACATCCCTCCAGTGTACAATCACATAGCATCCAAAACTAACAACTTCCAAAGCTGTGAGGAAAACTCACCCTTGTCTGGCCGTGACTTCAAAACGAGTTAGCTTGGCGGCAACGAATGCAACAAAGAAGATTTGCAGACCAGCCCCACGTCTGGGGCGCCATTTGTCGTATCGGGTGAATGCTGGCAATTATTGCTGATAAACAAAGGAGTCCGCTCATACTGAACTTTGATCATAAGGTTTATTCATATCACAAGCTTTCAGCATGAGCTTACAGGTGTCAAGATCACCCGGAGAACGGCATCCCCCGAATTGCAATGGCCGCTCTGACTTCTTATTCGTTTTTCCCCCAGTATATATAATCTCCCCAAGATGTGGGTGGCTCCCTCTACTGTCCAATCCCTGTCTACAACACACTTCCTGTCTGTTGTATATGTGGCGTTACACTAAAACATTCCCTCTTGATACTAAAAAATCAACATTCTTTCAGTTCCACTTAAAAACATTTAACAAAGGCATAATCCTAATACACGACACTATCCATCCAATTATCCTTGACTCCAGACACCCTTTCACCAGCCTCCTCATCAAGAGTTATGATGAGAGGCTTCTCCACCCAGGCCAGAAAGAGTCTATGGGAGATGAGGTGGAAGTACTGGATACTTTGGAGGGCGAGGAGCAAATTTCGCAAGCATGAATACGCCTGCATGGAATGTCCAGAGATGGCGGGCCAGAGAAACTTTGCCCAAAATGGTGGATTGCCCCCCTGCTCGCTTGCGCCTCCTTAACCCCCTTCTGGTCAACAGGGAGTAGATTGCTTTGGGCCCCTTACGATCAAGCTAGGGTCCACGAGTGGAAAAGCGCTGGGGCATTCTGTTCAAGTGCTGACAACTAGATGTGTCCACCTGGACCTACTGGAGAGTTTGGATACTGAAGCCTTCCTCATGGCCCTACGGCGGTTTATCTCCCAACGAGGGAAACCCTACAAGATCCTGGCTGACAGGGATACAAACCTTCAAGGCAGGAGAAGCCAGGTTTGTGAGGAAGCTTTCCAAGCAATGGAACCAACCCTCCAGAATCAACTGATGGACCAACAAATCTCCTTTCAAATATCACAACTCCAGGAGCTCCTCATTTTTGGAGAAAACATTGGAGGCGAGAGATCAAATCTGTGAAACGACGGCCTCACGAGTCGACCTGTGGGACCAAGCTGTCACTGAAACTGTCTTGCGGACCATCCTGATAAGAGGTGGAAGGGATACTGAACTCCTAACCCTTGGGATATCTCTCTGCAGACATCGTTGACCCAGATCCGGTCACACCGAATCTGCTCTTGATGGGGCGCCGAGACGCCATGTATGCTGATACCAACCTCATCGGGATTACCTACCAAACCAATAGCACAGAGGGAAATGGCGGAGAGAAAACGGCCAGCCTAGACACTGGCAAGTAGTAATGATAGTGGACCTTCAACTGCCTCGAGCCTCCTGGCCGGTGGGCCATATCACCAGGAGACCATGCCTTGGACCGACGGTCGTGTTAGATCAGTGGAGATCCAGGTAAAGAACCCCAAACCGAACATATATATCGGCCAGTTGCCCGACTAATTCCTCTCCCTGGGATGACAGAGGACGTGGAGCGATGAGCATTTTAAGGAGTGGTGGAATTACAAATTTCCGGGGTGGCTGTAGAAAAGGCCCATGGAGTTGGTGGAATCGCCCTTTAATTCATGGCCACTTGCGCAGCTGGGCCAGAGCGCTTTAATTAGGTCAGGTGGAAATGTCCAAACAGGTCTCAACTCCATTAAATGAGGAGGAAATCGCACACCGCCCAACCTCGCTGCTTCTCTTCCGGATATCCGTCTAATCCAGACATTCTGTGCGTCCACGAAATCAGTTATCTTTCATCTGAACTAGTGTGTGCGATCGGGAGAGCGGGCCATCAGTTATTGTTTAAAAGTTATTACCGCGGAGCGCAGCTGGAACGCACGCTTCAAACATATTGTGTTATGTCACATGGAACATGATCACGGCCCTACAGATCATCACAGGCCAATTATGCCATTGATATATGGTTAAAATGTAACGAAATGGACATGTACATATAAAGACAAACCTGGAAGGATTAAATATGAAACGTAATTATTATTTGCTAAATTGATAAATCCTGATATCAAACTGATTGAGATTATAGATAGAATAATTGATTACTGATCGATTTATTTGCATTATCATGGTTATGAGCCTAAAATGACTCAATCTGTAAGGACAGACCGCGAACCATTTTAATTTAAAAAAACAGACATGAACAAAACACTGACAGCTTCTGGGACAACGGAAACGAAACAACATTAATGCAGACACGGGGATCAAAACTGAGGAACAGACAGATATAGGGGAGGTAACAAAGCAGTGATGAAGTCTCAGGTGAGTCCAATGAAGCGCTGATGCCGTAACGATGGTGATAGGTGTGAGTATTGTAAATAGTCCGGCTGGCCCATTTTATTAATTGTTCAGCAGTCTTATGGCTTTGGGGTAGAAGCTGTTAAGGAGTCATTTGCACGACCTAGACTTGGCGCTTCTGTACTGCTTGCCATGCCTCGTGGGCCTAGCAGAGAGACTATACAGAAAACTTTTGACCTGTGTCATTGCCAACAAAGGGTAAATAACAAAGTATTTAACAAAGAGAAACTTTTGTTATTGACCAAATACTATTTTCCCACATAATTTGCAAATAAATTCATAAAAAAATCCTACAATGTGATTTTCTGGAAAAAAACATTCTCAATTTGTCCTGTCATAGTTGACGTGTACCTATAATGAAAAATTAGAGGCCTCTCTCATCTTTTTAAGTGGGAGAACTTGCACAATTGGTGGCTGACTAAATACTTTTTTTCCCACTGTAATTCACTGTATCACAATTCCCAGTGAGTCAGATGTTTACATACACTAAGTTGGACTGTGCCTTTTTAAAACAGCTTGCAAAAATTCCAGAAAATGATGTCATGGCTTTAGAAGCTTTATGATAGGCTAATTGACATCATTTGAGTCATCATTGGAGGTGTACCTGTGGATGTATTTCAAGGCCTACCCTCAAGCTTGACTTCATGGGAAAATCAAAATAAATCAGTCAAGACCTCAGAAAAAAAATTGTAGACCTCCACAAGTTTGGTTCATCCCTTGGAGCAATTTCCAAATGCCTGAAGGTACCACGTTCATTCTGTACAAACAATAGTACGCAAGTATAAACACCATGGGACCACGCAGCCGTCATACCGCTCAGGAAGGAGACACGTTATGTCTCCTAGAGATGGAACATACTTTGGTACGAAAAGTGCAAATCAATCCCAGAACAACAGCAAAGGACCTTATGAAGATTGCTGGAGGAAACAGGTACAAAAGTAATCTATATCCACAGTATAAAACGAGTCCTATATCGATATAACCTAAAGGCCCGACTCAGCAAAGAAAGAAGCCACACTGCTCCAAAAAACCGCCATAAAAAAAGCCAGACTACAGTTGCAACTGCACGGGACAAAGATCGTACTTTTTGGAGAAAATGTCCTACTGTCTCCTGATGAAAACAAAAAAATAGGAACTGTTTGACATCGTTATGTTTGGAGGAAAAAGGGGAACGCTTGCAAGCCGAAGAAATCACCATCACAACCTGTGAAGCATCAGGGGGGGTGGCAGCGATCCATCGCTGTGGGGGTGCTTGTTGCTGCAGGAGGGACTGGTTGGCAAACTTCACAAAATAGATTGGGGCATCATGAGGAATGGAAAATGATGTGGATATATTGAAGCAACATCTCAAGACGGGAAGTTAAAGCTTGGTCGCAAATGGGTCTTCCAAATGGGACAATGACCCCAAGCCATAATTCCAAAGTTGTGGCAAAATGGGCTTAAAGCACAACAAAGTCAAGGTATTGGAGTGGCCATCACAAGGCCCTGACCTCAATCCTATAGAACATTTGTGGGCAGAAAACTGAAAAAGCGTGTGCGAGCAAGGAGGCCTACAAACCTGACTCGAGTTACACCAGCTCTGTCAGGAGGAATGGGCCAAAATTCACACAACTTATTGTGGGAAGCTTGTGGAAGGATACCGGGTAGCATTGCTACCAAATACTAATTGAGTGTGATGCTAAACTTTCTGACCCACTGGGAATTTGATGAAAGAAATAAAAGCTGAAATTAAAATCATTCTCTCTACTATTCTTCTGACATTTCACATTCTTAAAATAAAGTGTGTGATCCTAACTGACCCTAAGTCAGGAAATTTTTACTAGAATTAAAATGTAAGGAATGTGTGAAAAACTGCGTTTAAATGTATTTGGACTAAGGTATATGTCAACTTCCGACTTCCACTGTATAAACTCAGCAAAAAAAGAATAGTCCCTTTTTCAGGACCATGTCTTTCAAAGGATACATGGTATGTAACAAAATCCAAATACACTTCACAGATCTGTAATTGTAACAGGAGTGTAAACACTGTTTCCATGCTTATTCAATGAAACAATAAAACAAATACATGAACACGCACCTGTGAAAACGAGTACAAGACAATAAACAGCATACAGATGGTAGGCAATTAAGGTCACAGTTATGAAGACCTAGGGACACTAAAGAGGCTTGTTCTACTTGGACTCCTGAAAAAAACACCAAAAGGAAGGATGCCAGCGTCCCTGATCTATCTGCTGTGAATGATGCCTTAGCGATGCTGCAAGGGAGGGCAGGAGGGAATGCAGCTGTGGCCAGGGCCAATAAATTGCAATGTCCGTACTGCGTCAATTTTTGCGCAATCTTGCAGGCTTCCAAAAAAAGCTGTAAACGGCTATTATGCATTCGTAATATCAGGTCCTTTCTGAGTGGGGCTCTGGGATGAAACAACCGTTGAGCATCCTGAGCTTATTGTTGATTGTGGAGGAAAGGGGTTGATTTTTGTGTTGACGGGGTAGAGAATGTGCGTGTGTGTTGATCCCACATCTAAGGATGTTAGGGGAGAAATAAGGATGATGTTTTTTTTTTTTTTTCTTAAACCCAAAATTAATTGTTTGCTAAAAATAATAATTGCTTGTCAAAAATGTCAATACCAATAGGCAATCCGGGTTATAGGTTAAAATCTTAAGCATCAACTGCCGACATTATTGACGCATTGTTAATTGATAATGATAGAAAATAAGAAATTTGAAGTATAAATATATTTTGAAAATAGCTTCTATATATATAATAATATATTATATATAGATATAATTAAATATTACATATATATATTATATATATAATTTGTTTTTTTGAGGTGAAAAAGCATTGGAGTTGGAACTGCTTCTGTTTTGGGGTGGCACTGTGTGCTGTTTTCGATGGATGGGTCCTGGCCTCTCAGGGGTCTAGGGATCCGGGGTGGGAATGCGGACAGGGGTGGGGTATGCCGATCACTGGGATGACGGTCAAACCCAATTGCTGTGGGATCGGGCTTTTCTTTGATGTGGACTTAATATACTAGGGGGAATTAGTGGAGAAGACGAACAATTGGACAGGGTACTTTAGAGTAGCAATGCAAAATATTCATGGTACAGCACATGGACACTCAATCACTATGGTATTTTTTATTGGTAAATTTACCAACATATATATTAATGATAAATAGACTGAAAACTGCTCATAACCACCCCCTGTATCTCATCTTATAGGTAGGTGGAGGTGACGAAATAAGTATAGCCATTTAATACATATGTATAAGCGGATCTTAGGCAGGAGATAATAATCAAAAAGAAGAAAACAATATTTACCGTGACTCAACAGAGGACTGGAATATAATATCAATTTTTTACAGGCAAAATCATTTCAACAATTCTAGATGAAATTGCGTTGAAAAGGGAAATGAGGGGGCCAAATATACTGCGCCCATGGGCAAGGAAACTTCAAAAGGGGTTGATGATATTTAATCAACAGTCATATTCAAGCCCGAAGGTGATGAAAATTGTCCAAACAGGTAGATGGATTAGATGGAGGTAGATGGTAGATGGATTATTTTAAATATTGTTATTGGACAATAAAACAAGATATGGCATCTTAAACCTTTACAGACCAAATACATGATGATCCACACTTCTTTGACAATAGATATAAGAAATGATCAAACCTGGCAAGCAATTCAAGACTCTATTATTATGGTGGGAAGATTATAAGGACCGTTTTAAATAGCTCAACGGATGTAAAGTAAAATACAATACCAAACACTCACCATCATGGCTCTTAAGGAAATCGGTGACTGTCATGGATACAGTTAGAACTAGTAGATATATGGAGGCTTAAAATATCATCATCTAGTGATGATTATACATGGAGGAGAGACAATCAAGCTAGTCGTCTTACAGTTACAGTTCTAGTTCATTTAGCAGACACTCTTATTACCAGAGAGACTTACAGAGACGGAGCGCATAACATTTTCAATTTGTTATACTGGTCCCCCCGTGGTCCTCTGAGCTCAATGGTAGAGCCTGGCGCTGAAAGGCCAGGGTTAATGGGTTCGATCCGGGACACCACCCATACGTAAAAATGTATGCGCACATGACTGTAAGTCGCTTTGGATAAAAGCGTCTGCTAATGGCA
>CM072257.1:10644449-10700067 GCA_036851935.1 Coregonus suidteri | reverse complement strand
GACCTGAAGTATTTCAAGGGGTGAAACGCTCTCTTCTGGCTTGGGGAAAACCCCACTGTAAATGGAACTCCCGAGTTCAGTATTCCTGTAGTTGGGCAACCCTGAAAAACGGGTTTACCAGATTTCCCCATGTGTTTTACCAGCCCCCACCCTATCCACACCCCTTGTGTTTTTAAAATTTAAGCTTACATTTAAAATTTGGCGCTCTTTTTCCACATTTTTTGGGTTTGAGATAAATTTTTCATATTAGGCAACAATATTGAACGTCCCCCTTTTATTTTAGAGTTTTCCTACCCTACCTTTTTTTTTTTTTTTTTTTCCCTTTCAAAATTAAAATACTTTATGTATCTAGTAAATTTAAAACGGGCCCAAAGGTTTTTGTATTTGGTCCCATTTTTCCCATTTGTCGAAAAGGGGTGGGGCCCCCGGAGGGAGCGTGGAAAAAGCTTTCATTTTTTAAAAGAGTCCCTTTTTAAAACAAAGAAAAACAACAAAACAAAAAAAACAAAAAAAAACATGAAATCCTTGGGTTTTAAAAACCCAAAAAAAACCAAAACGGAACAAAATCCCCCAAACACAACTGCCCAAACGGCTTCCCCAAGATTGGGTTCCTCAATCAGAGACACAACAACACTGATTCTCGTTTTCCCCGATTTTAGAAAACCCCCTCGGGCCCAAAATGAAACATTAAATAAAACTGAAAAAAAGAAACCCAAAACAAAAAGACTCTAACACCCTGGCTCAACATAAAAGAAATCCCTAAGCCAGGGCGTGGGCACCATGTTTTCCTTTGCCTTTTTTGTTACATCAAGCTTGTGACTACAAAATTTTTTGAATGCAAATTTCCCGTTTTTTTTGCTACCAAAGATTTTTAAAAATCTTGGGAAAGAATTTTTAAAAAATATGTAAAGAGAAAGTTTAAGGGCCCCAAAAGATCATGAAAAACCCCCCAGAAATTTTAGGAAAAATGAAACCCCATATCTGAAAGTATTATTTAAAAACACTGCTACTCTATTTTTTACCCCCCTAAGAATGCGTGTGGTTTTAATATGATTTTGACTCTTTGGGCCCGGGTGTCAGGCTGTTTTAGTCCAGAGGGAAGGCTGTTTCTTCTCTTTGGGCCCCAGCTCTGAAGTCAAAACCCCCCAAAACCCAGGAAAAGCTGGACTATATTGTCCCAATTATTTAAAAGTTGTCCTAAACCCCAACCCTGTTGGGGGATTGGGGAATTTTTATATATATAAAAAAAAAATATAAAATATAAAAATATTAAAAAATTTTTTAAAAATAAAAATATATATAAAATAAAAATATAAAAAAATATATATTTTTATAAAAATTTTAAACATAATATAAAATATTATAGACGTTGTCCCAACCCCCAACCCTTTTGGGGGTGAAAGGTATATATATATAAAAAATAATTTTATATATAAAATATTTATAAAATAATATAAAATCTATATCTTTTATTATAAAACAGTTGTCCTACCCTTTAAACCCCGTTTTGGGGAGGGGAATATTTTATAAAAAATAATAAAATAAAATCTATATCAAAAACCTTTTTTAAATCAGAAGTTTATATACACTTAGGGTTTGGGGTCCATTTTAAAATCTTTGTCAACCACTTCCACACATTTATTTTTAATAAAATATAAAATTTTGGAAGTCGGTTAGGACAATAAATTTGGGTTTTGAAAAACCCCAAACATTGTTTTAAAAACAATTATTTCACTTATAATTCCTCATTTACAAATTTCCCGTTGGGGCAGAAGTTTACATACACTAAGTTTACTGTTTCCTTGAAAAAACTTGGAAAATTCCCCGAAAAAAATTTTGTCCCTGGCTTTTTTGAAGCTTTTTTAAGGCTAATTTACATCATTTGGGGTCAATTTGGGGGTGTCCTGTGGATGTAAAATTTTAAGGGCCCACCTTCAAACTCAGTGCCTCTTTGCTTGGGCATCATGGGGAAAAACAAAAGAAATTTACCAAGTCCCAAAAAAAAATAATTGTAACCCCCACAAGTTTTGGTTTATCCCTTTGGGGGCAAATTTTCCAAAAGCCCGAAGGTCCCCCTGTTCATCCCGTCCAAAACAATAAGGTGCCCAAGTTTTGAACACCCTGGGCCCAAAGCACCCTCATACTGCTCAGAAAAGGGGACGCGTTTCTGTCTCCTAAAATGAACCCACTTGGTGCGAAAAAATGGAAAAACAAACCCCGAACAACAGCAAAAAACCTTGTGAAAATGCTGGAGGAAAAAGGTACAAAAGTACTCTATTCCAAAAGTAAAAAAAGTCCCTATTTTCAACATAAACCCGAAAGGGCCCTCAGCAAGGAGAAGCCAACTGCCCCAAAACCTCCATAAAAAAACCCAAATACGGTTTTTCAAATGCACATTGGGGGCAAAAAACCTTACTTTTTTGGGGAAATTTTCCCCCTAGTCTGATTTAAACAAAAAAAACTTTTGGGCCCAATGGAAACGATCATTTAAAGTTTTGGGGGGAAAAAAAGGGGAAACTTTTGCAACCCGAAGAACACCACCCCAAACCGTGAAGAACAGGGGGGGGCCGCATCATGCTGTGGGGGTGTTTTGGCTCCCGGGGGAAATGGTGAAAACTTCAAAATAATGGCACCCAAGAAAAGGGAAAAATTTATGTGGATAAAATTAACCCAACATCTAAAAGGAACTCAGTCGGGAAGTTAAAGTTTTGGTCGCAAATGGTTTTTCCCAAAATGGACAATACCCCAACCCAATTTTCCAAAAGTTGTGGCAAAATGGTTTTTAAGGAAAACAAAGTAAAAGGTATTGGAGTGGCCACACAAACCCCACCTCAACCCTTTAAGAAAATTTTGTGGGCAAACTGAAAACCGTGGGGGGGGCAAGGGGGCCCTTTAAACCTAAAAATTCATTTTACACCAGCTTTTTCCCCAGGGAATTTCCCCCAAAAATTCACCCCCTTTTTTTGGGGGAACCCTTTGTGGAAGGCTCCCCGAAAACTTTTTCCCCCAAAGTTAATTTTTAAAAAGGCATTTTTTCCCAAAATAACAAATTTGGGAGGGGAAAATGAAAACCTTCTGACCCACGGGGAAATTTGTGATGAAAAAAATAAAACTAAAAAATAAACATTCCCCTCTACTATTTTTCCCTACATTTCACTTTCCCTTAAAAAAAAGGGTTGGTGATCCAAACCTGACCTAAAAACGGGAATTTTCCCTCTAGGATTAAGGGGTCAAAAAATTGTGAAAAAACTGTTTTTTTAAAATGTATTTGGCAAAGGGTTTTAATGTAAACTTCCAAAATTTCCCAACCCTGTATCTAAAAAAAAGCTGATCCAATGGGGCTTGGTGGTTGACTTTACTGCTGTAAAACCCTGACAACTTTAAAAACTCTTTCTGAAATGTAGTGGTAAAATTTATCATTAAGTGATAAAAGTTTTGGGGGAAAAAAAGTATGATGTTTATCCACTACAGCAGAAAAGACAGAGGTTTTCATTTCCCCCCCAAAACCCAATGCCCCCTGGTCCCCCCAGTACTATTATTTAAAAGGATCCAAGGCACCCTTGGGTTACATAATCCCACAGAGATGTTATGATTTTCATTAAATTTTGTTTTTCTAGGTGTAAGGTGATTACAATGTTTTCACTGGGGATTTTTTAATTTTTTAGATGAACCCACTAAGTTCCTGATGAAATCAACTTGGGGACCTCTTTTAAACAACTAGTTTCCATGGAAAAAAAACACTGAATTTTAAGTCCCTTTTCCAAAGGGCGATACTTTTTCAACAGTCTCTTTTGTTTTAGGGTTTACTCCGTAACCCCCATACTAGTCTGTTCTAATGAGGGCTTTTTGAAAAGGGATTAAACAGCCACTTAATGGCCGGGGAGATGGGCTAAGACACTGCAAATTTAGGTGCAGAAATTTTGCCCCCAAAAGAATCCCGGTTTTTGAATCCCGGCTTTTGTCGTAAACCCGGCCCCAAACCGGAACTTCCCTGGGGGGGCGCACAAATTGGGGCCCGCTCGTCCAGGGGAGGGGGGGGAATGGCCGGGAGGGATTAACTCATTTTATAGAGCATGGCGTTTTTCAAACCCCGGGTTGGGGTTTTTTATTTTCCCAAAGGGGGGGCCAAAAAAAAAAATATGTATTCCCCTAAATTTAATTTGCTCCCGGTAAAAGTGTTCCCCACTAAAATGTAATTAAAACCCCCCGTGTTTCTGTATTTCTTTAATGGGAGAACAAACATTGTTTTCTGATTTTCCGTCTTCCTGATTTTCTCCTGTGGAACCTGAACCTTTCGCATTATTTTTGGTTTCTGGGGAAAAAATGTCCTTTAAAGTAAAACCCCCAAAAAAAAACCCCATCGTCCCTTAATTTCCCTTTTCTGTCGCCTTTTAGCGCTGCCTAGTAAATTAAAAAAATAAATTTTGGGCCCCCCTTTCCCCTAAAAAATTGGGGGGCACAATGTTGTCCTCTCCAAAAGTTTATTTACAAAAAACAAAACTGATTGTCACTCACTTCAATATTGTTCCTCAACCAAAGCAAGTATTTTCCTCAGTCATGTGATCTTCATTCACTTCACTCACTGGGACGTTTCCTCCTAAGTTCACTCATTTAGCAGATGTAATTAAAAGGTTTGTCTTCACAGTTGAATAAATGTCCTTTTCCTTTAATCACTGTATATTCCTCCTTTTTAATCACGTTGTTTTCCCGCTCCGATGTCCGTCTCCAGTCCTTTTCTGCCGTCCATGACGATGTTAACTCCAGTGGTGGAAAAAGTACCCAATTGTCATACTTGAGTAAAAGTAAATACCTTAATAGAAAATGACTCAACTAAAAGTGAAAGTCACCCAGTAAAATACTACTTGAGTAAAAGTCTAAAAGTATTTGGTTTTAAATATACTTAATTATCAAAAGTAAATGTAATTGCTAAAATATACTTAAGTATCAAAAGTAAAAGTACAAGTATAAATCATTTCAAATTCCTTACATAAAGCAAACCAGACAATTTTCTTGTTTTTAAAATGTACGTTCAGCCAGAGGCAAACTCCAACACTCAGACAATTTACAAACAAAGCATTTGTGTTTAGTGAGTCTGCCAGATCAGAGGCAGTAGGGATGTTCTCTTGATAAGTGCGTGAATTGGAACATTTTCTGTCCTGCTAAGCATTCAAAATGTAACGAGTACATTTGGGTGTCAGGGAAAGTGTATGGAGTAAAAAGTATATTATTTTCTTTAGGAATGTAGTGAAGTGAAAGTAAAAGTAGTCAAAAATATTAATAGTAAAGTCAAGTACATATACCCCCCAAAAACTACTTAAGTAGTACTTTAAAGTATTTTTACTAAAGTACTTTACACCACTGGTTAACGCTCTTTCTTAGCTAGCTAGACTATGCACTTGCCTCTGCTAGCAATACACTGTGCTAACATTAGCCTAGACTGTACCACAGAAAATAACAGTTTTAAACAGTTGTAAAAACCCACTTCTTCCAGACAGAAAAGTTCCTGTAGATTCAGACTTACTCATCGCCAATCTGTTGTTATGTCTCGTGGGTTTCATAACCACGTCTGTATAACAATTCAATAATGATGAGACAGGAGACAGGAATCAGTCAACCATTTATCTGGAACATGATCATCTCAACACATACAAACCCCATGATGCTCTGCAGCACAACCCCAATATACAACAAATACATAGATAAGTAAATGGACACTAACCAAAACTCATAGAGGAATTTAAATGTTCAGTTGTAGAAAGTAGGGCCATGGGATAGGGTCAGAAAGGTCAGTATGTTTGATAACTGGTTACAGAGGTGACATAACAAGCATAAGGTCCATTATAACACAGTGAAGTAGAGGTGGGAGCTAAAAGCAGACATGGACAGTGAGACGGTGTGAGGAGGTCAGGGGTGAAACACTAGATCAGGACAGGTAGAAATGGCAGGGCTGGAAATAGACACAGAGACACATTCTGATCATGGCTCAGACCTGACCTGAGACACCCAAACAGAAGATGCCATAGCAAAGTCCTGTCCAGTAGGCTATATGGGATTTCCTTTCATCAAAATACAACACATGGAAATGTGTCCAGTGTGTGTGTGTGTCCAGTATGTGTGTGTGTGTCCAGTGTGTTTGTGTGTGTGTTTGTCCTGCGTGTGTGTGTGTCCAGTGTGTGTGTGTGTGTGTGTGTGTGTGTGTGTGTGTCCAGTGTGAGTGTGTCTAGTGTGTGTGTGTCCAGTGTGTATATTTGTCCAGTGTGTGTTTGTCCTGTGTGTGTGTGTTTGTGTGTGTGTGTGTGTTTGTGTGTGTGTGTGTCCAGTGTGTGTGTTCAGTGTGTGTGTGGGTGTACAGTGTGTGTCTAGTGTACGTGTGTGTGTGTGTGTCCAGTGTGTGTGTTTGTGTCCAGTGTAAGTTTGTCCAGTGTGTGTGTGTGTGTGTCTGGTGTGTGTGTGTGTGTGTGTGTGTTTGTGTAGGTCCAGTGTGTGTGTGTGTGTGTGTGTGTCCAGTGTATGTGTGTGTGTGTTTGTGTCCGGTGTGTGTGTGTGTGTGTGTCCAGTGTGAGTGTGTCCAGTGTGTGTGTGTCCAGTGTGTGTGTTTGTCCAGTGTGTGTGTGTGTGTGTGTGTGTGTGTGTGTGTGTTTGTCCAGTGTGTGTGTGTCCAGTGTGTGAGTGTGTCCAGTGTGTGTGTGTGTCAAGTGTGTGTGTGTCCAGTGTGTGTGTGTGTGTCCAATGTGTGTGTGTCCAGTGTGTGTGTGTGTGTGTGTGTTCAGTGTGTGTGTGTGTCCCCAGTGTGTGTGTGTGTGTGTGTGTGTCTGTGTGTCCAGTGTGTGTTGTGTGTGTGTGTGTGTGTGTGTGTGTGTGTGTGTCTAGTGTATGTGTGTGTGTGTGTCTGGTGTGTGTGTGTGTGTCCAGTGTGTGTGTGTGTGTGTCCAGTGTGAGTGTGTCCAGTGTGTGTGTGTGTCCAGTGTGTGTGTGTGTCCAGTGTGTGTGTGTGTGTCCAGTGTGTGTGTGTGTCCAGTGTGTGTGCGTGTGTGTCCAGTGTGTTTGTGTGTCCAGTGTTTGTGTGTGTGTGTGTGTGTGTTTGTGTCCAGTGTTTGTGTGTGTCCAGTGTGTGTGTGTTCAGTGTGTTCAGTGTGTGTGTTCAGTGTGTTCAGTGTGTGTGTGTCCAGTGTGTGTGTGTCCAGTGTGTTTCAGTGTGTGTGTTCAGTGTGTTCAGTGTGTGTGTGTCCAATGTGTATGTATGTGTGTGTCCAGTGTGTGTGTGTGTGTGAATCCAGTGTGTGTATGTGTGTGTTCAGTGTGTGTGTGTTTGTGTGTTCAGTGTGTGTGTGTGTGTGTCCAGTGTGTGTGTGTGTGTGTGTGTTTGTGTCCAGTGTGTGTGTGTGTGTTTGTGTGTGTCCAGTGTGTGTGTGTCCAGTGTGTGTGACCTGTGTGGTGTGTGTGTGTCCTGTGTGTGTCCAGTGTGTGTGTCCTTTGTATGTGTGTGTGTCCTGTGTGTGTGTGTGTGTGTGTCCAGTGTGTGTGTGTGTCCAGTGTGTGTGTGTGTTTGTGTCCAGTGTGTGTGTGTGTCCCCAGTGTGTGTGTCCAGTGTGTGTGTGTGTGTCCTGTGTTTGTGTATGTGTGTGTCCAGTGTGTGTGTGTGTCCAGTGTGTGTGTGTGTTTGAGTCCAGTGTGTGTGTGTGTGTATCCAGTGTGTGTGTGTCCAGTGTGTGTGTGTCCAGTGTGTGTGTGTCATGTGTGTGTGTGTCCAATGTGTGTGTGTGTGTGTGTGTGTATCCAGTGTATGTGTGTTGATGCGTGTCCAGTGTGTGTGCGTGTCCAGTGTGTGTGTGTGTTCAGTGTGTGTGTGTGTTCAGTGTGTGTATCCAGTGTGCGTGTGTGTGTCCAGTGTGTGTGTGTGTGTCCAGTGTGTGTGTGTGTGTGTCCAGTGTGTGTGTGTGTGTGTCCCAGTGTGTGTGTGTGTGTCCAGTGTGTGTGTGTGTGTTGGGTGTGTGTCCAGGGTGTGTGTGTGTGTCCAGTGTGTGTGTGTATCCAGTGTGTGTGTGTCAGTGTTACCATGGTTATTATTTACAGGGACACTGAGGCGTCAACATCATAAACCCTAAACCCTGGATAGAGGGGCTCAGTGAATGTGGAGTGGAATGTGTACAGGTGGGTCAGTGTGTCAGAGGAGACTCTGTAGAAGGACAGAGTGCCGGCTGGCCAGTCCAGATACACTCCTACTCTGTGGGAGCTGGAGGAGGGGACGTCTATGGTAGTGGACTTATTATTGTGACAGGCAGAGTAACTGTTGTCAGAGCAGATCAGACTCCAGGACTTGTCATTGTATCCAAGCCCACAGCCCTCAAGCCTTCCTCTCCTGCTGATTCCTTTATATGCCACTCCTATATCAACCCCTCTCCCACTCCACTCTACCTCCCAGTAACAGCGCCCAGTCAGACCCTCTCTACACAGCACCTGTGGACAGAACTCAAATCTCTCTGGGTGATCAGGATACGGCTGCTCCTCTCTCCTCCATGTCACCTTTCTGTTCTCCTCAGACAGAGAGAGGCGTCTGTTTACTGTGTTTAGGTCCAGTGTGAGATCACAGACATCTGATGGATGAAACCAGACACAATATTAGAAATCATCATCATTCACATTAGAATGTTAACTCACTTTTCACTAATTCATTTAATGTAGATGTTTCTAGGTATCAAAAGGAGAAGTTAAGGTAACTTGAGACTTGTTCAATGATCATATGTTATACTGTATGGTAATATAAAACACACTTATTCCCATTAATTACACACACACACACACACACACACACACACACACACACACACACACACACACACACACACACACACACACACCCTGAACACACACACACACACACACAATATTACAATCATCATCATCCTGAACACACACACACACACCTTCATGAATGCATGAACACACACACACATTTCTAAAGTAACACAAAACACGACACACACACACACACAGACACACACATTGTCAAAGCAACTCTTTGTAAACTTTGGTGTTCCTGATTTGTGCTTCAGTAGAACTACACAGCTGATATTTAATATGACCAAGTAAGTAATGATGGTGGTCTTTGACTTTGACTTCACTTGAATTCAGACTTATTCTTAGTCATATTCTTCACAGCAGTCAACACTCACATTTTCTAAGTCCAGGTTTCATTGTGTTCTCTCCACCATGTTCCACACTGTAGCGGTAAGCAGAAGAACAGACAGTCATTGATGGATACACCTGAACTCACACACACACACACACACACACACACACACACACACACACACACTGGACACGGACACACACAACACACACACTGGACACACACACACATTCAGCAAATAACTTTGTACAAGTGGTGGTAAGAATGTTTGTCCAGTGTGTGTGTGTGTGTGTGTGTGTGTGTGTCCAGTGTGTGTGTGTATGTCCAGTGTCCAGTGTGTGTGTCCAGTGTGTGTCCGGTGTGTGTGTGTCCAGTGTGTGTGTGTTTGTGTCTTCAGTTTGTGTGTGTTTGTCAAGTGAATGTGTGTGTCCAGTGTGTGTGTGTGTGTTTCAAGTGTGTGTGTGTGTGTGTGTCCAGTGTGTGTGTGTGGGTCCAGTGTGTGTGTGTGTGTGTGTGTCCAATGTGTGTGTATGTGTCCAGTGTGTGTGTGTGTGTGTGTGTGTGTGTGTGTGTGTGTGAGTCCAGTATGTGTGTGTGTGTCCAGTGTGTGTCCAATGTGTGCGAGTGTGTGTGTCTGTCCAGTGTCTGTGTGTGTTTGTTGAGTGTGTTTGTGTCCAGTGTGTGTCCAGTGCGTGTCCAATGTGTGTGTGTCCAGTGTGTGTGTGTCCAGTGTGTGTGTGTGTGTGTGTCCAGTGTCTGTGTGTGTTTGTCCAGTGTGTGTGTGTCCAGTGTGTGTCCAGTGCGTGTCCAATGTGTGTGTGTCCAGTGTGTGTGTGTGGTCACACACACACACTGGACAATCACACACACACACTGGACACACACACACACACACACACACATACACTGGACACACACAATGGACACGCACTGGACACACAAACACTCGACAAACACACACCGACACTGGACACACACACACTGGACACACACAAGGACACACACACACATACACTGGACACACACTGGACACACACACACACTGGACACCACACACAAATGACACACACACAAACACTGGACACACACACACACACAAACGGAAACATACACTGGACCCACGCACTGGACACACACACACATACACACCACACATATATAATTTATATAACTTAGTCCAAGTGGTGGTGGTCAGAATGTTTGTCTTAACTAGCCTGATAACTCCAACATGTCTGATATGAACATTGACATAAAACCCTCTACATACTTGAGTTTCTCCAGTCTGCAGTGTGGATCCTCCAGTCCAGCAGAGAGCAGTGTGACTCCTGAGTCTCCTGGGTGATTGTAGCTCAGATCCAGCTCTCTCAGGTGTGAGGGGTTTGACTTCAGAGCTGAGACCAGAGAAGCACAGCCTTCCTCTGTGACTAGACAGCCTGACAGCCTGCAAAGAGTCAAATAATATTAAAACCACACTGCTATTTTTTAGTAGTAAAAATAGTGGCAGTATATTTTTTTCTAAATGTTCAGATACACCAGTGTCCTGAAACCTGCCATATCTATTCATAAATTAATGTATCATTATTAGAAATGACAAATTATCAAAGTAATGCTTGTAGATAGAAACATGTATAGTCCAAATATTTGAGTAGACTGACCAGAGCAGTTTAAAAAGCAGTATCAGTCAAAAGACGGACAGTGAGGTATCAGATTTAGATTGTATTGAGTATACAGTCCACACCATATCTATTTTGACAAAGATAACATTTTAAATGTGGCTCTTTACTCCAGCATTTTGGATTTGAGATCAAATGTTTCATATGAGGTGACAGTATATAATCTCACCTTTTATTTGAGGGTATTTTAATACATATCTGTTTCACCGTTTAGAAATGAAAGCACTCACACACACACACACACGCATTATGTATCTAGTCCCCCCATTTGAAGAAGTCATATGTATTGGTCTGATATTCCTTGAACACAATGACTACATCAAGCTTGTGACTCAAACTCGTTGGTTGCATTTGCAGTTTGTTTTGGTTGTATTTTGGGTTATGTTTGCCCGATAGTAACTGAATGGTGGATGATGACTGGAGTAATTTTCTGTCTAAGTGAGTAGATAACATGTTTCTAAACACTACTAAATTAATCCTGATGATGACATGATTAAGAAAAATCATGAATGAATCATGAATTATAATGAGTGAGAAAGTTACAGAGGCTACAACAAAACATGCTAACCTCTCACCATTACCAATAACAGAGGGGGTATGATCCTTGTTCCTCTGTAACTTTCTCATTTCATCATCATTCACGATTCATTCATGGTTATTCATAATCATGGTAGCATCCACATGAATGTAGAAGTGTTCAGAAACATCTTCTATTCTTACTGACAATACAAGTGAAGTGACTCCAAAATGACAGGACATTATTCACCATTCAGTTTCTATTGGGAAAAACATCATCCAAAACACAACCAAGACAAACTGCAAATGCATTCAACACGTTTGTAGAATCACAAGCTTGATGTAATCACTGCAGGCAAAGAATATTGGACCAAATACTAAACTTAAGACTACTTTAAGTAGTCCAAATTATTAAGACTTTTTCAAATGGGAGAAATAGATACATAAAGTGCTTTCATTTCTAAACAGTAACACAGATATGTATGAAAAACCTCAAATAAAAGGTAACATTATATACTGTCACCTCATATGAAACATTTGATCTCAAATCCAAAATGCTGGAGCATAGCACCAAATTTAAAACTGTAAACTTCACTGTCCAAACACATATGGTGTGGACTATGTGTGCCTGGTAAACACATGTGGATCTGGTGAACAGTTATCACTTGTTGACCAACTACAGGAATACTGACCTCAGAGTCTCCAGTTTACAGTGGGGATTCCCCAGGACAGCAGAGAGCAGCTTCACTCCTGAATCCTTCAGGTCATTGTTACTCAGATCCAGCTCTCTCAGGTGTGAGGGGTTTGACTTCAGAGCTGAGACCAGAGAAGCACAGCCTTCCTCTGTGACTAGACAGCCTGACAGCCTGCAAAGAGTCAAATCATATTAAAACCACACTGCTATTCTTTGGTGGTGAAAATAGTGGCAGTATATTTTTTCAACATATTCAGATATATCAGTGTCCTGAAACCTGCCATATCTACTCATAAATTAATGAATGTTTCATTATTAGAAATGATCATATATTGATTGTAGAGAGAAACATGTATAGTACGAATATTTGAGTAGACTGACCAGACCAGTTTAAAAAGCAGTATCAGTCAAAAGACAGACAGTGAGGTATCAGATTTAGATTGTATTGAGTATACAGTCCACACCATATCTAGTTTGACAGTGAAGCTAACATTTTAAATGTGGCTCTATACTCCAGCATTTTGGATTTGAGATCAAATGTTTTATATGAGGTGACAGTATATAATGTCACCTTTAATTTGAGGGAATTTTTATACATATCTGTTTCACCATTTAGAAAAATAAAAGCCCTTTATGTATCTAGTCCCCCTTTTTCAAGAAGTCAAGTATTCTGACCAATTAACTTATAGTGTATTAAAGTAGTCAAAAGTTTAGTATTTGGTCCCATATTCTTTGAATGCAATGACTAAATCAAGCCTGTGACTGCCATGATTGCGAAAGATCATGAATGAATCATGAATAATAATGAGTGAGAAAGTTACAGAGGCTACAACAAAACATGCTAACCTCTCACCATTACCAATAACAGAGGGGGTATGATCCTTGTTCCTCTGTAACTTTCTCATTCATCATCATTCACGGCTTACATGTGTATTTAATTGCATCATAGTTTCAAATGCATTTGAATGGTTTATGAGGTTATCTGGAGTACCGAAGGTGGTTGCCTGGGGCAGAGGGACCGTGAGAGAATTTTACTGTCTTGATTGATGGATGGAAGGTTGCCGGACAGTTTTTCGCTCTTACACTCCATAAAGATTTGTTCATGATTCATAGTAATGTATTCATACTTCATAAACAGTTATTCATATTTCATAGAAAGGTATTTACACTCTAGAGGAGAATGTTTTTGGTTTAATGTTAAAGATACTCAATAAGATAAATTGTTACTAGTCATAATCCTATTCTGTTTGTTTTCGAGACTGTTCGTCTCAAGGGGGGGAAATGTCGTGTATTGGGATTATGCCTTTGTTAAATGTTTTAAGTGGAACTGAAAGAATGTTGATTTTAGTATCAAGAGGGAATGTTTTAGTGTAACGCCACATACAACAGACAGGAAGTTGTTGTAGACAGGGGAGACTGGTGATTGGCCAGAAGAGGGAGCCCATCTTTTTGCATTGTTTATAAGTAGGGGTTAAACGAGGAAGAAAGTTAGAACGGCCATGGCAATCTGGGACGCCGTTCTCCAGACACACCGCGGGTCTGTAACTTATGCTGTAACCTCGTGATTTTTATAAAAGCCTCTAACACGGTGCAGCTTGAGCGGACTCTTTGTTGACAGCAATAATTGCCACCATTCACCCGATACGACAAGATCATTGACAAGATCCTCCCGTTTAGTTCTGGGCTGATTCCTCACCGTTCTCATGATCATTGCAACTCCACGAGGTGAGAACTTGCATGGAGCCCCAGGCCGGGGGAGATTGACAGTTCTTTTGTGTTTCTTCCATTTGCGAATAATCGCACCACAACTGTTGTCACCTTCTCACAAGCTGCTTGGCGATGGTCTTGTAGCCCATTCCAGCCTTGTGTAGGTCTACAATCTTGTCCCTGACATCCTTGGAGAGCTCTTTGGTCTTGGCCATGGTGGAGAGTTTGGAATCTGATTGATTGATTGCTTCTGTGGACAGGTGTCTTTTATATACAGGTAACAAGCTGAGATTAGGAGCATTCCCTTTAAGAGTGTGCTCATAATCTCAGCTCGTTACCTGTATAAAAGACACCTGGGAGCCAGAAATCTTTCTGATTGAGAGGGGTTCAAATACTTATTTCCCTCATTAAAATGCAAATCAATTTATAACATTTTTGACATGCGTTTTTTCTGGATTTTTTTTGTTGTTATTCTGTCTCTCAATGTTCAAATAAACCTACCATTAAAATTATAGACTGATCACTTCTTTGTCAGTGGGGCAAATGTACAAAATCAGCAGGGATCAAATACTTTTTTCCCTACCTGTATATGTATGAAAATCTTTAAAACAAAGGTGACATTCTGTACTGTTGCATAATATGAAACATTGTATCTGAAAACCAAATTTAAAACTGTAAGCTTCACTGTCCAAACACATATGGTGTGGACTATGTGTGCCTGGTAAAACACATGTGGATCTGGTGAACAGTTTATCACTTGTTGACCAACTACAGGAATACTGACCTCAGAGTCTCCAGTTTACAGTGGGGATTCCCCAGTCCAGCAGAGAGCAGCTTCACTCCTGAATCCTTCAGGTCATTGTTACTCAGATCCAGCTCTCTCAGGTGTGAGGGGTTTGACTTCAGAGCTGAGACCAGAGAAGCACAGCCTTCCTCTGTGACTAGACAGCCTGACAGCCTGCAAAGAGTCAAATCATATTAAAACCACACTGCTATTCTTTGGTGGTGAAAATAGTGGCAATATATTTTTTTCAACATATTCAGATATATCAGTGTCCTGAAACCTGCCATATCTATTCATAAATTAATGAATGTTTCATTATTAGAAATGATCATATATTGATTGTAGAGAGAAACATGTATAGTACAAATATTTGAGTAGACTGACCAGACCAGTTTAAAAAGCAGTATCAGTCAAAAGACAGACAGTGAGGTATCAGATTTAGATTGTATTGAGTATACAGTCCACACCATATCTAGTTTGACAGTGAAGCTAACATTTTAAATGTGGCTCTATACTCCAGCATTTTGGATTTGAGATCAAATGTTTTATATGAGGTGACAGTATATAATGTCACCTTTAATTTGAGGGAATTTTTATACATATCTGTTTCACCATTTAGAAAAATAAAAGCCCTTTATGTATCTAGTCCCCCTTTTTCAAGAAGTCAAGTATTCTGACCAATTAACTTATAGTGTATTAAAGTAGTCAAAAGTTTAGTATTTGGTCCCATATTCTTTGAATGCAATGCCTACATCAAGCCTGTGACTGCCATGATTGAGAAAGATCATGAATGAATCATGAATAATAATGAGTGAGAAAGTTACAGAGGCTACAACAAAACATGCTAACCTCTCACCATTACCAATAACAGAGGGGGTATGATCCTTGTTCCTCTGTAACTTTCTCATTCATCATCATTCACAATTTATTGATGATTATTCATAATCATGGTAGCATCCACATGAATGTAGAAGTGTTCAGAAACATCTTCTATTCTTACTGACAATACAAGTGAAGTGACAGGACATTATATTTACATTTACGTCATTTAGCAGACGCTCTTATCCAGAGCGACTTACAGGAGCAATTTGGGTTAAGTGCCTTGCTCAAGGGCACATCGACAGATGTTTCACCTAGTTGGCTCGGGGATTAGAAACCAGCGACCTTTCGGTTTACTGGCACAACACTCTTAACCACTAAGCTACCTGCCACATTATTCACCATTCAGTTTCTATTGGGAAAAACATCATCCAAAAGACAACCAAGACAAACTGCAAATGCATTCAACAAGTTTGTAGAATCACAAGCTTGATGTAATCACTATGGGGTAAGGAATATGGGACCAAATACTAAACTTCTGACTAAATGAATTTGTCCAAATAATTACGACTTCTTCAAATGGGAGAACTAGACACATAAAATGCTTTCCTAGCTAAACGGAAAAACAGATATGTATGAAAAAACCTCAAATAAAAGGTGATATTCTGTACTGTTGCCTAATATGAAACATTCTATCTCAAATCCAAGATGCTGGAGCATAGCACCAAATATAAAACTGTAAGCTTCACTGTCCAAACACATATGGTGTGGACTATGTGTGCCTGGTAAACACATGTGGATCTGGTGAACAGTTATCACTTGTTGACCAACTACAGGAATACAGACCTCAGAGTCTCCAGGTTACTTGGGGATTCCCCAGGACAGCAGAGAGCAGCTTCACTCCTGAATCCTTCAGGTCATTGTTACTCAGATCCAGCTCTCTCAGGTGTGAGGGGTTTGACTTCAGAGCTGAGACCAGAGAAGCACAGCCTTCCTCTGTGACTAGACAGCCTGACAGCCTGCAAAGAGTCAAATCATACTAAAACCACACTGCTATTCTTTGGTGGTGAATATATTGGCAGTATATTTTTTCAACATATTCAGATATATCAGTGTCCTGAAACCTGCCATATCTATTCATAAATTAATGAATGTTTCATTATTAGAAATGATCATATATTGATTGTAGAGAGAAAAATGTATAGTACAAATATTTGAGTAGACTGACCAGAGCAGTTTTAAAAAGCAGTATCAGTCAAAAGACAGACAGTGAGGTATCATATTTAGATTGTATTGAGTATACAGTCCACACCATATCTATTTTGACAGTGAAGCTAACATTTTAAATGTGTCTCTGTACTCCAGCATTTTGGATTTGAGATCAAATGTTTTTTTTTTTTTTTTTTTTTTTTTTAGTCAGTCATTTAGCAGACGCTCTTTATCCAGAGCGACTTACAGTTAGTGAATACATATATATATTTTTTTTTATACTGGCCCCCGTGGGAATCGAACCCACAACCCTGGCGTTGCAAACGCCATGCTCTATCAACTGAGCTACATCCCTGCCGGCCATTCCCTCCCCTACCCTGGACGACGCTGGGCCAATTGTGCGCCGCCCATGAGTCTCCCGTCGCGGCCGGCGGCGACAGAGCCTGGATTCAGTTACTATCGGGCACCATATGAGGTGACAGTATATAATGTAACCTTTTATTTTAGTGTATTTTCATATATATATCTGTTTCACCGTTTAGAAATGAAAGCACTTTATATATCTAGTCCCCCTATTTGAAGAAGTCATAAGTATTCTGACCAATTCACTTATAGTGTATTAAAGTAGTCAAAAGTTGAGTATTTGGTTGTAAACTTGTTGGTTGCATTTGCAGTTTGTTTTTGGTGTGTTTTGGGTTATGTTTTGCCCGATAGTAACTGAATGGTGGATGATGACTGGAGTAATTTTCTGTCTAAGTGAGTAGATAACATGTTTCTAAACACTACTGAATTAATCCTGATGATGCCATTATCGTATATGAAGATTATGACGTTGTTAATATTTTAAGTGGAACCGGAGAGGACGTTGATTTTAGTATCAAGAGGGAATGTTTTAGTGTAACGCCACATACAACAGACAGGAAGTGTGTTGGAGACTGGTGATTGGCCAGAAGAGGGAGCACCCATCTTTTTGCATTGTTTATAAGTAGGGGCTAGACCAAGAGAGGGCAGAGCGGCCATTGCAATCTGAGGCGTCGCTCTCCGGGTGGGCATGTCACCTGTAACTTATGCTGAAAGCTTGTGATCTGAATAAACCTTATGATCAAAGTTCAGTATGAGCGGACTCCTTTGTTTATCAGCAATAATTGCCAGCACTTACGCGATACGACAAATGGTGCCCAACGTGGGGCTGGTCTGCATCTCTTCTTTGCTCCATTCAGCCGCCAAGCTAACTCGCTCTGAAGTCAGCCAGACAAGGGTGAGTTTTTCTTACCGCTTTGGATGTTGTTAGTTTGGATACTGCTTGTGTACACGACAGGGATGTACCATTAGGACCGAAATGTGCCTCGTGTGGCATTATTGCTGAAAAAACGGGGGTCTGGCTAATCATTATCAAAAATTTAAAACAGCGCAAAAGTGGGGAGAGCTTATGGGTTATTTATAGAGATGTGTTGCTTGAATAGTAAGTCAAGAACAATCGGGGCCAAGATATGTATACAAGTTAGGACATTGCAGGATTTGATAAGCCCTCGGAACCAACGAGGCGACCGCATGGTGGGCCATAAAATCCTGGTAACGCGTTAGGGGTTTCAGGTCAGTCAGTCTTGGACTGGAGTTTGGTTGTAGATTTAGTGGGGGTTGCTTGCCCATCTTCTATTCGACGGGATATCTGCTTGGTGGGGACGCTCATAAAATATCCAGAACTCACGGCAGCCTAAAGTTAGAAAAAAGGAAAAAGTAATTAAAGACGCAATGTCAGGTGCATTGTTTTTATGCTACATGGTGCATACAGGCTAAAGCTAAATGCTAATGCTCAATGCTAATATGCTGCATGCTAACATGTGACCGTAGAGGTCCACTGCGATGGGGAGAAAGCCTCTTAAATTATGTTTGTCTGTAGAATTTCAGTTCTATGTTTTGTGAGCGCTGTTAAATGTTGTTTGACTATGAGGGGAAAACGGAGGTACAGCAGGACTGTTAACCGTCTATTTGGGGTTGGGGAGAGATCTAAGAATCTCCCTTCCACGGTGAAAAAGTATTTTTGAATGTATCGCGCATGCGTGGGATTTTACTAGACTGGGCTGCAGGGGGAGACAGAGAAACACAGACGAGGGAACAAAGAGGAGAGATTTTAACACGAATCTTCTAGTTTAAACGGCGGTTGTTTTTGAAATGAAACTATTTGTTGAGATGTAGTGAATTTATAAATTAGATATATGTTGACGGATTATAATGAATTAAATTAAATGACGGATTAAAATAAAATAAAAATGTTTTTGAGCGATCTATTTAGTCCTGAATTAAGTCTTAAAGCGAATGTGAACGAAGGAATATTGAATATGGTTGAAATAACTCAGTGATTGCAGTAACTACTAAAATCTTTTTCTGTGTCTCTGTTTTTGTCATATGAGAGGAACAATAGGACGAGACGACAGGAGAGAGAGAGAGAAGGAGAGGGGGTGCTGACGTAGCGTCACGTGACGCGACAGAGGATCAAGCCAAAAAGGTTTTGGTACTGGTCTGGTTACAAAATCTTCCCCTACAGGATATCTGATGTTATGACAATTTCACATAGGCTTGGCAAATACTATTTCATTAAAAATTGCATTTTGGAGGCTATGTGCATCACTTGGGTTAATTACAGTTGTGTTGGGAATCAAGGACTGACATTATTCTGTAAATTTAAGATAATTAGGTGCTTATAGAGCAAGGGGTTATGGGAATTGTAGTGTTGTAGGGTTACAGGCTTTGTTTATGGGTATTGTAGTCTGAAGTTGACTACTTGCATTTGATGGGTTGTGGTAAGATAGCCAACACTAATTGATAAATTGATGACATAGGATGTAGAAATAAAAAAATTGGTTTTAATTATTCATAATTTTAATTGATTTTTAATTGATTTTTTATTTTAATTATAAATGGTTTTGGATAAAAAAATTTTTTTTTGATTTTTTTCATATTCATATTTTGGTTGATTGATTTTTTTTTTGGGGTTGTTTTGGGTTTTGGGTTGTTTGGGTTGTTTGGTTTTATATTAATAATTAAAGGGGGGAAGCCATAGGCTATATAGTCTAAAATAAAATAATTCACGATAAAGGAATATAAAAGGGTTGTTACAATGGGGAGAAAGGACAGCAAGGCTATAAAAGTCATTACACCGGTTGATATAGTACAAAATGGTAATCCTTTAACTAAAGTATTGCTAGGTTATCCGGCAAATGAAACAAAAGTTGCCCTTCATTCTCAAACAAAAACTGATAAAAGATTCCAGCGATTAAATAAACAAAGGTATAGAAAAGGCCTTTCTAAGGTATAGAAAAAGGCCTTAGTACACCTTTCTCACATACGGATTCAGCAAAAAGACACCCACCTTATGAGAAGGAAGTAGAGCTTAGGGATGTTTATCCTCAGCTTCCAGGGATCATCCAGGAGGGTGATTGTTGCATCAGAGATGAAGATGAATAATAGATAGAGGACAAGCAGAAACGACAATGAAGATGAATCCAAAACTCCAGAAGGAAGAAAAACCGAGATGTCTGGAAACTAAGAGAAGAATGAGGTTCGGAAAGATGAGGATGAAGATACAGAAGGAGAAAACCTGCTGAGAAAATAATCCCAAGAATTGGAGGAGAAGAAGAATACATTGAGGCCAAGAAGCTGAAGAAAAGTAAGAAGATGATGGAAGATGATATTTCGAGGACAGAACTTAGAATATAAGCTGTTAAAGAATACTGATATGTCAGCAAGAAAGAACAGGACGAAGAAACTCTCAAGAAACTCAATCATACAACTGGTGGAGAAGAGAAGCTTTGGTTATGAAGAATCAGAGTGAACCAAATCAACAATCACTGTTACAGCTTCAACTGAACAATATCAAATGCAATTGTACCAGCCACCAAGGGGGGTACCAGGTGTTTCGTATCCACAGCCAGTTTCTGGACAGACACAGAATTGGAGAGGAAGAGGACGAGAAGGCTTAGAAGGAGGAGGAAGATTTCAGCTACACTTCCAGCAACTTTCAGAAGACTGTTATAATTGTGGACAGGTTGGTCACTTTACCTGTGAGTGCAATGCGTCAGGAGGAAACAACAGAGAACATTTTTAAGGAAGATACAGGGGCCAGTCAAGATCACCTGTTCTCCAGGTGAACCCTAAGGATTCTAGAGTGCCTAGAAGATACGAAGGGGGGTGTCAGCTGATAGCATCGATTAGAGAAGAAGAGGAAATATCCAACAATTGAACTATTTAGGATAGGGATTTGAGGTAGTACAACAGCTAATTACTCTTAGGGAACCAATTGAGCTATGCTATAAAAAATCAAAGAGAAATTAAAATAGACATACTAATATTAGAACATATACTATTGCATTGTTGGGAAGAGATGCATGGTGTAAATTGAACTGTACAATAGGATGTACACTAAACGGCTGTCTGGTAGAAGATTTTAAAAAAGTAGGGTTTTGGGGAATCATATTGGCTTTAAAAAGATAATATCATAGGAAGGATGATAATCTATTAGACTGCCTATTAGACAATCTGTCTGAAAAATAAAGTTAAAAGGGGTGACTGTTATTCTGGTTACATTCTTACACCAAGAGATTTCAGGCTAGGCTAAAAGGTGTTTAGTCGTTTGCCAAGTCTGTGTGTAAAGAAGTCAGAAGCAGGTGGGGACTTTCCCAATCACATATTCTAAAAATTGGTGGTAAAGGGATTTTGTGAATAAATCAGTGGAAAAGGTTTTAAAGGTTAGGAGAACTAGGTTGAAGGAACTCTAAGACAGTAAGCTAAGTTTCAAAGTTAGTAGTAAGAGAGAGAGAACAATGGTGAAGGACACTTTAGAGTAGGAAGATCAAGGTAATTGTAGGTGTATTTTTTATAATCAAAAGTTTGAAAGTTAGGGTTTAGAATAGGAAGAGAGAGTGAATGTAAGTTACATTTACGTCAGTTGACACTAGTGGTAATAGATGGAAGTACAAGCAAAGAGTTCAAAGCTTTGGGGAAAATGGATGAAGTAACTAAGGACATTAACACTTCAGTCTATTAAAACAACAGTGAGAAGCAATTTAACTCTTTCAACATTGATAGTTATTAAAGCCATAACTATATCGCATTTGATTATAAGGGAAGCAATAGCTCCAGCACCGATTTTAGGGGGAAAAAGACTTATTAGGGTTAGGATGGGGACGTTCCTCCCACATGGAGAGATAATTATGGAGAAGAAGTATTGTTATCAGGACCAGATGTAGAACCTGTTGCACCTAGTCAAAGGAGGTATTATTAGTATTGGAAGGGATTAATGATACGATGGCAATAGCAAATGTAGGAAGCATGACACCGACAACAACTTTCCTGAAATTAAAGGAGGTAGCAAGAGAGACTCAGGGGTTTATGATACGGATAGAGAGTCAATATAGATTCATCTGAAATAGTGAAGGATACTATCATGGAGGTACAGGATGAGGTCTTTGATTTTAATGACAGACAAGGAGAGGTATCTGCAGTACCGCTCGTTAGGGAAGAGAGAAACTATATGCATGTGGTTTGATTCTTCTGTTGTGAAAAATTAGAGATAGCAGCTCATTCTGTAAGATCAGTGAGGAATCTTGAGGGTCCATGTCTGTTGAGAATTCCAGACAAACATGTTAGAGACGGTCGCTCGACCTCTATCAAGTGTGTGTGTCAGTCTTATGCTTTGTCATGACTGTTGTATCAGCAACAACAATCAGTAACAGATAAAATAATGTAGTTGTCAAAACATTTGTTTAAGCCTAGTGTTAGGTGTTCTTGGTTAAATGAATTACCCTATGTGAATTTGTTTGGATGGTAAGGAAAGTCAGGTAACAGCGAACCCTGAAGCATTTGAGGTGAAACCATTGAGGGCTAAAAGTTGTTTTGTTCTAATAAAACATATGATATAAGGGGTATGTTTATGGGAATATCAGATTGTGATGATTATATGATGACTTTGGATAAGCACGAACAAAAGGGTAGAGAGGACAAATATAATGTAACTTTTTATGTACCAGTTAGTAAGAAAAGCAGGACTTTGATGGTTAAAATATTAGCTTTTGCCTGGCAATGTAACTATGGGGAATTTTAGAGATATTTGGAGGGTTTGTGGTGATGAAATATATATTCTTACCCTATGGATGGACAGGATGTTGTTACATGTCAACGTTGAAGCTTCCATATAAGGCTTTTACTATTAAAAGAGGGGTAGCCACCGGACACAGATAAATCTGAAGCTAGGTTTGAAATTGGATGAAAAGAGACATGGCTACATGTCATAGTCTTCAAGCCTATCATTGAAGTATAAATGTAAGGGAGAAGGGGGGACTTTTTCCATGGTATGGTGTAACATTTGGGAAGATCATATTGATAATGTTAGTTATACTTTGAGTCCAGATAGTTCAGATATTATCACTAGGGTTATATATGCATTGAAGAATATAAGGGATGCATTTGGTAGATCTGAAGGAGCGGAAGTCAGCGAAGACTTGGTTGCAAGATCAGGTAGGCCAGTAGGGGCAGTGATGGTTCAGATTTTAGTTGCAGCTTTGATAGCACTGTGTGTGAGGTTTGTAATTTGTTACTGACCTTTGAGAAAGCTATGATATTGAGATAGGTTGGAGAGTGATGCCTGGAGACAACACTCAGATGCCGTTGTTGACTGTTCCTGATCTGGATGAAGATGGACAAGTAGAACTGGATGGATAAATATCCTTTTTGATTATTTGATCATTTTTCAATTTTTTTTTTTCAATATTAGGGTGATTTTAGTATGATTTTATGAATCAAAGGGGGGGAAGTGTATGAATGAATAATTATCCTAGTTCATTATTCTATCATTTAATGTGATTCATACATCATTTATATATCATTTTTATATTCTTAGTTGATATTGATGTTTAATTTGAAAGTGTTGTTTTGCAAAAGATACTGTTTGGTCTTTTCTTTTCTTCCAGAAGCATTTGGGGGAACATGTGGAGATTGAAATACTCAAACAAGGACAATATGAAGGGACAATATGAAAGGACAATGACTGGAGGAGATGAAACAAGAAAGGTGTGGAGAGATTCCGATTCCATCATCAACAAATCCATTGGAAGAGGAGACTACGGGGAGATGAAGTGTAGTGTGGACTACATTCCAGTGTCTGCAATGAAATATAGACATGTGTAATACATAATTTGTGTCATATCTTAGGTATTAATTTTTGTAGAATGATGTTTGATGTTATTGAATACATGTGAGGATCTTAGATGTTTTTGTTTATTTCGTTGATGCTTAGGGACAGGGAGTCTAGGCAGGGAGAGGTCCACTGTAGGGTCCAATGGGTTGACCAGCCTGAGAGTGGACATTTTGGATAGTATTTTGTTTGCAGGGGCTTACATGTGTATTTAATTGCATCATAGTTTCAAATGCATTTACATGGTTTATGAGTTTATCTGGAGTATCTAGGTGGTTGCCTGGGGCAGAGGGACCGTGAGAGAATTTTACTGTCTTAATTGATGGATGGATGGATTTGGAACGAAGGTTGCCGGACAGTTTTTCGCTCTTACACTCCATAAAGATTTGTTCATATTTCATAGTAATGTATTCACACTTCATAAACAGTTATTCATATTTCATATAATGGTATTTACACTCTAGAGAAAAATGTTTTTTGGTTTAATGTTAAAGATACTCAATAAGATAAATTGTCACTTGTCATAATCCTATTCTGTTTGTTTTTCGAGACTGTTTAGTCTCGAAGGGGGGAATATCGTATATGAAGATTATGACGTCGTTAATGTTTTAAGTGGAACCGGAGAGGACGTTGATTTTAGTATCAAGAGGGAATGTTTTAGTGTAACGCCACATACAACAGACAGGAAGTGTGTTGGAGACTGGTGATTGGCCAGAAGAGGGAGAACCCATCTTTTTGCATTGTTTATAAGTAGGGGCTAGACCAAGAGAGGGCAGAGCGGCCATTGCAATCTGAGGCGTCGCTCTCCGGGTGGGCATGTCACCTGTAACTTATGCTGAAAGCTGTGATCTGAATAAACCTTATGATCAAAGTTCAGTATGAGCGGACTCCTTTGTATATCAGCAATAATTGCCAGCATTTACGCGATACGGCACCATGATTAAGAAAAATAATGAATGAATCATGAATAATAATGAGTGAGAGAGTTACAGAGGATACAACAAAACATGCTAACCTCTCACCATTAACCTCAAATAAAAGGTGACATTATATACTGTCACCTAATATGAAACATTCTATCTCAAATCCAAAATGCTGGAGCATAGCGTCAAATTTAAAACTGTATGCTTCACTGTCCAAACACAAATGGTGTGGACTATGTGTGCCTGGTAAACACATGTGGATCTGGTGAACAGTTATCACTTGTTGACCAACTACAGGAATACTGACCTCAGAGTCTCCAGTCTGCAGTGTGGATCCTCCAGTCCAGCAGAGAGCAGCTTCACTCCTGAATCCTTCAGGTCATTGTTACTCAGATCCAGCTCTCTCAGGTGTGAGGGGTTTGACCTCAGAGCTGAGACCAGAGAAGCACAGCCTTCCTCTGTGACTAGACAGCCTGACAGCCTGCAAAGAGTCAAATCATATTAAAACCACACTGCTATTCTTTGGTGGTGAAAATAGTGGCAGTATATTTTTCAACAGTTTCATTCATACCAGTGTCCTGAAACCTGCCATATATATATTATTGTTAGAAAACATCATCATAATATTGTGTGTAGAGAGAAAAATGCATATTACAAATATTTGAGTAGACTGACCAGAGCAGTTTAAAAAGCAGTATCAGTCAAATGACAGACAGTGAGGTATCATATTTAGATTGTATTGAGTATACAGTCCACACCATATCTATTTTGACAGTGAAGCTAACATTTTAAATGTGGCTCTATACTCCAGCATTTTGGATTTCAGATCAAATGTTTCATATGAGGTGACAGTATATAATGTCACCTTTTATTTGAGGGTATTTTAATACATATCTGTTTCACCGTTTAGAAATGAAAGCACTTTATGTATCTAGTCCCCCCATTTGAAGAAGTCATAAGTATTCTGACCAATTCATTTATAGTGTATTAAAGTAGTCAAAAGTTGAGTATTTGGTCCCAAACTCGTTGGTTGCATTTGCAGTTTGTTTTGGTTGTGTTTTGGGTTATGTTTTGTCCCAATAGTAACTGAATGGTGGATGATGACTGGAGTAATTTTCTGTCTAAGTGAGTAGATAACATGTTTCTAAACACTACTAAATTAATCCAGATGATGCCATGATTAAGAAAAATCATGAATGAATCATGAATAATAATGAATGAGAAAGTTAAGGAGGCTACAACAAAACATGCTAACCTCTCACCATTACCAATAACAGAGGGGGTATGATCTTTGTTCCTCTGTAACTTTCTCATTCATCATCATTCACGATTCATTCATGGTTATTCATAATCATGGTAGCATCCACATGAATGTAGAAGTGTTCAGAAACATCTTCTATTCTTACTGACAATACAAGTGAAGTGACTCCAAAATGACAGGACATTATTCACCATTTAGTTTCTATTGGGAAAAACATCATCCAAAACACAACCAAGACAAACTGCAAATGCATTCAACAAGTTTGTAGAATCACAAGCTTGATGTAATCACTGCAGGTAAGGAATATGGGACCAAATACTAAACTTAAGACTACTTTAATACAATGTAAGTGAATATGTCCAAATTAATACAACTTTTTCAAATGGGAGCACTAGACACATACAGTGCTTTCATTTCTAAACAGTGAAACAGATATGTATGAATACCCTCAAATAAAAGGTGACATTCTGTACTGTTGCCTAATATGAAACATTCTATCTCAAACCCAAAATGCTGGAGCATAGCACCAAATGTAAAACTGTAAGCTTCACTGTCCAAACACATATGGTGTGGACTATGTGTGCCTGGTAAACACATGTGGATCTGGTGAACAGTTATCACTTGTTGACCAACTACAGGAATACTGACCTCAGAGTCTCCAGTCTGCAGTGTGGATCCTCCAGTCCAGCAGAGAGCAGCTTCACTCCTGAATCCTTCAGGTCGTTGTTACTCAGATCCAGCTCTCTCAGGTGTGAGGGGTTTGACTTCAGAGCTGAGACCAGAGAAGCACAGGCTTTTTCTCTGTGACTCCACAGCCTGACAGCCTGACAGAGAGATCATCATGATTTCACAAAACACACTGTTATTTTAACACCAGTAGTGTAGAAGGACAATGGCAGATGCATTTTGTTTATTCTCTTAAAACTACAGATAGATTCATCTTCCGTCTCCTAGAATTGTATGGTTATAATGTTATACTAATGTGAACATCAATGCATTGATTCAATATGTTTATCTCAATAATACATATATTTCTCTAAACTGAATATTTCTTCCTGATGATTAGTACTTAAATGTCATTTTATGTACTCACAGAGCAGCTCTGGAGGCTTTGACCACTGGCAGCAGCCTCAGAAGACCTTCCTCTGATCTGGAGTATTTCTTCAGGTCAAACACATCCAGCTCCTTTTCTGAAGTCAGCAACACAAAGACCAGAGCTGACCACTGAGCAGGTGACAGTTCTTCTTCTGAGAGACTTCCTGAGCTCAGGTAGCTTTGGATCTCCTCCACTAGAGAATGGTCATTCAGTTCATTCAGACAGTGGAACAGATTGATGCACTTCTCTGGAGAGGGATTCTTCCCTGATCTTCTTCTTGATGTACTTCACTGTTTTTTCATGGCTCTGTGAGCTGCTTCTTGTCTTTGTCAGTAGACCTCGTAAGTGCTTCTGATTGGACTCCAGTGAGAGGCCCAGAAGGAAGCGGAGGAACAGGTCCAGGTTTCCCGTCTCACTTTGTAAGGCTTTATCCACAGCACTCTTGTAGACAGTCAACTTCAGTAACTTGCGGTTTCGGCCATTAGATTCTCATTGTTGTTGATGAATGAGAGGAACACATATACAGCAGCCAGAAACTCCTGAATGCTCAGATGCACGAAGCAGTACACCTTGTCCTGGAACAGCCCACATTCCTCTTTAAAGATCTGCGTGCACAATCCTGAGTACACTGAGGCTTCATTGACATCAATGCCAGCCTCTTTCAGGTCTTCTTCATAGAAAATCAGATTGCCATTCACAAGCTGTTGAAAAAGCCAGTTTTCCCAGTGACAGAATGCTCTCTTTATTCCAGTGTGGACCTGTCTCTTCTTTCCCAAGATACTTTTCATTCTTCTGTTTGGTATGAAACTCCACAAGGTGTGAGTACATCTCAGTCAGAGTCTTGGGCATCTCTTCTGTCTTGTCTGTACTCAACATGTGTTCAAGGACTGTTGCAGAAATCCAACAGAAGACTGGAATGTGGCACATGATGTGGAGGCTCCTTGATGTCTTTATGTGTGAGATGATTCTGCTGGCCAGGTCCTCTGAATCACTGAATCTCTTCCTGAAGTACTCCTCCTTCTGTGGGTCATTGAACCCTCGTACCTCTGTCACCTGGTCAACACACACTGAAGGGATCTTATTGGCTGCTGCAGGTCGGGTAGTTATCCAGAGGAGAGCAGAGGGAAGCAGATTTCCCTTGATGAGATTTGTCAGCAGAACATCCACTGAGGTTGACTCTGTGACGTCCCAACAGATCTTGTTCTTCTGGAAGTCTAAGGGCAGTCGGCACTCATCCAGACCATCAAAGATGAACAGAACTTTGTACTTGTCGTAGTTGGAGATTCTTGATTCTTTGGTTTCCATTGAGAAGTGATTGAGAAGTTCAATGAAAGTGTGTTTTTCCCTGTTCATCAAATTCAGCTCCCGGAAAGGGAATGAAAATACAAATTGGACATCCTGATTTGCTTTTCCTTCAGCCCAGTCCAGAATGAACTTCTGCACAGAGACTGTTTTTCCAATGCCAGCGACTCCCTTTGTCAGCACAGTTCTGATAAGTTTGTCTTGTCCAGTTAAGGTTTGAAGATGTCGTTACATTTGACTGCAGTCTCTGGTCTTGCTTGTTTCCTGGTTGTTGTCTCAATCTGTCTCAGCTCATGTTCATTATTGACCTCTCCTGTTTCCACCCTCTGTGATGTAGAGCTCTGTGTAGATCTTATTGAGAAGTGTTGGGTTTCCTTGTTTAGCGATCCCCTCAAATACACATTGAAACTTCTTCTTTAGATTAGATTTGAGTTCACGTTGGCAAATCACAGCAAGCTCATCTGAATGAAGAAATAACACAGAGGATATTAATATTATGTCTGATTTAAAGCCTACAGTATTCTAGGACTGTTATGACATTTTAAATTATAATAATTTTTTCGCTTAACTGACTGTATAAATGTTTTCATAATGCATTACAGACTGGTGTGAGTATTCTCTCTCTCTCTCTCTCTCTCTCTCTCTCTCTCTCTCTCTCTCTCTCTCTCTCTCTCTCTCTCTCTCCTCTCTCTCTCTCTCTCTCTCTCTCTCATCCCTGCTGCTACTTGATGAGGTCACTAGGTGTTGTGTTAAGGCTGCTACAATATCATTGAGTTACACAGCTACTTTAGCTGTACTTTAGCTACAGCTTTTAAATGTTTGTTATAAAACAGCATTCAACATGAGGCAGACAGCTCTTACTTTTCTCCAGTGTGTCAGCAAGCTCCTTCTGGTTAATTTTCCTCAGGACATGCAGAGTGATCTTCAGAGCCCCCTCTCTGGCACTGCTCTCCTGCTTCTCATCTTCAGCATCCACCACTTCCTTATCCTGCTTCTGACTCTCAAAGCCTTCTGGGAGTTCTGGACTAAGAATCCTCTTGAACATCTTCAGCTCGTTCTTCACAAATGTCATAATATTCTCTTCAAGCAACTGAAATAAATCAAGTAAATAAGTAAGCAAGAGACTAAATGCTTTCTCATTAACACATGAAATGAATGATTGACAGATCAACTTTACTTGAGGTAAACAAAAACAAATGTACATAACAGGACCACATACACTGAATATGGAGGCCAGGTCTGTTTGATGACTCTGGGAAGACTGACCACTGAGAATCTCTGACTCTGATCTCTCCTGTTGGTTTCTGTGGACAAAACATGAGATTACATCTCCTCATCCAGGGAGTGCACACACACACACACACACACACACACACACACACACACACACACACTGACCATGACCCATGAGTTCTTCTTTACTTTGTTCACTAGAAAAGTCTCCCTCTCTAAAGTTTAGAGGAGGTTCCATAGACCAGTCACTCTTCATGGACACACAGCTGGGTACAGGGGAGGCTGGTCTCTCCTGCTTGATTGGGCTTCAACACACAACAGAGACAAACATTACATCTCTCTCATCTACTCTGAACTCAGATGGGGAAAACAAGAGTTTCATTCCAAAACGCTATATATCCATTTTCAGAAATGTTGGTAAATTAGCTTCTATTGTTTAAAGAAATTATGAAAGAGATTGGTGTGTTTTTTCACTAGCTAATCATGGCATGGGGTTGTTCAATGACAGACATGTGTTTGATTAAAATCTATCACTTAATGGCTTCATCATTCAGAGAGACAAATGTTTTTTTTGCAAAATGCTATATATCTGCCTCACTCTCAGAGAAATAAGTAGTACTGCTAGATTTGTAGAACACCAAGTGCGTCGTTAGATGCTTTTTTGCCCTCCGTGTGACTTTATACACAGAAGATCTCCCCTAAAACATAGAATCACATGGTTTATCCGTCTTTTTTGACCACCGATAAATTCAGAAGAAAGTTGACTTGAATTGATTCAAACAAGTGATGTATAAAATGATGCTTCAAATGAAAACCGAGATGACTGTATTAAAATATAAACAGTAGGCTATAGGCCTATTTCAATCATATTGAAATATATAAAATGTTCAATATATTGAGTTCTATTTTGCTACTTGTAGGCTACTGTCTGTAATTTGTCTCAATATATTTCATGATGTGTAGCCTAACATGTGCACAATGATGTGCCAAATCTGTGATTTAGTGCATTTTTATTGGGTAAGCATTAGAATAAACTACCTCAATATTTGCAGCCGTAGGTAGTAATATCTTTCTAGAAGCTGATCCGTGGTCAGTATTGTGAAATAATTATAATGTTAAGGAAAGATTTTAATGGACAAAACTGATCCGAGAGCTGCGCTCCCCTTCTTTTGATCCTATCAGTATCGATACATGCTCCACCGGACGTGATACCTTGTCATGCTGCTGATCCAGTTTCTACTTGTCTGCCTGCGGATCTGGAACTCTGACCTGTTCAACGGACGTGTGACCTTGTCCCAAAACCTGCTGTTTCGACCCTCTCTCTCTCTCCTCTCCTTCTCTCTCCCTACCACACCTGCTGTCTCGACCTCTGAATGCTCGGCTGTGAAAAGCCAAATGACATTTACTCCTGAGGTGCTGAAGTGTTGCACCCCCTCTATAACCACAGTGATTATTATTTGACCCTGTTGGTCATCTATGGCTCCCGAGTGGCACAGAGGTCTAAGGCACTGAATCTCAATGCTTGAGGCGTCACTGCAGACCCCCTGGTTCGATTCCAGGCTGTATCACAACCGGCCGTGATTGGGAGTCCTTTAGGGCGGTGCACAATTGGCCCAGCGTCGTCTGGGTTTGGCTGGTGTAGGCCATCATTCCATATAAGAATTTGTTCTTAACTGATTTGCCTAGTTAAATAAAGGTAAAAAAAAAAAATCTATGAACATTTTAAAATCTTGAAGAACGATCTGTACGTAATGGCCATATCCTCTTATAATCTCCCCCCAGCACAGCCAGAAGAGGACTGGCCACCCCTCAGAGCCTGGTTCCTCTCTAGGTTTCTTCCTAGGTTCCTGCCTTTCTAGGGAGTTTTTTCCTAGCCACAGTGCTTCTACATCTGCATTGCTTGCTCTTTGTGGTTTTAGACTGGGTTTCTATATAAGCACTTGGTGACAACTGCTGATGTAAAAAATGTCTTCTGGGAATGCATATGAAGCAAACCAGGCCAGGGTTTGGGGTTTGAGAAGTCAATGAGAGGTAAAAATGACTTCCTTAGTTGTTCATTTTGAAAATGTTCTGTCTTAAGTAGTTTAACAAACTGACACATTTTCATGTTAGTCAAAAACAACTTTATATCGAAGGAGTGCCTTTGAGTTGACGGCCTGCACATGTGCAGTTCGGCACAAGACGACCATTAGACCCATTGACATATTTCTGCGCATGAGCTTCAAATCAAATCAAATTGTATTTCTCACATGCGCCGAATACAACAGTGGTACACTTTACCGTGAAATGCTTACTTACGAGCCCTTTCCCAACAATGCAGAGTGAAAAAGTCACAAAAATTAGCTAAATAATAAAAGGAAATTGTTACATAATAAAATAACAATAATGAGGCTATAAGGAGTACTGAGTCAATGTGCAGGGGTACCAGGAAGTTGAGGTAATTGAGGTAATATGTACATGTAGGTAGGGGTAAAAGTGACTAGGCAATCAGGATAGAGATTACATCTCCTCATCCAGGGAGTGCACACACACACACACACACACACACACACACACACACACACACACACACACACACACAGGGAGGGAATGTTGTGTTTGTTTAATATTGTTTCAGGACTATGAAAATGGAAAAAAAGGATTAGCCTATGGATTATGAAAACAACAAAAATAAATGGGAAAATGGGAGAGGAGAAATGACTAGAGACAGTGTTGTTTAACTCACTGACCATGACCCATGAGTTCTTCTTACCTTTGTTCAGTAGAAAAGTCTCCCTCTCTAAACTTTATAGGAGGATTCATAGACCGGTCACTCTTCATGGACACACAGCTGGGTACAGGGGAGGCTGGTCTCTCCTGCTTGATTGGACTTCAACACAACAGAGACAAACATTACGTCTCTCATCTACTCTGAACTCAGATTTGGAAACATAACAAGAGTTTCATTTTAAAACGCTACATATCCATTTTCAGAAATGTTCGTAAATTAGCTTCTATTGTTTAAAGAAATTATCAATATAAATGGTTGTGTTTTTTCACTATCTAATCATGGCATGGTGTTGTTCAATGACAGACATGTGTTTGTTTAAAATCGATCACTTAATGGCTTCATTTCAGATAGACAAATGTTTTTTTTTTTGCATTTCTGTTTGGGGTTTTAGACTGGGTTTCTATTTAAGCACTTTGTGACAACTGCTGATGTAGAAAATGTCTTTCTGGGAATACATATGAAGCAGACCAGGCCAGGGTTTGGGGTTTGAGATGTCAATGAGAGATAAAAATGACTTCCTTAGTTGTTCATTTAGAAAATGTTCTGTCTTAAGTAGTTTAACAAACTGACACATTTTCATGTTAGTCAAAAACAACTTTATATCGAAGGAGTGCCTTTGATTTGACGGCCTGCACATGTGCAGTTCAGCACAAGACGACCATTAGACCCAATCAATTAACATTAATTGAGTCACCTCTGGTCGAGAAAAATGTATTTTCCTAGTACATTCATTGTCAGATTTCATCAACCAGCAGCGAGCACTCTGCCTTCTCGAACAAGTAGCCAACTCAGCCCCGATAAAAAGCTTGTGCCGTCAGCGGCAGCGAGTACTCTGCCTTCTAGCGCAAGCGAGGGGCATGTTGAGGTACATTTGCATGATGTAATTTATTGGCGGGCTGGAAGATGCACTCTTGTCTTATCTATTCCGAGGTTGTTTACTCCCAATATCAGATATTAAGATCATTTTTTATAATACATGAATACTAGGATTGAGGTTAAAGCATCTGACTAGTGATTATTTACCCGGGGTTCAACACCTGCTATAGTCACTATTTAATTGCTCTTCCAAAAGCAACACAGGCCTAATACGAGATATATAGCTAACTAAAGTAATGAGTGACCATCTTAGAAAATCATGGGACATATAGTCTTTGGTTGCATGCTATTTTATGTGATCATATTGCTGCTTGTAGTCTATAGCTGATGCTTCGTGGTCATATGCTGCCATCTATTGGAAATATTTAGCAATTAAAAGTGATTAATTCAAGTACCACCTGATTAGACAACAATCACCCCATTATATCCATTTGTTTTGCAACTCTGTGAACCTGTGCAGCATTCGCTCAATTTGATGGCTACTAATAAAGATGTCGATGCATATCAAATTACCCAGAGGCCATTTAGAAACAACAAATCAAAGAACATTTGTTATTTCTTAATAAAAAAATGTATTCTGGCTGTTCAAATCGGCCACCTCTTGAAGAAGAGGACAGGGACATGTTTAGGTTGTACACCTTTTTCTGAAAACATGGTTAACCATGACCAGAAAATGTTCAACGTTTCATGGCTTTTCGCCAGCCATCGCTAGCGCTATGGGTTACCACAAGGTGTACACAGGTGAACTGTGAGCCATAAGTAGGCATAACCTTGTTAATAGTAAATGACTTGAGGTAAACCTACAGGGATAACGCTCACCAAATAACCGTAACCTTGTTAATAATAAGTTACCTGAGGTAAACCTACAGGTTTAATGCTCACCAAGTAGCCATAACCTTGTTAATAATAAGTTACCTGAGGTAAACCTACAGGGTTAATGCTCACCAAGTATTTGTAACCTTGTTAATAATAAGTTACCTGAGGTAAACCTACAGGGTTAACGCTCACCAAGTAGCTGTAACCTTGTTAATAATAAGTTACCTGAGGTAAACCTACAGGGTTAAAGCAGGCAGGTCTCATTGATAACAATAGTGAAGCTGGCATTGTGACGCAGAACAATGGGCTGGGAATAGAATGTTCTGAAGGCTAGTCGGTGCCACGGAGCTCAATAGAACTAAAATAAGGCCTGTTGTTTCACGATTACTTCATAACCAGGGACAGAAGGTAATATTATGAAACTGGGCTCCATGGCGGATGCAATGAACTACTGTTTATTAGAAGAAAACGTTAAAAATTTCATGTGTCCAGTCTACTTGAGGCGCCTCGAAAATAATTTTCAAAAGTTCGGTCCTTGGACACAGAGGGGTTAAACACTAAGTTACCGTCCATCTAGTGAAGAGAGGAGAACCGGACAGAGGGAGCGTAGGCCAGCATCCGTCAACGAGAGAGGGTAGACAAATGATAGATAGACAAATGTTTTTTTTTGCATTTTCTGTTTGGGGTTTTAGACTGGGTTTCTATTTAAGCACTTTGTGACAACTGCTGATGTAGAAAATGTCTTCTGGGAATACATATGAAGCAGACCAGGCCAGGGTTTTGGGGTTTGAGATGTCAATGAGAGATAAAAATGACTTCCTTAGTTGTTCATTTAGAAATGTTCTGTCTTAAGTAGTTTAACAAACTGACACATTTTCATGTTAGTCAAAAAAACAACTTTATATCGAAGGAGTGCCTTTGATTTGACGGCCTGCACATGTGCAGTTCAGCACAAGACGACCATTAGACACAATCAATTAACATTCATTGAGTCACCTCTGGTCGAGGAAAAATGTATTTTCTAGTACATTCATTGTCAGATTTCATCAACCAGCATCGAGCACTCTGCCTTCTCGTACAAGTAGCCAACTCAGCCCCGATAAAAAGCTTGTGCCGTCAGCGGCAGCGAGTACTCTGCCTTCTAGCGCAAGCGAGGGGCATGTTGATGTACATTTGCATGATGTAATTTATTGGCGGGCTGGAAGATGCACTCTTGTCTTATCTATTCCGAGGTTATTTACTCCCAATATCAGATATTAAGATCATTTTTTATAATACATGAATACTAGGGTTGAGGTTAAAGCATCTGACTAGTGATTATTTACCCGGGGTTCAACACCTGCTATAGTCACTATTTAATTGCTCTTCCAAAAGCAACACAGGCCTAATACGAGATATATAGCTAACTAAAGTAATGAGTGACCATCTTAGAAAATCATGGGACACATATAGTCTTTGGTTGCATGCTATTTTATGTGAATCATATTGCTGCTTGTAGTCTATAACTGATGCTTCGTGGTCATATGCTGCCATCTATTGGAAATATTTAGCAATTAAAAGTGATTAATTCAAGTACCACCTGATTAGACAACAATCACCCCATTATATCCATTTGTTTTGCAACTCTGTGAACCTGTGCAGCATTCGCTCAATCAATTTGATGGCTACTAATAAAGATGTCGATGCATATCAAATTACCCAGAGGCCATTTAGAAACAACAAATCAAAGAACATTTGTTTTTTCTTAAAAAAAATGTATTCTGGCTGTTCAAATCGGCCACCTCTTGAAGAAGAGGACAGGGACATGTTTAGGTTGTACACCTTTTTCTGAAAACATGGTTAACCATGACCAGAAAATGTTCAACGTTTCATGGCTTTTTCGCCAGCCATCGCTAGCGCTATGGGTTTACCACAAGGTGTACACAGGTGAACTGTGAGCCATAAGTAGGCATAACCTTGTTAATAGTAAATGACTTGAGGTAAACCTACAGGGATAACGCTCACCAAATAACCGTAACCTTGTTTAATAATAAGTTACCTGAGGTAAACCTACAGGTTTAATGCTCACCAAGTAGCCATAACCTTGTTAATAATAAGTTACCTGAGGTAAACCTACAGGGTTAATGCTCACCAAGTATTTGTAAACCTTGTTAATAATAAGTTACCTGAGGTAAACCTACAGGGTTAACGCTCACCAAGTAGCTGTAACCTTGTTAATAATAAGTTACCTGAGGTAAAACCTACAGGGTTAAAGCAGGCAGGTCTCATTGATAACAATAGTGAAGCTGGCATTGTGACGCAGAACAATGGGCTGGGAATAGAATGTTCTGAAGGCTAGTCGGTATGCCACGGAGCTCAATAGAACTAAAATAAGGCCTGTTGTTTCACGATTACTTCATAACCAGGGACAGAAGGTAATATTATGAAACTGGGCTCCATGGCGGATGCAATGAACTACTGTTTATTAGAAGAAAACGTTAAAAATTTCATGTGTCCAGTCTACTTGAGGCGCCTCGAAAATAATTTTCAAAAGTTCGGTCCTTGGACACAGAGGGGTTAAACACTAAAGTTACCGTCCATCTAGTGAAGAGAGGAGAACCGGACAGAGGGAGCGTAGGCCAGCATCCGTCAACGAGAGAGGGAGAAGCCCTCCACGGTATTTAACAGATGGAAGAAACAACCAGGGAGCTCCATCGGTCCACAAGAAATGCAGGCAGCCGGTGATGATGTAGTGGTAGCTAGGATAACTAGGATGCTGCTGGTAGAGTAGCTAGCTTAGCTAGCTGTACCGACTAGCTTGGCTAACTACGAGGTCGTTCGTCTGTCTCTCGTCTCGAGGATGATGACGAATCCGGAGAACCACAAAATGAAACAAGGATAGTGTCGTAGTAAATATATAATGTTATAGCTTGGTCTGACTAAAATCTTGTGCATGACCCATTTTGCGTTGGGCCTTTGTATTTAATACAATGCACAAAAGACTTCTATCTTGTCAGCCTTATCAGCAGGTGGCTATGAACAACACCCACGCCATAGGTCTCTCAGTTCTTCCAACTCACGAGTTCTTGCTCTGAGGACACACACACACACACCCCCCACACACACACACACATACACACACACACACACACACACACACACACACACACACACACACACATACACACACATACACACACACACACACACACACACACACATACACACACACACAAATCCTCTTCTCTTAGGCTGAACATCTGAAGACAGAGAACCCGACTCAGAGCCAATGCAACAGTGATACTAACCTGGAGGGGACCTCGCCCAACTCATCAGGACCAATCAGAAGATCAGAACTACTAGAATCAACCTACTTCATTTTTATTGTATAAAATGTCAGCACACAATGTTTAGGGGCTCTCTCAGATATCTCCCTACGAGATTGACGAACGGGTCCGTGCACGCGATTCCAGATATCTTTACCTCTGAATAAACTGCCTTATATTATACAATTATCCACCTTGTCCAAAAGGTCTCTACTTGGTCTCCGTTCTCCAGTAAACTTGTTTTATCAACAATAGCGAGTGAAAAGGATCTGGCTACACTCATACTGTCACTAACCAAAAAGCAAATTGAACAATAAACGTCGGTGTCTCAACACTGTAACGAACTCCGTCGTTATTCCCAAGATCACCTCAGACCACTCTGCGCGTAACTGGACAATATGCTTGGCGCCACACCGTACGTGGACGCGGACAGTTCCAGAACGCAGACATGAGGCAGAGCAAACACAATAAACTAAAAGCAGTCTTTAAAGTCGGGTACATTAGTAATATTCTTTTTTTATTATGTCAAAAAAAAAATAACAGTTTTTTAAAACAATATTTTGAGATCTGGGCCCATATCCAAAAAGCGTCTCAGAGTAGAAAATGTGTCGTATAAGTGCTGAGAATAAAGCCGTTTTAGTCCTACTCTTATGGGTATAAATTAAAGCTATGCATGAAGCCTCTTTATTCATAAGCGTCCCACCTAGTTGGCAGATATTTAGGACACCTCATGAGCTGTACTAAACCAGTTAAGAGGTACCAGCAGGTGTCTTGATAATAGAAACATGCAGTGAGTCAGTGGTTCCTGTGCCACATGTAATTGCTTTGGAGCAGTGGCGACCTGTCATTCAGGGCAGAGCCCCACCTGTTTAGCAGATGCTCTTACCCAGAGCGATTTACAGTAAGTGCATTCATCTTAAGATAGCTAGGTGAGACAACCAGATAATACAGTCAAATATACAGGATACGAACATTCAATTTCAGCTAAACAATGGATATATAGCGTTTTGCAATAAAAATCTAAAATCTATTAATTAAACATCTGAGAACAGTAATATTGATATATAATATATATAAGCAACCATTTCTGATTAAAAAACACATGTGAAAAATTGTGGAAATAGCATTTAGGAAATAAACTCTTAATAATTCTTAACAAAATTGTCATCTCACCTCTTAGCTTTGGTGTCATGTTCCCCAGAGAGACTCATTTTAGAGGCAGGGCCCCCCCTCCTCTCTCTCCCCAGAGATACTCATTTTAGAGGCAGGCCCCCCCTCCTCTCTCTCCCCAGAGAGACTCATTTTAGACCACTGACCCCTAAACAGAGATCCAACATGTTGGCTGTAGTTAACACAGTAATTCTTGAATGTGAATTGTTATCATTTATTAATTATCTCTTACAAAACATTTACTAACAGACATATCGAAACAGTCAGGTGATTTAATGCAATCACATGAATATGTAGTTGTGACATCTCTTGGCCATGTCACACACTTATTTGTATTCATTAAAAGTCGGCCATTTATTATTTTTGAATCTGTTATTTTCTAAACATATCTGAGAATGTAGACAGAAGGGCTAAAACAGGCCTGATTGATCTGGGGGGGATCAGTGATCTATACAGAAAGGTTTTTTGCAACAATTAAGAGATGTTATATTATTTAAAGTAGGCTAGGTTATAATGTATAACAGTTTTTTTGTTGTTGTGTAAAGCAGATCAAGGTCATATACCTCAGCCAGTGGCGACCCGTCATTCAGGGCAGGTGGCCTTTCCTGTTTTGCATGTTATTTTGGCATTAATACGTGTCACATATCAGTTTGCAAAAAACATTTTATAAAATATATACATATATCATTGAGTTAATATAGCCGCATACAAGCATGGTCTCTTTTTTCTTGAGTAAGGCAGCTCCAAAATGCAGGTGTTTCAGCCTAGCTCAGTGCTTTCTGTGGTGGTGGGGCAAGCCAGAAGAAAATACAGAGCGTTGCTTCGTGATTGGCTCAGTGTTCTGTCACTCATGGGGACACTACGTCACTGCCAAGTCTAAGGGTAGAGCTAGAAAATTCAAGCCCCTTCGGTGCTGCCATAGAGTTACATTAGAAGTGCCCATCCAAGAAGGTCATTGGCCAACAGATAAAATGACGTCAAATCACATTATACCTACAGTAGCTTTGATTGGACTGATCAGGTCAACATCATACTTTCAAAATCTTAGCTAGCAGTCATCATCATGAATCAAGTCGACAATCTACAGGCAAATCCTTTTTAATCCTTTTAAATATGAAGAGAAATAATGAAGAGAAATTATAGGACAGCTGTTGGGACTCTGCTGTTGGGACTCTGCTGTTGGGACTCTGCTGTTGGGACTCTGCTGTTGGGACTCTGCTGTTGGGACTCTGCTGTTGGGACTCTGCTGTTGGGACTCTGCTGTTGGGACTCTGCTGTTGGGACTCTGCTGTTGGGACTCTGCTGTTGGGACTCTGCTGCTGTTGGGACTCTGCTGTTGGGACTCTGCTGTCGGGACTCTGCTGTTGGGACTCTGCTGTTGGGACTCTGCTGTTGGGACTCTGCTTTATGTAGGCCCTAACAGTTTGTGGGCACCGTTTGTCACCGTTATAGTGCAATGAATGTATTGTTTTAGTGTTGTGTTGTGGAGTGGCTTTGCTGGCATGCATCCCCCTTTATTTATGTTTTGCCCCACCAAGATTGACATGCTAAAATCACCACTGACCTCAGCTATAGCCTAGATGACCAGCCTAAACCTGTTCAGATCAGTTCCCATAACGTTATAGACCTAACAGTAGCAGGACAGAGCTTGTAGCCTAGGCATGGTATTTTACACACAATTTCAAACGGAGACCATCAGGTTGGTCAGCATGATAAGTGATCATAGCTCAAACCTACTCTGACTATTGAATGTCTGACGTCGACCTAACCTTATAATAGTTTATAGTTTAGCCTTGACCTACGAGAGTCTGCCCGTCTTACCTACATATCAACACATTTATCCAACTTCTAATGTTACAGAGAAATATGTGCCACAGTTTCAACAGCCATTGTGTAACTGCGTAGGCTACACACTTACTTTCACGTTCATATGAGGAAATCACATAACTTCTTACAGTCGCTGGTGCAGCCGCCTGTTCTCTTGCAGATGAAGTAGCTTTTATAGGCAACTCATTCAACCAGCCTAAACAACAGTAAATAAAAGATGTCAAATGGTCAAAAGTCAATCCTGATATAGCCATGTACATCAAAGAGAGGTGTATTGCTACAGATGTAGGATCTTAATTTGAGCCAGTTTGCTACAGCAGGAAAATAATCCTGCAGCAACAGGACATTTGAATCATTATGTGGATTATAATTAATGAACAATTTTATAATAGAAAAATTGAGTTGATCATCTTCAGAAACATTTCTTAAAGCTTAAATACACTCAAATACACTACACATTTTAGTTCTCTTGCAACAGGGTGATCAAATTAAGATCCTACATCTGTACATAGATTATGTTTTTATCTAAATAAGGCAGTTTGAGTTATTAGCAATGACGTTGCAACTGTCAGCTGCTGTAAACCTATGTGATTGGATGTTATAGACCCCCATCTGAACAGTTTCTTTCCCCATGCTGTAGCCCTCACCAACTGGCCATCTGGCCCATAGAGACTAAAGGACTATACACTCTATGCTGCACACCACATCAAGCCATCTCTGAACTGTACACTACCATCTGGTCCATAGAGACTAAAGGACTATACACTCTACGCTGCTCACCACATCAAGCCATCTCTGAACTGTACACTACCATCTGGCCCATAGAGACTAAAGGACTATACACTCTATGCTGCACACCACATCAAGCCATCTCTGAACTGTACACTACCATCTGGTCCATAGAGACTGAAGACTAAAGGACTTTACACTCTACGCTGCTCACCACATCAAGCCATCTCTGAACTGTACACTACCATCTGGTCCATAGAGACTAAAGGACTATACACTCTATGCTGCACACCACATCAAGCCATCTCTGAACTGTACACTACCATCTGGTCCATAGAGACTAAAGACTAAAGGACTTTACACTCTACGCTGCTCACCACATCAAGCCATCTCTGAACTGTACACTACCATCTGGTCCATAGAGACTAAAGGACTATCCACTCTACGCTGCTCTCACCACATCAAGCCATCTCTGAACTGTACACTACCATCTGGCCCATAGAGACTAAAGGACTATACACTCTATGCTGCACACCACATCAAGCCATCTCTGAACTGTACACTACCATCTGGTCCATAGAGACTAAAGGACTATACACTCTATGCTGCTCACCACATCAAGCCATCTCTGAACTGTACACTACCATCTGGTCCATAGAGACTAAAGGACTATACACTCTATGCTGCACACCACATCAAGCCATCTCTGAACTGTACACTAAATAACTGAACTATACTGCATTAGCACTCTGTTCATCTCTCTTAGATATATTTATACTGGTACTGTACATGTGGACATCCACTGTATTCCCACTGTACTGTATATCTGTATATCAACTGTATTCCCACTGTACTGTATATCTGTATATCAACTGTATTCCCACTGTACTGTATATCTGTATACCAACTGTATTCCCACTGTACTGTATATCTGTATACCAACTGTATACCCACTGTACTGTATATCTGTATACCAACTGTATTCCCACTGTACTGTACTGTATATCTGTATACCAACTGTATTCCCACTGTACTGTATATCTGTATATCCACTGTTCATTCTCTTATAGCTCTATGCTCACTCTTCCTAGTTGTGTTTAATGTTGTACAGACATTTGTGTAAACTCTTCTGTCTGTATTCTGTCTCTAAACGTTGTCTATCACTATCACCATGTAGAATTATGTGTACAGATGTAGGATCTTAATTTGATCACCCCCCCACTGCAGAATAACTTTCCCGCAATGCAGGAAATGTAAAACTTGTAGTGTATTTGAGGTTTTAAAAGGCTTCTGAAGTTTGTAATTTCCACTTAGAAATGTCAGACTTGAGTTTCCCTTAATAGAAATGTAACAACCGCTACAAAAATGTCCATTAATTATAATTCACATAATAATTCACATTTCCTGTTGCTGCAGGAATATTTTCCTGCTGTAGCAAACTGGCTCAAATTAAGATCCTACATATGTACATGCAAATGTACTTGGCGAATAAAGGTGATTCTGATTCTACAAAGGTTGAGTCTCTAGATTCCCTTGCTGCTCTGGGGAAAATAATGAAATGAAATCATGGGCGATTTAAACTGGGCCTGGTTATCTCCCAACTCTGAGGCCATGTCATTTGTTATATTTCACCCAATTGATAAAGGAAGCTAGAAGGCTGAACCCAGAAGACAACTTTAAATCAACAATTACTGATATTATCCTAAAATCCTTTCACTCATATTGTTGTGTCTCTTTGTTCAACGGACGTCGGGTAGTCTGTGATATTAATAGTGTAGAAAACAGTGGGGCAGGGCAGTGAACCCAGGTCACTGGCGAAAAAGGCAAACACCCTAAGCATCGCAGCAATAGGGTTAAACCTAATTATAACCTGTCTATAGGGTTAAACCTAATTATAACCTGTCTATAGGGTTAAACCTAATTATAACCTGTCTATAGGGTTAAACCTAATTATAACCTGTCTATAGGGTTAAACTTAATTGTAACCTGTCTCACACTGCCCCCTATAAAAGTCCCTGCTTCGACTATTCAGACCCCTCACACATCCGGGTCGTGCATTCTGATGGCCTCACAGACACCATACTACTTCTGACACCAATGTAGCAAACAGCGGGTCAGGGAAGCGAACCCAGGTTGCACGTGTAAAAGTCAAACAACCTACGCATCGCACCAATAGGGTTAACCCACATGGTGGGAATTGGAATGTGGCTCACACTGCCCCCTCCGACCAGGAAGTCGACTACTCACACGTCCGGGCCAGTCTGATGGCCTCACAGCCGCCATTCCACCAATGTAATTCTCTGGCAACAGCTCTGGTGGACATTCCTGCAGTCAGCATGCCAATGGCACGCTCCCTCAAAACCTGAGACATCTGTGGCATTGTGTTTTGTGACAAAACTGCACATTTTCGAGTGGCCTTTTTATTGTCTCCAGCACAAGGTGTACCTGTGTAATGATCATGCTGTTTAATCAGCTTCTTGATATTCCACCCCTGTCAGGTGGATGGATTATCTTGGCAACTGAGAAATGCTCACTAACAGGGATGTTAACAAATGTGTGCACAAAATCGGAGAGAAATATGCTTTTTGTGCACATGGAACATTTCTGGGATATTTTATTTCAGCTCATGAAACATGGGACCAACACTTTACATGTTGCGTTTATATTTTTGTTCTGTATAGATAAAAACACAAAGCTTCCAGCAGAGGTCAGTGCTCTTCTGACACCTGTCAGATGGTAGTGTGATGTCTGAAGCTTCGACCGTCATCATCACGTAGTATTGTTACTTTGATACAAGCATTGATACGTTGTGTCGAATCAGTAGTGCTTTGAAAACTGCAACGGCACATCGTAGCTCTCCGGTATTAATCGTCCAATCCCTAGTGTCCACTGAATGTTGACTAGCAACAAGAAAGTGGTACCTAAAAGACTCCCACCATGAGTGCCCATTGAAGTGGCTCCAGACGAGGACATCTGAAATAAAACCCTCCAACTTACAATATGGAGTAAAAAAACAAGTGGAACAAACCAGACAAAAACCAGACCAAACCAGACCAAAACCAGACCAAACCAAACCAAACCAGACCACACCAGACCAAACCAGACCAAACAAACCAGACAAAACCAAACCAAACAGACCAAACCAAACCAGACCAAACCAGACCAAACCAAAACCAGACCAACCAAACCAGACAAAACCCTGGGAGATACAAGGCAGAAAGACTTTGTTCATCAACTTAAAGAAGCAGAGCTACAAAGAGGTACCAGTCTTTCTAACATATCTAAGGCCAACCAGAACACTGGGCCAGCTGCTCTTCAATATCACATAACAGATGGAACCCTTCTGACTAAAGAGATGACAAGCCAGCACAGGCATAAGCATACTGTCTATTGAGGTGGCGCCAAGAGGTGCGGCCAACGTGCTAACGTCCAACCTCAAAATATAAATGGAAATACCAAAGCCTGTAACAAACATGTAGTCATGACTGATATATTTCACCTCATCTCCCTGTTACTGTTTGTTTAGGTAGTTATAGACAGTGCAGCAACACAAGGCCACATTCCTCTCAGCCCTTCCACTCTCTCAGGCTAATGTGTATTTATTAAAAGTAGACTATTTTTTTCAATCTGTTCTTTTCTAAACGTATCTGAGAATGTAGACAGAAGGGCTAAAATGGACATGATTGATCTGAGGGTGATCAGTGATCCGTACAGAAAGGTTTTTTGCAAGAAGTAAGAGATTTTATATTATGCAAAGTAGGCTAGGTTTTACTGTATAATAGCAGTTTGTTAGTGATATGCAGATCAAGGTCTATACCTCGGCTATAGCATACAATATCCTAGATGACCAGCCTAAACCTGTTCAAATCAGTTCACATAGGTTATCAGTAGCAGGATTGATCACCTACAAATCGGTTTTAACCAGTATATCTAGCTAGCATCATAGTACACCAAGTTCTTTTCTCACACATAGTACACCAAGTTCAGGTTTCAGCATGAGGCAGACATCAACAGCCGAGTTGTAGGCTACTACCTGGGTCGTATTCATTAGTTTACACAGCAGCCAACAGTTTTAAAATGTTGCATAAACAGTTTACTCCAAACGCTGTCCAACGTGACCTAAACGGTTTCTGTTGCCAAACGTTTTGCTATGGTGGGCACTAATGAACACACAGCCTTTCCACAATATTTATTAGTCTCTCTTTCACACAAAATACCGTCCTGAGTGAAAAGAGTTAACAGTAGATTAGAAAGAGAAAATGTTGTTGCTTGTTGTGTTTTAAGCCTGTTTTGAGAAGACAAGTCTATAGACCTATGATACAGTACACTCTTAGAAAAAAGAGTTCCAAAAGGGTCCTCTGGCTGTCCCCACAGGAGAACGCTTTTGGGTTCCAGGTAGAACCCTTCTGGCTTCCATGTAGAACCCTCTGTGGAAAGGATTCTTCATGGAACCCAAAAGGGTTCTACCTAGGACCAAAAAGGGTTCTACAAATGGTTCTCCCATGGGGACAGCTAAAGAACCCTTTTAGATTCTAGATAGTGTAGGGGCGATCACCCTGGGGCACACAGATGGAAACAGAACGAATTCACATCCCGCATCTAATTTATATCCAAAACATTTTAAGGAGAGTAGGCCTATTATAACACTCTGTCCACCAAAATATTCATCAACTATATGAATACACATAACAAAATATCATCAACTATATTAATACACATAACAATATCATCAACTATATTAATATCATAACTATATCATCAACTATATTAATACACATAACATTATCATCAACTATATTAATATCATAGCAATATCATCAACTATATGAATACACATAACAATATTATCAACTATATTAATATCACAACAATATCATCAACTATATGAATACACATAAACAATATCATCAACTATATGAATACACATAACATAACAATATCATCAACTATATTAATATCACAACAATATCATCAACTATATGAATACACATAACAATATCATCAACTATATTAATACACATAACAATATCATCAACTATATTAATACACATAACAATATCATCAACTATATTAATACACATAACAATATCATCAACTATATTAATACACATAACAATATCATCAACTATATTAATATCATAACAATATCATCAACTATATTAATACACATAACAATATCATCAACTATATGAATACACATAACAATATCATCAACTATATTAATATAATAACAATCGTCGTCTTACCTTTTATGTGTCTCTCAATAGAAGCAGAGTCTAGAATGATCATTCGGTCACTGAAAGTTACTTTCGTTTGCTGAACCTATTTACATATCAGGTTCTTCCCTCACACTCACACTCACACTCTCACTCTTACTCTCATTTTCATTTCATTCGTCAGTTCTACCAGCTAATGTGATATTTTTAGATTCCATAACATTTGAGGACATAACTTAAGACGATGTATTTTCAATGTTTTGTTCACCTACAATTTAACCACAAATCTGTCCATCTTTTCCCCTCCCTTTCTGGCTGCCCTCCTCCTTCCCTTCTAAGTTCAAGTGTGTTTATTTATTATATACACATGATATACACTGTGTGTACAAAACATTAGGGATACCTGCTCTTTCCATGACCTAGACTAACCAGGTGAATCCAGGTGAAAGCTATGATCCCTTATTGATGTTACGGAGGACTGTGGTGGTCATGACATTCTGTCAGCCGGTGATTGTCATTCAGATAACTGCCGGTCTCATGCTTATTGTCCTTAACTAACATAAACACGTTTACCATCTCCTGGCTTCCACCCATAGCCTACAAGCCACTGATGCGGACCTTTGGAACATCTACATTTGCAAAAGTCTAATAAATCCCATTGAATATAGCCTACACCATCACAATAACTCTATGTATTTATTTTAGACAGGTATACAGACACATGACATGAAGAAAATGTAGCCTACTTCAGAAGAACACACTCATGAACACAATCATGCTGGCGCCCTCTTATTATCAATGGCTCCTGCACAACTGCTACCACCCACATCAACATTCCATTCCAGGAACGGCCTTGGAGACAGACTGGTCGCTACACGACAACAATCACTGGAAAACAACGACAGTTTCTAGAAATGTACACAAAAGAAACCTGCTTAGTGACAGTCCCTGTTCTCCTGCCTTCTTTAGGGAGAAGAACGTCAACGACAGTTTTGCTAGCTAGCTGGCAAATTTTTCTACCTGGTGTAGCTAGCTAACGTTTTGACCTCATTGGTTCCTCCATGAATGAGGTGTGGCATCAAAGTAACGTGATGACCACTTCAAGGTCGTAGGCTTTCATAATATAATTTCTATAGAATATATAATATTCATTCATTTAAAAAAAGTGTTAACCACAAAGTATGGGCTTGTTGTTTTGTTTTGGATTTATTGCTTTCATGTTTATTATTGTTGTTTCATGTTTCATGTTTAATATTGTTGTTTCATGTTTCATGTAGGCCTAATTAAAATGTAAATTGCCTCATGCAGCGCGACACATCTCCTTCGCATAGAGTTGATCAGGCTGCTGCCCACACGACGCCAGTACATTTGAAACCGGATTAATCTGTGAAGAGCACACTTCTCCAGCGTGCCAGTGGCCATCGAAGGTGAGCATTTGCCCGATGTAGTCGGTTATGACACCGAACTGCAGTAAGGTCAAGACCCTGGTGAGGACGACGAGTACGCAGATGAGCTTCCCTGAGACTGTTTCTGACAGTTTGTGCAGAAATTATTTGGTTGTGCAAACCCACAGTTTCATCAGCTGTCCGGGTGGATGGTTTCAGACGATCCCACAGGTGAAGAAGCCGGATGTGGAGGTCCTGGGCTGACGTGATTACACGTGGTCTGCGGTTGTGAGGCCGGTTGGACGTACTGCCAAATTCTCTAAAACAACGTTGGAGGCGCTTATGGTAGTGAAATTAACATTCAACATTAAATTCTCATTCAACAGCTCTGGTGGACATTCATGCAATCAGGATGCCAATTGCATGCTCCCTCAAAACTTGATACATCTGTGGCGTTGTGTTGTGTGACAAAACTGCACATTTTAGAGTGCCGTTTTATTGTCCCCAGCACAAAGTGCACCTGTGTAATGATCATGCTGTTTAATCAGCTTCTTGATATGACACATCTGTCAATATTAAACATCAAACATGAAACAACACGAATACACATGAAAACAATGAATCCAAAACAAAACAACAAGCCCATACTTTGTGGTTAACACTTTATTTAAATGAATGGATATTATCCATATATTCTATAGATATTATATTATGAAAGCCTACGACCTTGAAGTGGTCACCGCTTTACTTTGATGCCACACCTTTATTGGAAAGATTTGATTCGGGCACATCCATTATTCACCCTACTCACACACAATATTAAAAATGTATTTGCATGCGAGGTGTGACAGCAAAGTATGCTATGGTCAAAGTTAACATTTTAAGTTTAAACCAATTAAATAACCATTGGTTACCAACTGCCACAGACAGATGGAAGCAGGGAGTTCCATTGTCTGTGTGCTGCCCTGGAGAATGTCCTGTTGCCAAAACGGTGAAGGTTGGGTTTGGGGATAATGAGATGAGATGTCCAGCAGTGGAAGACCTGAGTGACCCAGTGGGTTGGATGATGAGATGTCCAGCAGTGGAAGACCTGAGTGACCCAGTGGGTTGGATGATGAGATGTCCAGCAGTGGAAGACCTGAGTGACCCAGTGGGTTGGATGATGAGATGTCCAGCAGTGGAAGACCTGAGTGACCCAGTGGGTTGGATGATGAGATGTCCAGCAGTGGAAGACCTGAGTGACCCAGTGAGTTTGTGGGGGAAGTAAGGGGGAGGTTCTCTTGATCACCAAGGTCAGCAGGGAATGGGGACATTCACATCATGTCGTCCAATGGAGGGAATCACCAGACCAGAACTCAAAGAAAATATTTCTTTATCAGAAATGTTCTAGTCAAATTACCAAAAGGTAACTGCAAAAGTGCCAAATCACTGTCACTTCCTATAATAACATGACACTTATCAGAATGTTTTCTTGCTGATATCACAACACAGGCTGTCATTGGAAAATACATACAGTGAAAAGGAAAACAGCAAATCTAGGATCAAATGACTGCAGGCTGGAAATAGACTGACTTTACAGACCTTATGGAAGTGGTGAACTGGGACAATTAGTGAAAAACCATGGGCAGTCAGTCACCAGATATTCAGACAGAGGGGGTTTGTTCATGCAAGAACCAATGGGGTCAAAATTAGCTAAAATTAGCCAGCTAGCTAGCAAAACTTTCCTAGATGTTCTTCTCCCTAAAGAATGCAGGAGAACAGGGACTACCACTTAGCAGGAGTTTTTTGTGTACATTTGGAGAAACTGTTGATATGGGTGGTAGTAGTCATGTGGAACCTATTGATAATAAGAGGGCGTCAGCATATTGAAAGGTTCCTCCAGGAACCTTTTCACCTTCAGGTTCCTCCAAGAACCATTTATGATAAGAAAGGTTCAAATATGAACCCATTGATCAGGAAAGGTTCCCAGAGGAACTCTCCAAAGGTAAGAACCTTTTTTACATTTCAACTTTTTCCTAATTGAACCCTAATTCTTAGTGTGTTCTTCTGAAATAGGCTACATTTTCTTAATGTCATGTTTCTTTAGACCTGTCTAAAATAAATAATTTTACATTTTAGTCATTTAGCAGACGCTCTTATCCAGAGCGACTTACAGTTAGTGAATGCATACATTTTCATACTGGAGTTATTGTGATGGTGTAGGCTATATTGAATGGATTTATTAGACTTTTTAAATGTAGATGTTCCAAAGGTCTGCCATCAGTGGCTTGTAGGCTATGCGTGGAATCCAGGAGATGCTAAATGTGTTGATGTTAATTAAGGGTTAATTACCATGAGACTGTCAGTATCTGAATGACAATTACCGGCTGACAGAATGTCATGACCGACACAGCTTTAAGTGACATCAATAAGGGATCATAGCTTTCACCTGGATTCACCTGGTTAGTCTAGGTCATGGAAAGAGCAGGTATTCCTAATGTTTTGTCCACACAGTGTATATCATGTGTATATAATAAATAAACACACTTGAACTTAGAAGGGAAGGAGGAGGGCAGCCATAAAGGAGAAAAGATGGCCAGCTTTGTGGTTAGATTGTAGGTGAACATAACTTAGAAAATACACAGGCCCTTAAGTAATGTGTCCTCAAATATTATTTCATCTAAAAATCTCACATTAGCTGACGAAATGAAATGAATCATAGAGGTCTTATAACTTATTCCATTCTACAGGTCCATTTGTTTTGTCTCGTGTTTATATTAATATACCCTAGGGGCCATGTAGCTTCGTATCTGTCATGATTGGAGTTGTGTTGAGCTGTTATGCCTTTATAGTTTGAGTTGCCTTGGTCCTGTCAGTATACAGTAACTTTAAAGAGGAACTGCACCTAAAAAAAACACTTCTCATTTAGAAAACAGCCCTCTGTGGGACCGAAATGAGTGAGAAACATTCATTCTTCTGTCAAAAATTGACTACAGAATGATAAAGAGGCTGGCAGATGACGGCTGGCAGCACACAAGTAATCATCCATTTGGAGTGAAGCTGCACGCCACCCGGTCCTAATGTCTGTGGGACATTTGAGTTGACTTTAGATATCTCTATGCGGCTAGTTAGGGACCATCTGTAAATTACACAATGACCCTGATATAGGCTATCCAAAGCCAGTCAGATGACATGTCCCTAATAGACCCTGATCTAGCCTAGTCCAAAACTAGACCCTGATATAGCCTATCCAAAGGCAGTCAGGTGACATGTCCCTAACTAGACCCTGATATAGGCTATCCAAAGGCAGTCAGGTGACATGTCCCTAACTAGACCCTGATATAGGCTATCCAAAGCCAGTCAGGTGACATGTCCCTAACTAGACCCTGATATAGGCTATCCAAAGGCAGTCAGGTGACATGTCCCTAACTAGACCCTGATATAGGCTAATCCAAAGGCAGTCAGGTGACATGTCCCTAACTAGACCCTGATATAGGCTATCCAAAGCCAGTCAGGTGACATGTCCCTAACTAGACCCTGATATAGGCTATCCAAAGCCAGTCAGGTGACATGTCCCTAACTAGACCCTGATATAGGCTATCCAAAGGCAGTCAGGTGACATGTCCCTAACTAGACCCTGATATAGGCTATCCAAAGGCAGTCAGGTGCATGTCCCTAAACTAGACCCTGATATAGGCTATCCAAAGGCAGTCAGGTGACATGTCCCTAACTAGCCCCTGATATAGGCTATCCAAAGGCAGTCAGGTGACATGTCCCTAACTAGACCCTGATATAGGCTATCCAAAGGCAGTCAGGTGACATGTCCCTAACTAGACCCTGATATAGGCTATCCAAAGGCAGTCAGGTGACATGTCCCTAACTAGACCCTGATATAGGCTATCCAAAGGCAGTCAGGTGACATGTCCCTAACTAGACCCTGATATAGGCTATCCAAAGGCAGTCAGGTGACATGTCCCTAACTAGACCCTGATATAGGCTATCCAAAGGCAGTCAGGGAACATGTCCCTAACTAGACCCTGATATAGGCTATCCAAAGGCAGTCAGGTGACATGTCCCTAACTAGACCCTGATATAGGCCTATCCAAAGGCAGTCAGGTGACATGTCCCTAACTAGACCCTGATATAGGCTATCCAAAGGCAGCCAGGTGACGTGTCCCTAACTAGACCCTGATATAGGCTATCCAAAGGCAGTCAGGTGACATGTCCCTAACTAGACCCTGATATAGGCTATCCAAAGGCAGTCAGGTGACATGTCCCTAACTAGACCCTGATATAGGCTATCCAAAGCCAGTCAGGTGACATGTCCCTAACTAGACCCTGATATAGGCTATCCAAAGGCAGTCAGGTGACATGTCCCTAACTAGACCCTGATATAGGCTATCCAAAGGCAGCCAGGTGACATGTCCCTAACTAGACCCTGATATAGGCTATCCCAAGGCAGTCAGGTGACATGTCCCTAACTAGACCCTGATATAGGCTATCCAAAGGCAGTCAGGTGACATGTCCCTAACTAGACCCTGATATAGGCTATCCAAAGTCAGTCAGATGACATGTCCCTAACTAGACCCTGATATAGGCTATCCAAAGGCAGTCAGGTGACATGTCCCTAACTAGCCCCTGATATAGGCTATCCAAAAGGCAGTCAGGTGACATGTCCCTAACTAGCCCCTGATATAGGCTATCCAAAGGCAGTCAGGTGACATGTCCCTAACTAGAACCCTGATATAGGCTATCCAAAGGCAGTCAGGTGACATGTCCCTAACTAGACCCTGATATAGGCTATCCAGGCAAGGCAGTCAGGTGACATGTCCCTAACTAGACCCTGATATAGGCTATCCAAAGGCAGTCAGGTGACATGTCCCTAACTAGACCCTGATATTAGGCTATCCAAAGGGCAGTCAGGTGACATGTCCCTAACTAGACCCTGATATAGGCTATCCAAAGGCAGTCAGGTGACATTTGGGAACCTGTAAACACACACAAGAGACACCCACATCAAACCACACCCCAAAACCAACTCATGTTTTGAATTCAGTCATGGCCGCTAACATTTTCTAAACGAACCCCAATCTAAAACGACGAGGCCAAATCAGGAAGTGCAGTCGCCCTTTAAAAGTAACTAATGACATGTTGCACCTCAACCTTTCTACCTTTCAGATGATCCAAGGAGGAGGACAGATGACAACAGCAGGCCAGTGGATCCCTTAGAACAGCAGCAGCCAGGGGCAAATGGTAGGAGGAGGATGATTTTAGTGACCCAGACACAGGCCTTGGGCTGAGGCTGTCATTACATTGTGTCAGCCGGTTATTGTCATGTAAAGCCTGTCGGTCCTCACAGTAATTTACCGTTAATTAACATAACACATTTACCATCTCCAGGCCTCCACTGCATACAAGCTGCATACAAGCCGCTGATGCGCACCTTTGGAAAACCTATATTTAAAAAGTCGAATAAATCAATTTAATATATACAATAAATCCATTATTTATTTAGGCAGCTCTAAATAAACATGATATGAAGAAAATGTATTTCAGAAGAACAGAATATGAGTGTCCTACTGTATCTTTATCTCTCTATGCTCCAGGCCATAGGGCTGTAGGCTTGTTCATTAAGCAGACAAGACAGGCCTATGCTTATGAGTCCTGGGACATTATTTTATATTATATGATTTTATAGTAAGAAGAATATCATTGAATTTAGTTGAATAAAATAGAAAGGATATTTTTCCCATTCCGGAGCATGTGCGCATATGAAGTAGCTATGTTGAGCATAAAATTGATCATTTGAAACAGTTATTTGGAAACTTCAGCTGTGAATGATACAAACCTGCAAGAAATAATAATCCAAGAACCATTTTAATAATAATTTATAATCCAAGAACCATTTTTGATAATAATTTATAATCCAAGAACCATTTTAATAATAATTTATAATCCAATCAAAACCATTTTAATAATAATTTCTAATCAAGAACCAATTTTTAATAATAATTTATAAATCCAAGAACCATTTTAATAATAATTTATAATCCAAGAACCATTTTTAATAATAATTTAATAATCCAAGAACCATTTTAATAATAATTTTATAATCCAATAACCATGTTAATAACTAATTTATAATCCAAGAACCATTTTAATAATAATGTATAATCCAATAACCATTTTAATAATAATTTATAATCCAAGAAACATTTTAATAATATTTTATAATCCATAACCATTTTAATAATAAGTTATAATCCAATAACCATTTTTAATAATAAATTATAATCAATAACCATTATAATAATAATTTATAATCCAAGAACCATTTTAATAATAATTATAATCCAAGAACCATTTTAAATAATAATTTATAATCCAATAACACATTTTAATAATAATTCATAATCCACTAACCCATTTTAATAATAATTTATAATCAATAACCATTTTAATAATAATTTTATAATCCAAGAACCATGTTAATAATAATTTATAATCCAAGAACCATTTTAATAATTATGTATAATCCAATAACCATTTTAATAATAATTTATAATCCAAGAACCATTTTAATAATATTTTATAATCCAATAACCATTTTAATAATAATTTATAATCCAAGAAGAACCATTGTAATAATAATTTATAATCCAATAACCATGTCTAATAATAATTTATAATCCAAGAAACCATTTTAATAATAATTTATAATCCAAGAACCATTTTGTAATAATAATGTATAATCCAATAACCATTTTTAATAATTAATTTATAATCCAAGAACCATTTTTTAAATAATTTATAATCCAATAAACATTTTAATAATAATTTATAATATTCCAAGAACATTTGTTTTTTTTAAAATAATGTTATAATCCAAGAACCCATTTAATAACAATTTATAATCCAACCTTTCTCTGTTTGTTATTTTTTCTCTTCACTCGGTGCCCCAGTACTATTATTATTAACAATAATACTAATAATACTCTTCTCTACCCTAGAATGGTCTTAGAAATTAAAAACATATATGGGCTGCATGATGCATCAGAAGAGATTACCATGACTCTCAACAGTCTTTGTGGGAATTTGACTTGCGGTCATGAACTGATGACTGATGACTGATGACTGTGGTCATGAATGATGACTTATGGTCTGATGACTGATGACTGATGACTGATGACTGCGGTCATGACTGATGACTGCCGGTTTGTGGCAGTGATACAGTCCACCCCAACAGCCCTATAGAGGTCCAAAACATTGTTAAGCTGCCCCAGTATCCCCTTGATCCTTGATGTCCCACCTTACACAGTGGAAGCATAGTGACTTGACTTTCCCGGTCTCTGATTTCAGTTGAAACTCTGCGCACTTTTCCTTTTTTTGTGATCAACTTTGTATTTATTTTAAAGAAAACACAGACAAGAACAAAATAGCAGCAGGAATGGTTATACAGTTAGAGAAACAATACTGTTTAAAATATATATCAGTATATATTATGGAAACTAGTTATTGCAGATAAATACAATTATAATAAACCACATACACAATCACCCCACCTCAGCTGCATCAACCCACCCTCCAACCCCTCCTGGGACCACACCAAACCCACCCTCCAAACCCCTCCTGCGACCACCCCAACCCACCCTCCAAACCCTCCTGGGGACCACCCCAACCCACCCTCCAAACCCCTCCTGGGACCACCCCAACCCACCCTCCAAAACCCTCCTGGGACCCACCCCACCCACCCTCCAACCCCTCCTGGGACCACCCCAACCACCCTCCAACCCCTCCTGGGACCACCCCAACCCACCTTCCAACCCCTCCTGGGACCACCCCAACCCACCTCCAACCCCTCCTGGGACCACCCCAACCCACCCTCCAACCCCTCCTGGGACCACCCCAACCCACCTCCAACCCCTCCTGGGACCACCCCAACACACCAAACCTGATCTCCATTAAATGAAATACTAAATTAAGGTACACATTTGCACAAAAAATATAAT
>CM072257.1:10581949-10639449 GCA_036851935.1 Coregonus suidteri | reverse complement strand
GAGTGTGTCCAGTGTGTGGTGTGTGTGTGTGTGTGGTGTTGTGTGTGTGTGTGTGTGTCGTGTGTGTGTTGTGTTGGGTGTGTGTGATGTATGTGTCTGTTTCCAGTGTGTGTGTGGTGTTTGTGTGTGTATGTGTGTGTTTCCAGTGTGTGTGTGTGTGTCTCCAATGTGTGTGTATCCAGTGTTTGTGTCCAGTGTGTGTAGGTGTCCAGTGTGTGTGTGTGTGTCCAGTGTTACCATGGTTATTATTTACACGGGACACTGAGGAGTCCAACACCATGAACCCAAAACCCTGGAGAGAGGGGCTCAGTGAATGTGGAGTGGGAATGTGTTCAGGTGGGTCAGTGTGTCAGAGGAGACTCTGGTAGAAGGACAGAGTGCCGGCTGGACAGTCCAGATTACACTCCTACTCTGTGGGAGCTGGAGAATGGGGAACGTCTATGGTAGTGGACTTATTATTGTGACCAGGCAGAGTAACTGTTTGTCAGAGCAGATCAGACTCCAGGACTTGTCATTCCATTCCAATCCTACAGTCACTACCCCCCCCTCCTCTCGCTGCTGATTCCTTTATATGTCACTCCTATATAGAACCCCTCCCCCACTACCACTCTACCTCCCAGTAAACAGCAGCGCCCAGTCCCAAGACCCTCTCTACACAGCACCTGTCCATAGTCCTCAAATCTCTCTGGGTGATCAGGATACGGCTGCTTCTCTCTCCTCCATTGTCACCATGTTATGTTCTCCTCAGACAGAGAGAGGGAATCTGTTTACTGTGTTTAGGTCAGTGTGAGATCACAGACATCTGATGGATGAAACCAGGACACAATATTTAGAAATCATCATCATTCACATTAGAATGTTAACTCACTTTTCACTAATTCATCTAATGTAAATGTTTCTAGGTATCAAAGGAGACGTTAAGGTAACTTGAGAACTTGTTGAAGATCATATGGTTATATCTGTATGGTAATATAAAAACACACTTATTCCCATTAATTACACACACACACACACATCCTGAACACACACACACATTTTCTAACGTTAACACGAACACGACGCCACACACACACACACAGACATTAATTACATACACACACCCACACACACACACACACACACATCACATCTGAACACACATTCAGCCTGAACACACAAACACACACACACACACCTTCATGCATGCATGAATGAACAACACACACACATTTCTAAAGTAACCACCACACCGCCCTCACACACACACACAGACACACACATTGTCAAAGCAACTCTTTTGTAAACTTTGGTTCTCCCTGATTTGTGCTTCTGTAGAACTACAGCGGATATTTAATATGACCAAGTAAGTAATGATGGTGGTCTTTGACGTTGACTTCACTTGAATTAAGACTCTTATTCTTAGTCACATATTCTTCACAGCAGTCAACACTCAACATTTTCTAAGTCCCAGGTTTCATTGTTGTTCTCGTCCACCACTGTTCCACACTGTAGCGGTAAGCAGAAGAACAGACAGTTATTGAGGGATACACCTGAAACTCACACACACACACACCACACACTCACACAAACACACACACACACACACACTACACACACACACACACACACACACACACACACACACACACACACACACACACACAGTCTTAATATAACTTTGTCCAAGTGGTGGTCAGCAATGTTTGTCTTTAACTAGCCTGATAACTCCAACATGGCTGATACTGATCGATATGAACATTGACATAAACCCTCTACATACTTGAGTTTCTCCAGTCTGCAGTGTGGATCCTCCAGTCCAGCAGGAGAGCAGTAGTCACTCCCTGAGTCTCCTGGGATGATTGTAGCTCAGGTCCAGCTCTCTCAGGTGTGAGGGGTTTGACTTCAGAGCTGAGGACCAGAGAAGCACAGCCTTCCTCTCATGACTAGACAGCCTGACAGCCTGCAAAGAGTTCAAATCATGTTAAACCACACTGCTATTCTTTTGTTGGTGAAAAATAGTGGCAGTATATTTTTTCAACATTTTATTTTAATACCAGTGTCCTGAAAACCTCGCACATATCTATTTATAAATGAATGTATCATTATTAGAAATGTCACAAATTATCATACTATTGCTTGTAGATAGAAAACACGCCATATAATTACAATATATTTGAGTAGACTGACCAGAGCAGTTTAAAAAAGCAGTATCAGTCAAAAGACAGACACAGTGAGGTATCAGATTTAGATTGTATTGAGTATACAGTCCAAACCATATCTATTTTGACAGTGAAGCTAACATTTTAAATGTGGCTCTGTACTCCAGCATTTCGGATTTGAGATCAAATGTGTTCATATGAGGTGACAGTATATAATGTCAACCTTTTTATTTGACGGTATTTTTAATACATATCTGTTTCACCATTTAGAAATGAAAAGCACTTATGTATCTAGATCCCATTTGAAGAAGCCATAAGTAGTTTTTACCCCAATTCACTTACAGTGTATTAAAGTAGTCAAAAGTTTAGTATTTGGTTTGTAAACTCGTTGGTGCATTGGCAGTTGTTTTGGGTGTGTTTGGGTTATGTTTTTGCCCATAAGTAACTGAATGGTGGAATGATGACTGGATTAATCCTTCTGTCTAAGTGAGTAGATAACATATTTCTAAACACTACTAAATGAATTCTGATCGATGCCATGATTAAGAAAATCAGGAATGGAATCATCAATAATAATGAGTGAGAAAGCACTACCACAGGCTGGGGGGGGGGTTTTTTTTTTTGCCTAACCTCTCACCCATTTCCCAATAACAGTTTTGGGGGTTCTTTTGATCCTTGTTCCTCTGCTACTTTCTCATTACCAATCATCTTATTAACTTTCGATTCATCATCATGAGCTTATTAATATCATACTATATTAGCATCCACATGAATGTAGAAGTGTTCAGAAACATCTTCTATTTTTACTGACAATACAAAGTGAAGTGACTCCAAAATGACAGGAAATTATTCACCTTCAGTTTCTATTGGGAAAAAACATCATCCAAAAACACAAACCAAGACAAACTGCAAATGCATTCAACAAGTTTGTAGAATCACAAAGCTTGATGTAATCACTGCAGGCAAATAATATTGGACCAAAACACTAAACTTTTCGACTAAATTATTTTGTCCGAATAATTACGACTTTTTCAAATGGGAGAAACTACATACATTAGATAAAAAATAAATAATATATATATATATATATATATATATATATATATATATATATATATATAATATATACTATATATATATTATATATATATAATACATTAAGTGCTTTCATACTAAAACGGTAAAATATATATGTATGAATACCTCTAACTAAAAGGTGACATTCTGTACTGTAGTCCTAATATGAAACATTCTATCTCAAATCCAAATGCTGGAGCATAGCACCAAATGTAAAACTGTGAACTTCACTGTCCAAACACATATGGTGTTGGGACTATGTGTGCCTGGTAAACAAATGTGGATCTGGTGAACCAGTTATCACTTGTTTGACCAACTACAGGAATACTGACCCTCAGAATCTCCAGTTTACAGTGCGGGCATTCCCCAGCTCCCAGCAGGAGCAGCTTCACTCCTAATCCTTCAGGTCATTTGTTACTCAGATCCAGCTCTCTCAGGTGTGAGGGGGGTTTGACTTCAGAGCTGAGACCAGAGAAGCACAGCTTCCTCTGTGACTCCACAGCCTGTACAGCCTGACAGGAGAGATCATCATGATTTCACAAACACACGGTTAATTAACACCAGAAGTGTAGAAGGACAATGGCAGATGCATTTGGTTTATTCTCTTAAACAACATACAGATTCATCTTCAGTCTCCTAGAATTGTATGGTCATATTGTTATACTATGTGAACATCAATGCATTGATTCAATATGTTTTTCAAGAATACATATCTTTCTCTAAAACTGAATATTTCTTCCTGATGATTAGTACTTAAATGTCATTTTATGTACTCACAGAGCGCTCTGGAGGCTTTGACCACTGGCAGCAGCCTCAGAAGACCTTCCTCTGATCTGGAGTATTTCGTCAGGTCAACACATCCAGCTCCTTTTCTGAAGTCCGCAACACAAAGACCAGAGCTACCACTGTGGCAGGTGACAGTTTGGCTTATTTTGAGAGACTTCCTGATCTCAGGTAGCTTTGGATCTCCTCCACTAGAGAATGGTCATTCAGTTCATTCAGACAGTGGAACAGATTGATACACTCTCTGGAGAGGGATTCTTCTGATCTTCACCTTGATGTACTTGCACTGTTTCTTCATGGCTCTGTGAGCTGCTTCTTGTCTTTGTCAGTAGACTGTACCGTAAGTGCTTTCTGATTGGACTCAGTGAGAGGCCCAGAAGGACAGCGGAGGGAACAGGTCCAGGTTTTCCTGTCCTCACTTTGTAAGGCTTTATCCACAGCACTTCTTGTAGAAAGTAACTTTACGCTTGTGTCTGAACCTCACAAAAAAGTGGCTGGATGTTGATTGAGATTCATCCATTAGATTGTCATTGTTGTTTGATGAATGAGAGGAAACACATATACAGCAGCCAGAAACTCCCTGCAATGCTCAGATGCACGAAGCAGTACAACCGTTCCTGGTACAGCACACATTCCTCTTTAAAGATCTGTGTGCGCACAATCCTGAGTACACTGGAGCTTCATTGACATCAATGCCCAGCCTCTTTTCAGGTTTCTTCATAGAAAATCAGATTGCCATTTCACAAGCTGTTGGAAAAGCCAGTTTTCCCAGTGACAGAATGCTCTCTTTATTCCAGTGTGGACCTGTCTCTTCTTCCCAAGATACTTTTCATTCTTCTCTGTTGGTATGAAACTCCACAAGGTGTAATGAACATCTCAGTCAGAGTCTTGGGCATCTCTTCTCTCTATGTTTTCAGCATGTGTTCAAAGGACTATTGCAGAAATCCAACAGAAGACCTGGAATGTGGCACATGGGTGGAGGCTCCCTTGATTTCTTTATGTGTGATGAGTTATTTCTGACTGGGCCAGGTCCTCATCACTGAATCTCTTCCTGAAGTACTCCTCCTTCTGTGGGTTCCTTGAACCCTCGTAACCTCTGTCACCTGGTTCAACACACACACTGAAGGGATCTTATTGGCTGCTGCAGGTCGGGGTAGTTATCCAGAGGAGAGCAGAGGGAAGCAGATTTCCTTGATGACATTTGTCAGCAGAACATCCACTGGAGGTTGCACTCTGTGACGTAACAACAGAAATCTTGTTCTTCTGGAAGTCCTAGGGGGCAGTCGGCACTCATCCAGACCATCAAAGATAGAACAGAACTTCTGTACTTGTCGTAGTTGGAGATTCTTGATTCTTTGGTTTCCATTGAGAAGTGATTGAGAAGTTCAATCAAATTGTGTTTTTTCCCTTTTCATCAAATTCAGCTCCCGAAAAGGGAATGAAAATACAAATTGGGACATCCTGATTTGCTTTTCCTTCAGCCCAGGTCCAGAATGAACTTCTCGCAACAGGAGACTGTTTTTTCCAATGCCAGCGACTACCCTTTGTCAGCACAGTTCTGATAAGGTTTGTCTTGTCCAGTTAAGGGTTTGAAGATGTCGTTACATTTGACTGCAGTCTCTAGGTCTTGCTTTGTTTCCTGGTTGGTGTCTCAATCTGTCTCAGCTTCATGTCATTATTGACCCTCTCCTGTTCCACCCTCTGTGATGTAGAGCTCGTGTAGATCTTATTGAGAAGTGTTTGGGTTTCCTTGTTTAGCGATCCCCTCAAATACAGACATTGGAAACTTCTTCTTTAGATTAGATTTGAGTTCACGTTGAAGAATCACAGCACGCTCATCTGAATTTTTAAGAAATAACACAGAGGATATTAAACGCCTACAGTATTGTAAGACTGTCTTATAAAGTTTAAATTATAATAATTTTATTCTCTTAACTGTCTGTATAAATCTGTACAATGTTTTTCATAATGCATTACACACTGGTTGTGACTGATTTATTTCATTATTGGTATTATTGTTGGCACTAATAATGTTGTCTCTCTCTCTCTCTCTCCTCTGTCTCTCCTCTTCTCTCTGTCTAAATGAATCAACACAACACATTATTCTGCTACTTGATGAGGTCACTAGGTGTTCGTGTTAAGGCTGCGACAATATCATTGAGTTACACAGCTACTTTAGCTGTTCTTTAGCTACAGCTTTTAAATGTGTTCTAAAAACAGCATTCAACATGAGGCAGACAGCTCTTACTTTTCTCCAGTGTGTCAGCAAGCTCCTTCTGGTTCATTTTCCTCAGGACACGTGCAGTGTGATCTTCAGAGCCCCCTCTCTGGCACTGCTCTCCTGCTTCTCATCTTCAGCATCCACCACTTCCTTATCCTGCTTTCTGGACTCTCAAAAAGCCTTCTGGGAGTTCTGGACTAAGAATCCTCTTGAACATCTTTAGCTCCTTCTTCACAAATGTCATAATATTCTCTTCAAGCGCAACTGAAATAAATCAAGTAACTAAGTTAAGCAAGAGACTAAATGCTTTCTCATTAACACATTAATGAGATGATTGACAGATCAACCTTTACTTGAGGTACAAAAAACACCACAATGTACCTAACAGGACCACATACACTGAATATGGAGGACAGGTCTGTTTTGATGACTCTAGGGAAGACTGACCACTGAGAATCTCTGACTCTGATCTCTCCTTTTGGTTTCTGTGTGGACAAAACATGAGATTACATTCCTCATCCAGGGGTGGTGCACACACACACACACACACACACCCACACACACACACCACACACACACACACACACACACACACACACACACACAACACACCACACACACACACACACACACACACACACACACACCACACATACACACACACACACAGGGAGGGAATGTTGTGTTTGTTTATATTTGTTTTAGGACTATGAAAATGGAAAAAAAGGATTAGCCTCATGGATTATGAAAACAACAAAAATAAATGGGAAAAAGGGAGAGGAGAAATGACTAGAGACAGTGCTTGTTTTTAAATCACTGAACATGACCCAGAGAGTTCTTTTTACCTTTGTTCACTAGAAAAGTCTCCCTCTCTGAAGTTTATAGGGTTTACCCATAGACCGGTCACACTTTTCATGGACACACAGCTGGGTACAGGGGGAGGCTGGGTCTTCTCCTGCTTGATTGGGACTTCAACACAACAGAGACAAACATTACATCTCTCATCTACTCATGAGCTCAGACTTGAGAAACAAGAGTTTCATTCCAAAACGCTATATCCATTTTCAGAAATGTTCGTAAATTAGCTTTTTACTGTTTTAAAGAAATTGATGAAAGAGATTGGTGTTGTGATTTTCAGTAGCTAATCATGGCATGGTTGTTGTAATGACAGACGTGATTATTTAAAATCTATCACTTGATGGTTTTCATTTCAGAGAGACAAATTAATCATGTTTTTGCAAAATGCTATATATCTGCCTCACTCTCAGAGAAATAAATAGTACTGCTCTAGGTTTTACACAGCAAAAACAATTTGATTCGGTCTTATGTAGTAAAATTTGAAATGGGGTTTTTTACATTGGATTAAAAGTAAGAGACTCAGCTAGAAAAAGGGTAATATCATACCACATACAGTTGAGGAACAATGGGAAAGTTATTCTGCTTTGAAAGATGATAAACTTGTAACCTCACCTTTTGAGAAAATGGGCCTTTGAATGTTTTGGTTCACCTACTGGAGAGCTCTTCTTTTCTACAGTGGTGTTACTTTGGCAGATAATGTCACCCATCTAAATAAATAGTATATATATATATAGTTACTAAATGGTATGGTGTTTTTGGTTTATGTCAGTTCATTGTTTGTTATGCTATAAATGGTAGGTTATGGGTTGTAAGTGGTAAATGAACTAGAAAATGTCATATATTTTGCAATTCTGAGTAATTACTACTTAGTAAGGATATACTTTATTCAGTACTTACTGCCAGGGACGGCTTGTTCAATAGGGCGATATGGGCGACGCACTGCCAAACGGAAAAGGAAGGGATTTTTTTTCTAATCAATTATAAAAATATAAAAAATAAAAAATTATATATTTTTTATAGAAATTTATAAAAAATTATATCACGGCAACAGCAGTTATCAGTGTTCACGTCTGATCTGCCAGCCACTAAATGTCAAATCAGGCTAAAGTCGTGCTTCAAATGGCCCCGCCCGTTTTTTGGGCGATTTCAGTCAGGTTGAAAAATCGCCCAGAAGTCTCTCATAGCCTGTCATGTAAAATCTATTTTTTTCACATTTCAAAGCTTTCAATACATTCTCACTATGGGGTGCTGTGTGCATGCACTTACGCGCTTCGTCATAGTGACGTAACGTTGAACGTAACTAAGACAATGGCGGCTATCAGCGTCTATGTTGCGACCTGCAGTGTGGCGCTTATTTTATGTTTTTAATTTGTAGACTTAGTTTACAAACATTCTGCAAACATTCTGCTTTGGACTGATCTTCGGTTTGGGACTGATCTTGTTGATCGTGTACATACCCGCTACGAACGGACTAAATAATGAAAACGTGCTGGCAGAGAGGTGGAGCCGGCCACCTTCACCCTGGTCAGAGCGGACGCGATCCTGGTAAGAGAGCGACCTCTGTACCCCGACATTGAACTGCTTTCTGTGTCATTGAACCTTACTATTGTTGATAAAAGAAGTTTACTGGAGAACGATAGGAGAAAAGTAGTAGAGACTTTTGGACAAGGTGGATAATCTGTATAATATAAGGCAGTTTTATTCAGAGGTAAAGATATCTGCAATCGCGTTTCACGGACCCGTTCGTCAAACTCTTAGGGAGCTATAAATCAAAGCCCCATTACTTACCATATCACGATAAGAGAAATTGCTGCAGCTACATATATTTTTACATCCTGCCCCTACATAGTTCACTATTTGCATCAACTTACCAAAATATTACATGTGGTCATATATGCTTGGAAAGTTGGAGATTGTCATGAGCCCTCTCACTCCACAGGGTTACCACCTTAATTTGTTTCCACTATCTTCCACTCTGCTCCACCACTCTCTCTCTACTCAGCCTAACTAGCTCCCACCTGTCCCTGCTCTTGCTCGCTCTAATTACTCTGCCAGCTGCGCTGCATTACCCACTAACCTCTCCCAGTATTTAAAGTCCTGTCTTTCAGCTCTCCTTTGTCAGATCGTCTGCAAAGCTCACAACCCGGAACCTGTTTGCTCGCGCTTCTGGCTCACCCTGGTTTTGTGACCCCGGACCTGCCCTGATTCTTGGATACTCTTCTGACCCCAGGAAAACCAGACCTGCTTTCTGCCAGTACGGCTCCTGACTACTCTTCGACCCGCCGTTGTAAACTCTGACCAGCCTTCTGCTTGCTACAACCGTATTTGGATTTCCCTTGAAACTGTACTTCTGCCTTGTTTCATCCGCCCCGTTGTGTCTGTGTTTTCCCTCCCCCCCAGGACTTCTGGACCACCAACCACCGGCGTCATCGGACGCATCGCTGCCACTGGGGGGGGGGCACAGACCCAGCACATTGGACGGAATACCCCTGGAACCTTCACTCACTCCCTACTTCCCTTTTTCCCTTAAGTTTTAATAAACTTTCTGGTGTGACGCAATTGTGGTCCTCTTGTCGTCTGTCCTGAACCGTGACAGTACGATCTGACCATCATGGACTCAGCGCACACTTCCCCCGACATGGAAACCGAAGAACCTGAGCAACCCACCGCCATGCTACGCCTGGAAACACACTGAGAGAGAGGCTAGGCCGCATGAGCGGGCGACATCACCTCTCTGCTTCAGGTCGGCCACCAACAGCATCAGCAGTTCCAGCGCACCAGCAGCAGTCCCAGCAGCAGCAACAACACTCGCCATGATCATCCAACTCCTCACCAAATGCTCCTGCTGTGTTCCAGGCTCTAGTGAATGATGTACTGCGGGAACATGTTAAACAAGTTTGTCTTCGTTTACCTGGATGACATCTTAATCTACTCCAGAAACCTGTCTGAACACACCCGCCATGTCCAGCAAGTCCTTCATCGTCTTTCTGGAGAATTCCCTCTACGCCAAGGGCAGAGAAATGTGAGTTTCACGTCAAGACAGTGGCCTTCCTGGGGTACATAGTGGCAGAGGGAAGTATCCAAATGGATCCTGCCAAAGTATCAGCAAGTCACTTCATGGCCAGTTCCGGAGACACAGAAAAGAAGCTGCAAACAGTTTCTGGGTTTGCTAACTTCTATAGAAAGTTTATCCGGAACTACAGTACCGTTGCTGCCCCTCTCACTGCTCTAACCAGCACCAAGCAACCCTTCACCTGGACCCCAGCAGCCGACAAGGCCGTCAGTACCCTCAAGGTAAGGTTCACCTCCGCTCCCATCCCTACCAGATGCCTGATGTGGACCGGCAATTCATTGTGGAGGTGGACGCCTCGGATGTGGGAGTTTGGTGCTGTGATTTCTCAGGTGGGCTGCGGAGGATAGGAAGGCTCCATCCCTGGTGCCTTTTTCTCAAGTCGGTTGTCCCCCTCTGAGTGCAATTACGACATAGGAACGAGAGCTGCTGGCTGTGAAGCTTGCCGTGGAGGAGTGGCGTCACTGGCTGGAGGGGGTCCACCATTCCATTTCTCGTTTGGAGAATTGGACCGATCATAAGAACTTGGAGTACATCCGCACGGCCAAACGGTTGTGAACTCCAGGCAAGTCCCGCTGGGCCCTGTTCTTCACCAGGTTTAATTTCAACTCTGTCTAACCGGCCTGGATCACGCAACACCAAGCAGACGCCCTCTCCCGTCAATTCCAGAAGGATGACAAACCCCTCCAAGGATCCTGTGTCGATTCTGCCAAGTCCCTGCATCGTAAGCAGCTCTGACCTGGGCTGTTGAGGAAACAGGTGCTGGAAGCTCTCCGTAAACCAGCCCGGTCCCAAGCACTTGCCCAGCTGACCGCGCTTTTTTGTCCCCCGAAACCTGAGGTCCCAGGTCGTTCAGTGGGGACATGACTCCCGCCTAGCTTGTCACCCTGGCTCACCCGCACTTACAAACCTGCTCGCCCCAGAGGTTCTGGTGGCCCTCTCTGAGAGAAGGATGTACGGGAATTCGACGTCCAAGCCTGCCCCATCTGCAACCAACACAAGTCGTCCTGCCAGCCCCCAGCCGGATTGCTGCAGCCCCCTGCCTGTGCCCAGACGTCCCTGGTCTCACATCGCCCTTGACTTTGTCACGGGGCTGCCCCCTTCAATGGCATGACCGTCATTCTCACCATAGTTGACCGATTCAGCAAGATGGCACACTTCATTCCCCTCCCAAGCTCCCAACCGCCAAGGAGACCGCCCAGGTGGTCCTGGAAAAAAAAAACCCAAAAGACCCACGTCTTCCGGATCCACGGACTGCCCAAGGGATGTAGTTTCTCTGACCGTGGTCCACAATTCTCCTCCGCTTTTTGGAAGGAGTTCTGTCACCTGCTGGGAGCCACAGTCAGTCTGACTTCCGGATTTCCATCCCCAATCCAATGGGCAGTCAGAGCGGGCAGATCAGGAGCTCGAGAAGGCACTGCGATGCATGACTTCACGCAACCCCCACTCCTGGTCGCAGCAATGACATGGGTGGAGTACGCACACAATTCTCTGACCTGCTCTGCCATCGGTATGTCCCCTTTCCCATGGTTTTATGGATACCAGCCTCCTCTATTTGCCAGCCAGGAAGGGGAGGTTACTTGCCCATCTGCACGTGCTTTTTGCCCCGTCGATGTCGCCGCACCTGGTCACAAGCCCGAGCCACACTTCTCAGATCCGTTGCCAGCTACACTACCGGGGCAACCACCGTCGGAAGAATCCCTTGCTCCCACCTACCATGTTGGTCAAAGGGTGTGGTTGTCGTCAAGGAACCTGCCACTCAGGGTGGAGTCGCAAAAGCTGGCACTCGGTTCATTGGCCATTTCCTATCATAAGAGTGATTAGCCCAACTGCTGTCCGGGCTCCAACTGCCTAAATTCCATGAGGGTGCACCCCCACTTTCCATGTGTTCTAAGATTAAGCCCATTCATGAGAGTCCGCTGGTCCCTGCTGCGCCTTGTCCTCCTCCTCCACAGCTCGTCGATGGTGGTCTGGTTTTACACCGTCCCGCCGCCTGCTTCGGTCCAGACGGAGGGGTAGGGGTCTCCAGTACCTCATTGACTGGGAGGGCTATGGACCTGAGGAAAGGGACCTGGGTGCCAGCTAGTCGGATTGTGGATAGGACTCTCATCACCGCCTTCCACCAAACGGCATCCTGATCAACTGCCAATCCGTAGGGGCCGCCCCAGAGGGATCCCTAACCGTCCTGCCCGCTCGGCTTCCTGTCCTGTGCCTGATCCTGTCTCGGGACCTGTCCCATCTCCCGACCACCAAGCCCTCCGGCTTCCTCCGAGGATGAGGACGTTCGCTCGGACCGTTCGGAGGAGTTCTAGCCCTCCTCCGGCTCCCCTCCTCCCCCCCCGGCGTGGTGTTGCTCTTGGGACTTCTGGGGCCGTCCCTTGGGGGGGGGGGGGTTCTGTCATGAGCCCTCTCACTCCACCGGGTTACCACCTTAATTTGTTTCCACTATCTTCCACTCTGCTCACCACTTCTCTCTCTACTCAGCCTAACTAGCTCCACCTGTCCCTGCTCTGCTCGGCTCTAATTACTCTGCCAGCTGCGCTGCATTACCCACTAACCTCTCCCAGTATTTAAAGTCCTGTCTTTCAGCTTCCTTTGTCAGATCGTCTGCAAAGCTCACACCCGGAACCTGTTTGCTCGCGCTTCTGGCTCACCCTGGTTTTGTGACCCCGGGACCTGCCTGATTCTTGGATACTCTTCTGCCCCAGGAAAAACAGACCTGCTTTCTGCCAGTACGGCTCCTGACTACTCTTCGACCCCGGTAACTCTGACCAGCCTTCTGCCTTGCTACAACGTATTTGGATTTCCCTTGAACTGTACTTCTGCCTTGTTCATCCGCCCCGTTGTGTCTGTGTTTCCTCCCCCCCAGGACTTCTGGACCACCAACACCGGCGTCATCGGACGCATCGCTGCCACTGGGGGGGGCACAGACCCAGCACATTGGACGGAATACCCCTGGAACCTTCACTCACTCCTACTTCCCTTTTCCCTTAAGTTTTAATAAACTTTCTGGTGTGACGCAATGTGGTCCTCTTGTCGTCTGTCTGAACCGTGACAGAGATGCCATAGAACGTCAAAAAAGTAAACATTGCTGGAGACACATTGCGTTTGATAGCGAAGAGATTGTTGTGGCAAATGAACTGGGCTGGGAATTGCCAGGAACCTCACGATAAGATATATGCATCAGCATTGCGAGTCTCATGATTCTATACGTATTGCGATTCGATACTGTGATTTTATTGCGCACCATATGTCTGTTGCAGAGGGATCAGAAAGCCATGAGAACGAGTTTGATCAGTCATGGAAATAAAAGTGCTGAAAACAAATTGGCTCCCAATGTGAAAAGATTGAGAACAAGCTATGAAGGAACAATAATGGTGTTTTGGTGCACGGTACAGCCAACTAGCGCTAAAATATTGCGATATTGTCAATACAGTATATCGTAAAGTATCACTATGTAACCTCGATTTCTTTCACCCCAATCCCTCAAATTAACGGTAAATAACTGAATTGTTTGCCCCACATTTAGCTAAGATGATTAGCTAGCCAGCTAAAATGTTTTTATTTAGTTTAGCAGTCGCATCTACATAGTTTACTGTCAATAACATGTCTCCAAAAATGACGTGGTGTCTCCAATTGTGTTGACATTTTACAATTGCAATGCGCATCCATGAGTATCCACTTTCTGTAGCTCAGCTGGTAGAGCATGGTGCTTGTAACGCCAAGGTAGTGGGTTCGATCCCCGGGACCACCCATACACAAAAATGTATGCACGCATGACTGTAAGTCGCTTTGGATAAAAGCGTCTGCTAAATGGCATATTATTATTATTATTATTATTATTATCTGAAGAGAGCCCCGAAACATTGTGTGCAGACATTTATGTAATAAATGAAGTAGGTTCAATCTAGTAGTTCTGATCTTCTGATTGGTCCTGATGAGTTGGGCGAGGTCCCCTCCAGGCTACTGTCACTGTGCATTGGCTCTGAGTCGGGTTCTCTGTCTTCAAATGTTCAGCCTAAGAGAGGGGATTTGTGTGTGTGTGTGTGTGTGATGTGTGTTGTTTACAGTGATGATGTGTTGTGTGTGTGTGTGTTTAACAGTGATGATGTGTGTGTGTGTGTGTGTTTGTGTGTGTGTGTGTCCTCAGAGCAAGAACTCGTGAGTTGGAAGAACTGAGAGGCCTATGGCGTGGGTGTTGTCCTTGGCCACCTGCTGACAAGGCTGACAAGATAGGACCCTTTTGTCCATTGTTATTGGATAGGAACATAACTTATAACCAGCTCCTGACCTAAATAGATCTTAGCACAACATTTTACTCAACATATCATATTCCCATATTCACTATAACAAATATATTTACTACGACATTAGCAAGAACCGCCACATCCTCAGCCGGCTAATCCAGTGTGTGAAGTTTTGCGGAGTGTTTGAGTTAGCTTTGCGAGGCAAAGATGAAACTGAGGGCTCCACCAACCCTGGTAAGCCAACACTTTTGAGATCAGTCAATAAATGCTTCTGGTATTGACTTATATGCTGCCCTGTCTTCATGTTGTTGCTGGACATATCTTTTTTTAAATGTGTGTAGGTCACCTAAATCATCAGAAAAAATTGCCCCTCCTGAGAATTTTTTTCAGGAGCCCCCACTGACTACTGCAGTTACTAAATATTCCAATAGATGGCAGCATAAGACCATGAATGACATTTCAGAAGGTTAGTTTAGTTTTCTTCCCTGGATACACCACCACTCCCCCTCACAGGGAAAAACTCCTGCACACGCTTTTTACTGTCCCTTTCCACACTGCTAACGCAAGAAGAACGACTGAAAAAGCATTTAACAGATTACTGTGAAATAATATAATGATGATTCATGTTTATTATTAGCTGTTTTTTTATGCTCATATATTTTGAAATTATACTTCATTTACTATAACAATTATCAATAAGCCTGAACATTAATTTAGTCACCTCTGGTCGAGAAAAACGTATTTTCCTAGTACAGTCATTGTCAGATTCATGAACCAGCAGCGAGCACTCTGCCTTCTAGCACAAGTGAGGGGCATGTTGAGGTACATTTGCTAACTGGGAGGGTTGCATGATGTAATTTATTGGTGGGCTGGAAGAAGCACTCTTGTCTTATCTATTCCGAGGTTGTTTAATCGCAATATTAGATATTAAAAAAATGCATGTATACTAGAGTTCAGGTTGGAGCATCTGACTAGTGATTATTTACCAGGGGTTCAACACCTGTTATAGTCACTATGTAATTGCTCTTCCAAAAGCATCACAGGCCTAATACGAGATATATAGCTAACTAAAGTAATGAGGGACCATTTAGAAAAATCATGGGACATATAGTATTTGGTTGCATGCTATTTTATGTCAATCATATTGCTGCTTGTAGCCTATAACTGATGCTTCGTGGTCTTATGCTGCCATCTATTGGAAATATTTAGCAATTAAAAGTTATTAATTCACGTACAGACATTGGTGAGGCAGCTGAGAAAGAAAGTGTATTAGATCAGTCTCAAACCTGCCCCACGCCAATTGCTGGGACTTTCACACAGAGGTTACTAGGTCACCCAATTCAAACCACTTTTGAAAAATAAAACAAATGTGTCATATTTATCAAGTGTTCTGTCTTGCAATTATACATATAATAAAATAACAACAAAATAATCTAAACGCTATTTAATACTATAATTGTATTTACTAAGATAATATTATTACTAAAATAGTTTCTAAAAGTGTTCTACGCTACCCTACCCAAGAATTAGGGGTTAGGGTTACGGCTAAAATAGGTTATAAGTAGGGTAAGAGTTTCTGTATAGCACTTTGTGACATCTGCTGGTGTAAAAAGGGCTTTATAAATACATTTGATTGATTGTTAGGTTTAGGGTTTATATGGCCAAAAACAGTATGGGTTTATGGCACTCTTGCTCCTCCTTGTGGCCGTATGTGGGTACTACATAGCTCATTCACGACACTTGCTAGGCTCATAATCTGAGGTAGCAACTGCGTCAGATCTACAAATCAATGAGCTAGACCACCCGATTAGACAACAATCACCCCATTATATCCATTTGGTTTGCAACTCTGTGAACCTGCGCAGCATTCACTCAATTTGATGCCTACAAACGAAGATTTCGATGCATATCAAATTACCAAGCAGCCATTTAGAAACAACAAGTCGTCAAAACATTTTTTATTTCTTAATTAAGAAATGTCTTCTGGCTGTTTAAATCGGACACATCTTGAAAAAGAGGATTTGTTTAGTTTGTACAATTTTTTCTTAAAACAAATATGGTTAAACACGACCAGAAAATGTTTAATGTTTGATGGCTATCCGCCAGCCATTTCCTCTTAAACTGTATGTCCCCTCACTATTGGTGACGACAACATGTACTCAGGTGAACAGTGTGTGCGCTCACCAAGTATCCGTAACCTTGTTAATAATAAGTTACCTGAGGTAAACCTACATGCTTAACGCTCAACAAGTAGCCGTAACCTTGTTAATAATAAGTTACCTGAGGTAAACCTACAGGGTTAACGCTCACCAAGTAGCCGTAACCTTGTTTAATAATAAGTTACCTGAGGTAAACCTACAGGGTTAACGCAGGCAGTCTCATTGATAACAATAGTGAAGCTGGCATTGTGACGCAGAACAATGGGCTGGGAATAGAATGTTTCTGACGGCGAGTCGTTGTCACGGAGCTCAATAGAACTAATAGGAGCTGGTAGGGTGAAAAATGCCCAAACATAAGGCCTGTTTTTTCGCAATTACTTCATAACTAAAGACATAAGGTAATATTATGAAACTGGGCTCCATGGCGGTTGAAATTAACAAGTTTTTCTCCGAAAAAAAGCGTAAAAAAAATAATATTCAAAAGTTTGGTCCTTGGGACACAGAGGGGTTAAACCACTAAATTTAACCATCCATCTAGTGAAGAGAGGAGAACCGGACAGAGGGATGGTAGGTAGCCAGCATCCGTCAACGAGAGAGGGAGAAGCCCTCCACGGTATTTAACAGGTGGAAGAAACAACCAGGGAGCTCCATCGGTCCACAAGAAATGCAGGCAGCCGGTGATGATGTAGTGGTAGCTAGGATAACTAGCTTGGCTAGCTAGCAGGTCGTTCGTCTGTCCCTCGTCTCGAGGATGATGACGAATCCAGTTTAACCACAAAATGACACAAGGATAGCGAGTGAAAAGGATCTGGCTACACTCATACTGTCCCTGACCAAAAAGAAATTGAACAATAAACTTCGGTGTCTCAACACTGTAACGAACTCCGTCGTTATTCCCCAAGATCACCTCAGCCCATCTGCTCCTAACTGGACAATATGCTTGCCGCCACACCGTACGTGGACGCGGACAGTTCTGTACGGGGAAGCGAAAGTTCCAGTACGCGGACATGAGCAGAGCAACACAATAAAATTAAACCCAGTCTTTACAGTGGGTTACGTTAGTAATATTCATATATATATATATTCATATATAAATATATATATATATATTCATACAGTGGGGGAAAAAAATATTTAGTCAGCCACCAATTGTGCAAGTTCTCCCACTTAAAAAGATGAGAGAGGCCTGTAATTTTCATCATAGGTACACGTCAACTATGACAGACAAAATGAGAAAAGAATATCCAGAAAAATCACATTGTAGGATTTTTATGAAATGTTTTGCAAATTATGGTGGAAAATAAGTATTTGGTCAATAACAAAAGTTTCTCAATACTTTGTTATATACCCTTTGTTGACAATGATACAGGTCAAACGTTTTCTGTAAGTCTTCACAAGGTTTTCACACACTGTTGCTGGTATTTTGGCCCATTCCTCCATGCAGATCTCCCTCTAGAGCAGTGATGTTTTGGGGCTGTCGCTGGGCACACGGACTTTCAACTCCCTCCAAAGATTTTCTATGGGGTTGAGATCTGGAGACTGGCTAGGCCACTCCAGGACCTTGAAATGCTTCTTACGAAGCCACTCCTTCGTTGCCGCCCCGGGCGGTGTGTTTGGGATCATTGTCATGCTGAAAGACCCAGCCACGTTTCATCTTCAATGCCCTTGCTGATGGAAGGAGGTTTTCACTCAAAATCTCACGATACATGGGCCCCATTCATTCTTTCCTTTACACGGATCAGTCGTCCTGGTCCCTTTGCAGAAAAAACAGCCCCAAAGCATGATGTTTCCACCCCCACGCTTCACAGTAGGTATGGTGTTCTTTGGATGCAACTCAGCATTCTTTGTCCTCCAAACACGACGAGTTGAGTTTTTTTACCAAAAAGTTATATTTTGGTTTCATCTGACCATATGACATTCTCCCAATCCTCTTCTGGATCATCCAAATGCACTCTAGCAAACTTCAGACGGGCCTGGACATGTACTGGCTTAAGCAGGGGGACACGTCTGGCACTGCAGGATTTGAGTCCCTGGCGGCGTAGTGTGTTACTGATGGTAGGCTTTGTTACTTTGGTCCCAGCTCTCTGCAGGTCATTCACTAGGTCCCCCGTGTGTGGTTCTGGGATTTTTGCTCACCGTTCTTGTGATCATTTTGACCCCACGGGGTGAGATCTTGCGTGGAGCCCCAGATCGAGGGCGATTATCAGTGGTCTTGTATGTCTTCCATTTCCTAATAATTGCTCCCACAGTTGATTTCTTCAAACCAAGCTGCTTACCTATTGCAGATTCAGTCTTCCCAGCCTGGTGCAGGTCTACAATTTTGTTTCTGGTGTCCTTTGACCGCTCTTTGGTCTTGGCCATAGTGGAGTTTGGAGTGTGACTGTTTGAGGTTGTGGACAGGTGTCTTTTATACTGATAACAAGTTCAAACAGGTGCCATTAATACAGGTAACGAGTGGAGGACAGAGGAGCCTCTTAAAGAAGAAGTTACAGGTCTGTGAGAGCCATGAATCTTGCTTGTTTGTAGGTGACCAAATACTTATTTTCCACCATAATTTGCAAATAAATTCATAAAAAATCCTACAATATGATTTTCTGGATTTTCTTTTCTCAATTTGTCTGTCATAGTTGACGTGTACCTATGATGAAAATTTAAGGCCTCTCTCATCTTTTTAAGTGGGAGAACTTGCACAATTGGTGGCTGACTAAATGCTTTTTTCCCCCACTTAGTATTTATATATATATATATGTAAAACAAACATTCAAAGTTATTTTATAACAATATTTTGAGATCTGAGCCCATATCCACAAAGCGTCTCAGAGTAGAAAATTGGTCGTATAAGTGCTGACAATAAAGACATTTTACTCTTAAGGGTATAAATAAAAGCTATGCAGATATTTAGGACACCTCATGAGCTGTCCTAACCAGTTAAGAGTTAACAGCACGTGTCTTGATAATAGAAACATGCAGCGAGTCAGTGGTTTCTGTGCCACATGTAATTGCTTTTGAGTAGTTCAAAATAATATTTTAATTTTTCTATATGATCAATCCATAAATAATATAGACCTACATGCAACAGTTTCTCTTCAGCTTTTGACAATGATTTCTGTATAATAATTATGTATAATAAGTCTTGGTGATTCAATAGCCTAGTTAATCATTACATGACTTTTAACACACTATCTATGTTTTGCTCAGTCTGGCAGTTACCCAGAACTATCAGAGGGTCTCTCTTGTGGCTGCTGCTGATGACAACTGCATGTACAGGGGGGAGAACAAGTATTTGATACACCGCCGATTTTGCAGGTTTTCCTACTTACAAAGCATGTAGAGGTCTGTAATTTTTATCATAGGTACACTTCAACTGTGAGAGACGGAATCTAAAACAAAAATCCAGAAAATCACATTGTATGATTTTTAAGTAATTCATTTGCATTTTATTGCATGACATAAGTATTTGATCACCTACCAACCAGTAAGAATTCCGGCTCTCACAGACCTGTTCGTTTTTCTTTAAGAAGCCCTCCTGTTCTCCACTCATTACCTGTATTAACTGCACCTGTTTGAACTTGTTACCTGTATAAAAGACACCTGTCCACACACTCAGTCAAACAGACTCCAACCTCTCCACAATGGCCAAGACCAGAGAGCTGTGTAAGGACATCAGAGATAAAATTGTAGACCTGCACAAGGCTGGGATGGGCTACAGGACAATAGGCAAGCAGTTTGGTGAGAAGGCAACAACTGTTGGCGCAATTATTAGAAAATGGAAGAAGTTCAAGATGACGGTCAATCACCCTCGGTCTGGGGCTCCATGCAAGATCTCACCTCGTGGGGCATCAATGATCATGAGGAAGGTGAGGGATGAGCCCAGAACTACACGGCAGGACCTGGTCAATGACCTGAAGAGAGCTGGGACCACAGTCTCAAAGAAAAACCATTAGTAACACACTACGCCGTCATGGATTAAAACCTGCAGCGCACGCAAGGGCCCCCTGCTCAAGCCAGCGCATGTCCAGGCCCGTCTGAAGTTTGCCAATGACCATCTGGATGATCCAGAGGAGGAATGGGAGAAGGTCATGTGGTCTGATGAGACAAAAATAGAGCTTTTTGGTCTAAACTCCACTCGCCGTGTTTGGAGGAAGAAGAAGGATGAGTACAACCCCAAGAACACCATCCCAACGGTGAAGCATGGAGGTGGAAACATAATTCTTTGGGGATGCTTTTCTGCAAAGGGTACAGGACGACTGCACCGTATTGAGGGGAGGATGGATGGGGCCATGTATCTCGAGATCTTGGCCAACAACCTCCTTCCCTCAGTAAGAGCATTGAAGATGGGTCGTGGCTGGGTCTTCCAGCATGACAACGACCCGAAACACACAGCCAGGGCAACTAAGGAGTGGCTCCGTAAGAAGCATCTCAAGGTCCTGGAGTGGCCAGTCTCCAGACCTGAACCCAATAGAAAATCTTTGGAGGGAGCTGAAAGTCCGTATTGCCCAGTGACAGCCCCGAAACCTGAAGGATCTGGAGAAGGTCTGTATGGAGGAGTGGGCCAAAATCCCTGCTGCAGTGTGTGCAAACCTGGTCAAGACCTACAGGAAATGTATGATCTCTGTAATTGCAAACAAATGTTTCTGTACCAAATATTAAGTTCTGCTTTTCTGATGTATCAAATACTTATGTCATGCAATAAAATGCAAATTAATTACTTAAAAATCATACAATGTGATTTTCTGGATTTTTGTTTTAGATTCCGTCTCTCACAGTTGAAGTGTACCTATGATAAAAAATTACAGACCTCTACATGCTTTGTAAGTAGGAAAACCTGCAAAATCGGCAGTGTATCAAATACTTGTTCTCCCCACTGTATGTTATCATAATAATGATGTCAGCATAACATTTTGTCTTCATTTTGGCAGATTAACTCATGCTTATTTCTGAATATTAACTCAGGTTTTCGCCCAGCGGCAAATGAGTTGGAGCTGTGGCAGGCGTTGGACCTGTGGCCGAAAAGTGTCCAGTTTGAATCCCGGGCCGGGTGCTGGAAAGAACGGGCGGAATTGATCTGACCCCTGGAGAGCTAATGGGTTCACATCCTCAAAACATTCACCTTTCGTTGGGCCCTTGAGCAAGGCCCTTAACCCCACAACATGCTCTCCATCCAGGGGCGCTGCACTGCAGTTTGAACCTGTGCTGGTCTCAACTGTATGTGTGAGGTCTGCTGTTTAGGGGGGTTAAGAACGGAGCAGAATACATGTTTTTGTTGTTTGCTGTAACTAATGGACAAAGTTGTATTGTATTGTAATGTATTGTATTGTAAAGAAGTCAGCCAGAGTTGACGTGGGCCATCGTTCAAACAAAGAGATGCCTCCCTGGCCACCAGTGTGTTTGCATATAACCAAGATCAATTTTACCCCCCATACAATACTTTTATACACAGTAATTACTTTTTTATATATATAATAATAATAATAATAATAATAATAATAATAATAATAATAATAATAATAACAATAATAACAATAATAACAATAATAACAACAATTAATTATACACATTACATTTTGAATAGATAGTCCTCAGACATCTATAGTGTTTACAGTAATGACTATTACCGATCTTTTTTAATCCCACCCCTCTGCTACTCTCAGCCCCGCCCACCTATCTCCGTAGAACATCCTCTTTTGATTTCCACCTGCCATATATTTTTTAACTGCGCTGTGATTTCTTACATGCATTTTAAAACTTTCTAGTCGCATAGTATCCACAGACTAAATTAAAGGTCAATATTTTTCATAAGAGTATTATTCTATTGTTGATTGACTGGCTATGGCTTTCCAAACCCCCAGCACTGCTATTTCTAAGGACAATTTTAAATGAATATTGGGATTTTTCAACCATTCCAATTTTCCTATAAATTATATTCTTAGCAAAATATATTCCTATTTAATAGTAGTTGCCATAATTCATAAATGACACCATGCAGGGTTCTATATGGAACCATTTTGGTTCAGTGAAGAAGAACCTCTAGAGTTCTGATCAAAGAACCCTATAAAAGGTTTCTATATAGAACTTTTAGTGGTTCCATATATTAAGCAAGCGATAGAACCCTTTTTGGTTTAAACAGGAGTGAAGAGTGTGTTGATTTGACGGTAGTATTGTCAAAATTCCGCTTGTAACAACGATCAGAATTAGTAAAAACAATAAGGTTATGCATGACAACATATTAGACAATAACTAAGAGTAGGATAAATGATTGTGTCATGCAAAAACGTCTATAGATGTGTGTGTATGCTGGTAAAGATGTTTGTTTGTTTGTGTGTGTGTGTGTGTGTGGGCTGGTGAGCCATCCACATATCACAGTCAAATATACAGGATACAAACATTTCATTCCAGCTATATAGCGTTTTGCTTAACAAAAATTAATACGCAAAAATCTATATTTTACACGCACATGAATGCGCACAAAATCTATATTTTACACGCACATGAAGGTACCCATAAGCAATCATTTCTGATGGAAAATAACAAATGTGAAAAAATTGTGGATATAACGTTTTAGAAATAAACTCCTTATAAATTCTTAAACAACATTGTCATCTCACCTCTTAGCTTTGGTGTCATGTCCCCCAGAGAGACTCATTTTAGAGGCAGGGCCCCCCCCCCCTCCTCTCCTCTCCCCAGAGAGACTCATTTTAGAGGCAGCCCCCCTCCTCTCTGACCCCTAAACAGAGATGACCCCTAAACAACAGTTTGGTTGTGGGTTAACACAGTGACAACTAATTATTGAAGGTCAATTGTTCTATTTTATTCATTATCTCTTAGAAATAAAACATTTACTAACAGACACGTCCAAACAGTCAGGTGATTTAATGCAATCACATCAACACGTAGTTTAGTGAGCAGGTAGCTTAGTGGGTAAGAGCGTTGTGCCAGTAACCGAAAGGTCGCTGGTTCTAATCCCCGAGCCGACTAGGTGAAAAATCTGTCGATGTGCCCTTAAGCAAGGCACTTAACCCTAATTGCTCATGTAAGTCGCTCTGGATAAGAGCGTCTGCTAAATGACTAAAATGTAAATGTCATGACTGATATTGTTAACCTTTTCTCCATGTAGTGGAACTAATAATAATAATAGTAATAATAATAATAATGGGGGATTGATGGAAGTTACAATCTATCTGAAATATTAAAGCTGATCTAAAACTAAAATAAAATAAAATAAAAATGATAATAATGTCTCACTTTGTCTTGTAATAATTCCACTCATTCTAGTGTGTTGCTTTGTTCAACAGGTCTGCTATAATTATGATATTATTTAATTTAATTCATAATATCAATGTTAAGAAAAGTACGTTCAGGTTTCATACCAAATTACACAGGAAGCAGGAGCTCATTGTAATTTAGAAAACAACAAATGTTCTGATATTCTGAAAGATGATTTAGAACTATGATACATTAACATTTTTACAAATTGTAAAATAACCACGATATACGAATCCTATAATACGAGATATGAACAACAATATGTTTTTGAATCTGACTTGCCTACGCCCAGTTAGCGTCATTTTGTATGATTGAACTGTCACGTACCTGTCCCAGGTGAAATGGACTGTTAGATCTGAGTGTTTTACTGTCATTCTCTATACTATAGTAACACCATATATTTAATTTCCCTACACACTTTACAATAATCCCTTGGAAGATTCTTACCTTGTAGCCTGTATTCACAACCAGAACATGTCAAGTCATTGAGATATTTTCCATTCTGCTGAGAGAGCACCTTCCTGATGACAAGTGGCTCTGTATCTATGTTCTAGGTACAGTTGATCTTTGGATGCAATAATATCTGGTCAAAGTCTAGTGGCACAACACCATAGTATAGCATTAACATAACAGTAGTTTAACCTTTGGCCAGTAAAGGTCATGGCATAGTTTAAAATGTAGAATCATTATGATGGATCCAGTTTCAACATATCTCTAACTTAGAAGTATACAATAGGGTCCCAAATTATTGACTCCCTTGATAAAGATGAGTAAAAATGACTGTATAAAATAAATAATTCAAATACTGAGCTATATTGGATGCCAAAAAAAATGGAAATTAAATGATTTTATACAATTGCTAAGAGAAATTGCTCAGAGAAAGAGATTTTGTTTAACAAAAAATAAAACAATTCTCAAAAAGGTAGGGGTCAAATTTGACACTCCCTTTCAATACCTCCCTTGTGAGGATAACGGCACTGAGCCTTTATCTAAAATGTTTTATGAGTTGGAGAACATTTTGGGAGTGATTTTAGACCTTTCTCCATACAGAATCCTTCCAAATGGCCAACTACAGGAAGGTAAAGGTACAACTAAACACACAATAAAGAAACAAATCTCCCTAACTGACGGGAGGCTTGAATCTTAGTCATTTACCCACCGGCCTCTTACTACTAACTATCCCAATGTATACATTCTACCAACATCATACATAAATAATCCCTGGTAGGATCCTTACTACTATCCCAATGTATACATTCTACCAACATCATATATAAATAATCCCTGGTAGGATCCTTACTACTATCCCAATGTATACATTCTACCAACATCATACATGAATAATCCCTGGTAGGATCCTTACTACTATCCCAATGTATACATTCTACCAACATCATACATAAATAATCCCTGGTAGGATCCTTACTACTATCCCAATGTATACATTCTACTAACATCATACATGAATAATCCCTGGTAGGATCCTTACTTTGCAGCCTGAATAAAAAAAATTAAAAAAAAAAAAAAAAGGATTGATTGCCTTGGCAACGTCTATTTGGGGATCCCAATAAAAAACTAAATACTTAACATGACCACAATAATGTCAGCTGTAGTTGTTGTAAAATGCCCATCATACACTGGTGGCAGGTAGCCTAGCGGATAAGGGTGTTGGACCAGTAACCGAAAGGTTGCTGGTTCGAAACCCTGAGCTGACTAGGTAAAAAAACTGTAGATGTGCCCTTGAGTATCTTTGGATAAGAGCGTATGTTAAATGACGAAAATGTAAATACTATTATTTAAAATGGTCAAGGGCTTTATGAATGTATTTTAATGCCTATCATCTGCCATGTAAAGTGTTACCATGCAATTTCTGTGAAAAAAGCCTGAAATGGTGGAAGGTCAAAGATCATGAGTATTTGATGTCTGTGTCTGTCTCTAACCCCAGTTGTCAGTAAAGAAAACAGTTAGCTACACCTCATGGTTAATGGTTTATCCTCATGGTGTGTAGAAAGCATACCTATATAAAAGTATATTTGTTCTTGTCCAGCCATTACATATTTGTAGATGAAAGAGCAGGATATTCTATGAACTCTAAACTGGAGAGAGGACAGAGCAGGATATTCTATAACTCTAAACTGGAGAGAGGACAGAGCAGGATATCCTATAAACTCTAAACTGGAGAGAGGACAGAGCAGGATATTCTATAAACTCTAAACTGGAGAGAGGACAGAGCAGGATATTCTATAAACTCTAAACTGGAGAGAGGACAGAGCAGGATATCCTATAAACTCTAAACTGGAGAGAGGACAGAGCAGGATATCCTATAAACTCTAAACTGGAGAGAGGACAGAGCAGGATATCCTATAAACTCTAAACTGGAGAGAGGACAGAGCAGGATATCCTATAAACTCTAAACTGGGAGAGAGGACAGAGCAGGATATCCTATAAACTCTAAACTGGAGAGAGAGGACAGAGCAGGATATCTATATAAACTCTAAACTGGAGAGAGGACAGAGCAGGATATCCTGTAAACTCTAAACTGGAGAGAGAGGACAGAGCAGGATATCCTATAAACTCTAAACTGGAGAGAGGACAGAGCAGGATATCCTATAAACTCTAAACTGGAGAGAGGACAGAGCAGGATATCCTATAAATTCTAAACTGGAGAGATCCTGTAAACTCTAAACTGGAGACAGACAGAGCAGGATATCCTATAAACTCTAAACTGGAGAGAGGACAGAGCAGGATATCCTATAAACTCTAAACTGGAGAGAGGACAGAGCAGGATATCCTATAAACTCTAAACTGGAGAGAGGACAGAGCAGGATATCCTATAAACTCTAAACTGGAGAGAGGACAGAGCAGGATATCCTGTAAACTCTAAACTGGAGAGAGGACAGAGCAGGATATCCTATAAAATTCTAAACTGGGAGAGAGGACAGAGCAGGATATCCTATAAACTCTAAACTGGAGAGAGGACAGAGCAGGATATCCTATAAACTCTAAACTGGAGAGAGGACAGAGCAGGATATCATATAAACTCTAAACTGGAGAGAGGACAGAGCAGAGCAGGATATCCTATAAACTCTAAACTGGAGAGAGGACAGAGCAGGATATCCTATAAACTCTAAACTGGAGAGAGAGGACAGAGCAGGATATCCTATAAACTCTAAACTGGAGAGAGGACAGAGCAGGATATCCTATAAACTCTAAACTGGAGAGAGGACAGAGCAGGATATCATGTAAACTCTAAAACTGGAGAGAGGACAGAGCAGGATATCCTATAAACTCTAAACTGGAGAGAGGACAGAGCAGGATATCCTATAAACTCTAAACTGGAGAGAGGACAGAGCAGGATATCCTATAAACTCTAAACTGGAGAGAGGACAGAGCAGGATATCCTATAAAAACTATAAACTGGAGAGAGGACAGAGCTAAACTGGAGAAGGATATCCTATAAACTCTAAACTGGAGAGAGGACAGAGCAGGATATCCTATAAACTCTAAACTGGAGAGAGGACAGAGCAGGATATCCTATAAACTCTAAACTGGAGAGAGGACAGAGCAGGATATCCTATGAACTCTAAACTGGAGAGAGGACAGAGCAGGATATCCTATAAACTCTAAACTGGAGTGAGGGACAGAGCAGGATATCCTATAAACTCTAAACTGGAGAGAGGACAGAGCAGGATATCCTATAAACTCTAAACTGGAGAGAGGGACAGAGCAGGATATCCTGTAAAATCTAGTAAAATATATGTTTAATCAAGGAAGTGTGTGTCTCCTAAATGTAAACTGGACTGATGTGTGAGTCTTTTTATCACACTGTAATTCTGGAAGTTGGAACACACTCCTAAGATGAGTGTCTCTGAGGAGAGAGAGGAGGGGGGCACTGCCAACCCCCAGACCCAGAGAGCAGTCTCCAGTACCCAGCTGTCTGTCTATGACTGGTCCATGTACAATCCTCTCAATGTTATCAGTGGACCAATGCCCTTTGACACAAAGTAAGATTACTGCCATACATCATGGATTATAAAAGGGGAATTCCTCAAAGATCTGTGGAGAATGTGAGAATGTAACAGACTGTAGTCTGGTTGGGAGGTTGGGAGTTCAACGTTAGATCAATCATTTATTTATGAAGCCCTTTTACATCAGCAGTTCCATGTGGGGAGAAATAGAGGGAAATGTCTGACATGATGAATGATCCAGGGTGATTTCTCATACTACTGATCATCATTACTGTATGAAATACTATGGGGTTTAATAATGATCCAGGGTGATTTCTGATACTACTGATCATCATTACTGTATGAAATACTATGGGGTTTAATAATGATCCAGGGTGATTTCTCATACTACTGATCAACATTACTGTATGAAATACTATGGGGTTTAATAATGATCCAGGGTGATTTCTAATACTACTGATCAACATTACTGTATGAAATATTATTTTTTTCTTTAAAAAACTGCATTGTTGGTTAAGGGCTTGTAAGTAAGCATTTCACTGTAATGTCTACACCTGTTGTATTCAGCGCATGTGGCAAATAACATTTGATTTGATTTGAAAATATTATGGGGGGAAAAATACCCAGCTGTCAGAGACTCCAACCAGACCCAGAGAGTAGAGTCTCCAGTACCCAGCTGTCAGAGACTCCAACCAGACCCAGAGAGTAGAGTCTCCAGTACCCAGCTGTCAGAGACTCCAACCAGACCCAGAGAGTAGAGTCTCCAGTACCAGCTGTCAGAGACTCCAACCAGACCCAGAGAGTAGAGTCTCCATTACCCAGCTGTCAGAGACTCCAACCAGACCCAGAGAGTAGAGTCTCCAGTACCCAGCTGTCAGAGACTCCAACCAGACCCAGAGAGTAGAGTCTCCAGTACCCAGCTGTCAGAGATCATTAATCCAACCAGACCCAGAGAGTAGAGTCTCCAGTACCCAGCTGTCAGAGACTCCAACCAGAGCCAGAGAGTATAGTCTCCAGTACCCAGCTGTCAGAGACTCCAACCAGACCCAGAGAGTAGAGTCTCAAGTACCCAGCTGTCAGAGACTCCAACCAGAAGACACAGAGAGTAGAGTCTCCAGTACCCAGCTGTCAGAGACTCCAACCAGACACAGAGAGTAGAGTCTCCAGTACCCAGCTGTCAGAGACTCCAACCAGACCCAGAGAGTAGAGTCTCCAGTACCCAGCTGTCAGAGACTCCAACCAGACCCAGAGAGTAGAGTCTCCAGTACCCAGCTGTCAGAGACTCCAACCAGACCCAGAGAGTAGAGTCTCCAGTACCCAGCTGTCAGAGACACCAACCAGACCCAGAGAGTAGAGTCTCCAGTACCCAGCTGTCAGAGACTCCAACCAGACCCAGAGAGTAGAGTCTCCAGTACCCAGCTGTCAGAGACTCCAACCAGACCCAGAGAGTAGAGTCTCCAGTACCCAGCTGTCAGAGACTCCAACCAGACCCAGAGAGTAGAGTCTCCAGTACCCAGCTGTCAGAGACTCCAACCAGACCCAGAGAGTAGAGTCTCCAGTACCCAGCTGTCAGAGACTCCAACCAGACCCAGAGAGTATAGTCTCCAGTACCCAGCTGTCAGAGACTCCAACCAGACCCAGAGAGTAGAGTCTCCAGTACCCAGCTGTCAGAGACTCCAACCAGACCCAGAGAGTAGAGTCTCCAGTACCCAGCTGTCAGAGACTCCAACCAGACCCAGAGAGTAGAGTCTCCAGTACCCAGCTGTCAGAGACTCCACCAGACCCAACCAGACCCAGAGAGTAGTAGAGTCTCCAGTACCCAGCTGTCAGAGACTCCAACCAGACCCAGAGAGTAGAGTCTCCAGTACCCAGCTGTCAGAGAGACTCCAACCAGACCAGAGAGAGTAGAGTCTCCAGTACCCAGCTGTCAGAGACTCCAACCAGACCCAGAGAGTAGTAGAGTCTCCAGTACCCAGCTGTCAGAGACTCCAACCAGACCCAGAGAGTAGAGTCTCCAGTACCCAGCTGTCAGAGACTCCAACCAGACCCAGAGAGTAGAGTCTCCAGTACCCAGCTGTCAGAGACTCCAACCAGACCCAGAGAGTAGAGTCTCCAGTACCCAGCTGTCAGAGACTCCAACCAGACCCAGAGAGTAGAGTCTCCAGTACCCAGCTGTCAGAGACTCCAACCAGACCCAGAGAGTAGAGTCTCCAGTACCCAGCTGTCTCTATGAAGAGTGACTGGTCCATGGACAATCTCCACATTTTATCAGCAGAACAACGCCATTTGATCAAAGGTAATATTACTTTTATTGTTCAGAGGGTTTTGAGTTCACTTCCTGAACCGATCTGAAACAGGATACTTTTATCCTCATTGAAATGGGCATTGTGTTTTTCCCCTTTTGTGTAAAATGCTAAATCCCTACTATAACTATGGCAGCGAGGACCAGGCATACTGAATTACTGTGTTGATGTGTCTCTACAGCTGAACAACTCTTTCCATAATGGAGGACCAGGCATGCTGAATTACTGTGTTGTTGTGTCTCTACAGCTGATCAACTCTTTCCATGATGGCCTTGTCATTGAAACATCCCAGAAGATCAAGGTGAGAATATAGCCGTTAGATCATAATGTTGACAATACAATAGCCATGACAATAGCCTGGAAATCCTACAAATATACCCCACTAAATATAATTCTAATAAACCTTGTATTGTCCATCTAGATGCCATGTGGAGTGGCTTAGTGTCCTGTTCTCTCCTCCCCAACCACGACAACGTGAATCCTGGGACAGGGCGTGAAAGGCGCTAACTGGGATTGGGTAAGTCAAATTCTAAAACATATAGCATATGAATATATCATAGTTCTACATTTCACATTTCGTATGAAATATGTAATTGTATCATATTTGTTCCACTATAGTGCAACGATCCTCAGTATATGAGCCACGTTACAATTCCCACCAAGTGGGTTAACCCTCTTAGTACCAATGGCATGATGTGTAGGGTGTTTGCCTTTCACGCCAACAACCTGGGTTTGCTCCCTCCCTGCCGTTGCCGTTTGCTACAGAAGTGGGATGGTGGCCATGAGGCCATCAGAAAGCCTGGACGTGTGAGGTGGCTGAGTATTGCCTTTGATGTCGAAAATTGTATTTGTCGTCAGTAAAACAAAAAGTACTGTCAGAGTTTTTGTAGAATTAAGATATACTTTATTACACAGATAATATAGCCGAGGTGGTCTGCAGAGCATCTAACTTTCCACCTCTCAGCTCTCAGTTTATATACAGTTTCATCCTTACTCATTTTACATCCATTTTAGCTTAATCCCTCCCCGTTTGGTTCCTCCACCATTGTCTCCAGTTTTCACCTCTTGACCGCTCCGCCCACTTCCTTATTTTATAATAATGGCGGTATCTGACTTCTCTCCCTTCTAATTCAGTGTCTGGAAACATTAGTGGCGGGACCAAGGCCTGTCCTGTAAAAATAAACAGCCTGTCCTGTAAAAATAACAGCCCTGTCCTGTAAAAATAACAGCCCTGTCCTGTAAAAATAGCCCTGATGTAGAAATAAGCCCTGTCCTGTAGAAATAACATCCCCTAATTGATTCCCATACCTGTCAAGAAATAACAGCCCTGGCCTGTAGAAAAACATGCTGTAAAAATAACAGTGTCCTGTAAAAATAGCAGAGCCATTTCTGGCTCCATTCTGACCCATATATTGATTCCCATACCTATCAATCGGTATAGCAGGCAATTTCTCAATCATATACAGTTCCCACACATAGCAGGCAGTTCTCACACATTGCAGGCATTCTTCCAAGCCTCTTCCTTCTGTACCACTCAGTCCCAACACCTGTCATGCTGTGATTAACCATGTTTAACTTATAGTCTGAACTATGTTTAACCCCTGGCTCCATTCCAGGAATATGCCTAAGGAGGGAGGCAAAGGGCAACAGTCTGGTTTCAGTCACTGATAAGGCAGGACAGCCATGGATTAGGGAGGAGCGAGGAATTTGACCCGAAGTCAGATCAGATGACGAGAGAAGAAACTTCCACGCCCACGAAGGTTCTAGCATCAGGCAGGGCCATGACTACACCAGCGAGAGGAACCAATGAAGTTCCTGCCTAGCAACAGAGATGTAACTATGTTTAACCCTGGCTCCGTGCTTGTCATGTTGTGATTAACTGTTTAACTTATAGTCTACTGAGTCTAAAAGGATTGAACTATAGTCTACTGAAAAATCCCCAATACCTTCCTGTTTTGGAGGGGGCTGTGTAAGTGAGTGAGCCACGTTTACAATTCCCACCATGTGGGTTAACCCTATTGCCATGTGTAGGGTGTTTGCCTTTCTCGCCAGCGACCCGGGTTCACTTCCCTGCCCCGCTGTTTGCTACAATATTAATAGCGTAGGCTACCTGTTGAACAAAAGAGACTCAATAGAATGAGATAAAAGGATTTTAGGATAATATAAATAAGTATCAATTTAGAGTTGTCTTTTAGGTTCAGCCTTGTAGCTTCTTATTAATTGGCTGAAATGTAACAAATGACATGGCCTCCGAGTTGGGAGATAAACAGGCCCAGTTTAAATCACCATGACAACCATTTCATTATTTTCCCAGTGCAGCAAGGGAATCTAGAGACTCAACCTTTGTACCCAATCACATAGGTTTACAGCAGCTCACAGTTGCAACTTCATTGCTAAGAAGTCAAATTGCTTTGGTTTAGATAAAGACACAGGTCATAATATCTGTAGCAATCAGGGTTGGGCTCAATTCAGAATTTTGGAATTGACTCCCATTCAACTCATGAGGAAGATTAATCGTCATTGAGCAAATTTCAGGTCTGCTGAGCGCAAACTTGAATGTTGTGAAAATTCTGTACAACTTTCGGCACCCGTTTACTGTGAACACTGAGGCTGTCCCAGCTGGAAGTTACAGTTTTAACACTGGCCAAGTATATTCATTTCTCTAGAAGCATGCTGAAGTCTGTTGTTAATTGTTTACAGAGAAATAGCATTGTATTCGGTCAAACACAACAGTTTGCTAAGAGCTGGCAGCAAGCTGCTAGGTCTGCTGTTAGAACCAGTAAAGGTCGCTTTACCACTCTTGGATAGCGGAATGACTTTGGCTTCCCTCCAGGCCTGAGGACAAAGACTTTCCTCTAGGCTCAGATTAAAGATATGACAGATAGGAGTGGCTATAGAGTCAGCTACCATCCTCAGTAGCTTCCCATCTAAGTTGTCAATGCCAGGAGGTTTTTCATTATTGATCGATAACAAAACAATTCTACCTCTCCCACACTAAACTTTGCAAAATGTAAACTTGCAATGCTTTTCTTTCCTTTGTTGTTTTCTTATGCATGAGTACTATGGCTCAGAGTACAGGCCTGAGTCGTGCCTGGCAATGCTACAGAATCCTTCTCTGATGCGCTCTGCCTACTAAATCTACTGCATAGTTAGTTTTGTATACTAAGTCTTGCATAGTTTGCTTTATTTCAGTATGTTGGACTGAAAGTGGCTAATATTGTGTTGATTCCATCAGAATTCCCACAGTAGAGGCAAATGTTAATAGTGTTAACTAATCGGGAAAACTATCAAGTTGGAGAGAACATTGCTCATGAGTTGAAATTCTAATTGGCCACATCCCACAGGAATTTGAATTTGAGTAACAGAAAAGTCGAATTTAATTCAGTGCAATCAAAGATTATGGATACACTGACAAGATCCGTCTCTCTGCCCTCACAATGGGTGTTGTTGTCCACAAAGCTCCCGCCTATCCTTTTCTTTGGATTGGTTCCAACCGCCGTGTCTTTGTGAGATGCAGGGTAGGTGAACAGATGATCTCCGCATGTGTGGTTCCCACCGTGAAGCATGGAGGAGGAGGTGTGATGGTGTGGGGGTGCTTTGCTAGTGACACTGTCTGTGATTTATTTAGAATTCAAGGCACACTTAACCAGCATGGCTACCACAGCATTCTGCAGCGATACGCCATCCCATCTGGTTTGCGCTTAGTGGGACTACCATTTGTTTTACAACAGGACACTGACCCAACACACCCCCAGGCTGTGTAGGGCTATTTGACCAAGAAGGAGAGTGATGGAGTGCTGCATCAGATGACCTGGCCTCCACAATCACCCGACCTCAACCCGTTTGAGATTGTTTGGGATGAGTTGGACCGCAGAGTGAAGGAAAAGCAGCCAACAAGTGCTCAGCATATGTGAGAACTGCTTCAAGACTGTTGGAAAAGCATTCCAGGTGAAGCTGGTTGAGAGAATGCCAAGAGTGTGTAAAGCTGTTATGAAGGCAAAGGGTTGCTAAAAACACTTTTTTCGTTACTACATGATTCCATATGTGTTATTTCATAGTTTTGATGTCTTCACTATTATTCTACATTATGTCCATCAACTGTAAACATGGAATGCAACAGAACCAGTTACAACTGAAGTATCTGATCATCAATGAATTAGAGAAAAAGTTATTCATTTTTATCATCAACACAGCAGCCCGCAAATCATCAGGTGAATATTTCTGTATTAAATTATATTTTTTTGGAGAAAACTATCATTTTCTAATGTATTCTATTTCATTCCTGATTTATATTGTTGTTAAAATAGATTTGTGTTGACTGTGATTAGGGCATGGGAATACACTAGCCTCTGCTAGGCTAAATTAACAAACCAGGCATTTATAACTCACCACATGATCCTCAAACCAAAGACTGGCCAAACTCGTGTTTCTAAAAAGTAAATTCAAAGGCACTGTATAGCTTAATAAGGCATGCATTTTATACAGCCTAAATGCTCAATGTATAGGCATGTTGTTGAAGTGCTGTTGTTCATGTGTTGTTGAAATGCTGAATGCTCCTGCCAGCATGCAGCATGTGACCAATGGAATCTGGCCACAGCATGGAACACCAATGTTCCTCAACCCTGCACCTTAGAGGCTGCCGCCCGATATACACAGGCATGGAATCACTGGCCACATTAATAATGGACCCACTACCAGCCGGTTCCTCAACCCTGCACCTTAGAGAGGCTGCCGCCCGATATACACAGACATGGAATCACTGGCCACATTAATAATGGAACACTACCAGCCGGTTCCTCAACCCTGCACCTTAGAGGCTGCCGCCCGATATACACAGACATGGAATCACTGGCCACATTAATAATGGAACACTACCAGCCGGTTCCTCAACCCTGCACCTTAGAGGCTGCCGCCCGATATACACAGACATGGAATCACTGGCCACATTAATAATGGAACACTACCAGCCGGTTCCTCAACCCTGCACCTTAGAGGCTGCCGCCCGATATACACAGACATGGAATCACTGGCCACATTAATAATGGAACACTACCAGCCGGTTCCTCAACCCTGCACCTTAGAGGCTGCCGCCCGATATACACAGACATGGAATCACTGGCCACATTAATAATGGAACACTACCACCCGGTTCCTCAACCCTGCACCTTAGAGGCTGCCGCCCGATATACACAGACATGGAATCACTGGTGGCCACATTAATAATGGAACACTACCAGCCGTTCCTCAACCCTGCACCTTAGAGGCTGCCGCCCGATATACAGACATGGAAATCACTGGCCACATTAATTAGTCAGCCACCAATTGTGCATGCCACATTTCTCCCAACCCTCCTCACCTAAAAGGCTGCCGCCCGATATACACAGACATGGAATCACTGGCCACATTAATCATGGAACAGGTACCAGCCACTCAAATGCACTTAGAGGCTGCCGCCCGATATACACAGACATGGAATCACTGGCCACATTAATAATGGAACACTAACCACTTTAATAGTGTTTACATACTGCTTTACTCATCTCATATGTATATACTGTCATCTATTCTATTCTACTGTATTTTAGTCTATGCCACTCCGACATTGCTCGTCCTAATATTTATATATTTCTTAATTCCATTCTTCTACTTTTAGATTAGTGTGTACTGTTGTGAATTGTTAAATACTACTGCACTGTTGGAGCTAGAAATACAAGCATTTCGCTGCACCCGCAATAACATCTGCTAAATATGTGCATGTGACCAATACAATTTGATTTGATTTTGATTTGATTTGAAATGCTTCACAATTGATTTCTTAAATGGCAGGCTATAGCCTTGGAATAATAATAATAATAATAATAATACAGCCTAAATAATTCATTTTCGTTCCTTAGGCTACCTGGCTTGCTCCTGACTCATTTAGAGTTAGTATGTTGTTTTAACAGCCGGTTGAAATGTCGAACATCAATTGATGGTGACAGAATCACACATTGCTTAAGCAAAGTCAATTTTGTTTATCCTATAAAATGTTGTGCAGCCTCTGAATATCATAGACAAATCAAAGATGTCCAATATGCATCGGTCACGTCTTTCGCCTGCATTTTACAGCTTGTTTCTGGCATATAGATCGCTTTATATAATCAGCCATTTTCTTTAACAAAAGCCACAATACCCTCACATACCCCCTCAATTAGAGCCCTGGTTTTAACTTAACACACCAAGTTCTTCACTGACACTGAGATATTTAAGGAGTGCATGGTGATTAGGGTTGAATAGCGGGAACCGGGTACCGAGATCTACCGTTCAAACCCACTACCGTTCAAACCCACAAACCGGTCAATTATAATACATCATTGTATATTAACAGCAAAATGTAAAATGGAACTGTTAAATGATATGCAATGTCTAAATCTGGCTTATCGACGGCCTTGTCTCTGCTATCTGCATGATCAATCATCAACCCTCCGGGTGGGGACAGAGCACCTCTCAGGATGGAGCGCAGCACAATGCATGTAGACCTACCATCTCATCATGGTAACTGTTGCTACGGTAACATAAGGACAGAATGCGAGTCTAATTTACACATCTACATCTGGTTTTCGGTGGGGGGGGCACATTTTTTTATTGTAAAGATACTTATATTTTTTTATTTATTGCAGCGGCAGAGTTTTTAAAACAGCCTATGACTTGAATATCGTTGCTTAAATCAATGCACATACTCTCTCGCAGTCTTTCTCTCTCAAAAATATAAATGCAACAGCAAACAATTTCAAAGATTTTTTTTATTTTTTTTTTATTTCACCTTTATTTAACCAGGTAAGCCAGTTGAGAACAAGTTCTCATTTACAGCTGCGACCTGGCCAAGATAAAGCAAAGCAGTGCGATAAAAAACAACAACACAGAGTTACATATGGGGTAAACAAAACTCAAGTCAAAAATACAACAGAAAATATATATACAGTGTGTGCAAATGTACCAAGTTATGGAGGTAAGGCAATAAATAGGCTATAGTACAAAATAATTACAATTAGTATTAACACTGGAATGCTAGATGTGCAAGAGATGATGTGCAAATAGAGATACTGGGGTGCAAAAAGAGCAAAATAAATAACAATATAGGATGAGGTAGTTGGTTGGCTAATTTCAGATGGGCTGTGTACAGGTGCAGTGATCGGTAAGGTGCTCTGACAACTGATGCTTAAAGTTAGTGAGGGAGATAAGAGTCTCCAGCTTCAGAGATTTATGCAGTTCGTTCAAGTCATTGACAGCAGAGAACTGGAAGGAATGGCGGCCAAATGAGGTGTTGGCTTTGGGGGATGACCAGTGAGATATACCTGCTGGAGCGCAGACTACGGGTGGGTGTTGCTATGGTGACCAGTGAGCTAAGATAAGACGGGGATTTGCCTAGCAGTGATTTATAGATGGCCTGGAGCCAGTGGGTTTGATGACGAATATGTAGTGAGGGCCATTGAAGTTGACAGACATTGACCTAGGCTATAGGCCCTACACACACACACACACACACACACACAGACAGGGGCATTCCGTGGTAGACCTCGGCTATAGGCCCTACACGCACTGCACACACACACACACAGACAGGGGCATTCCGTGGTAGACCTCGGCTAAATGACTAAAATGTAATGATTCTGCCAGGTAGGCACAGCCTACTTTGTAGTTTTCCTTTTAATTGCATTTCCATCTAGCCGAAGACGGTTAGGCTGTCATTATCATTGCTAACACCTACACAAAGTGGTAGACCGAGGCTATAGGCCCTACACGCACTGCACACAGACACACACAGACAGGGGCATTCCGTGGTAGACCGAGGCTATAGGCCCTACACGCACTGCACACACACACACCACAGACAGGGGCATTCCGTGGTAGACCTCGGCTATAGGCCCTACACGCACTGCACACACACACACACAGACAGGGGCATTCCGTGGTAGACCGAGGCTATAGGCCCTACACGCACTGCACACACACACACACACAGACAGGGCATTCCGTGGTAGACCTAGGCTATAGGCCCTACACGCACTGCACACACACACACACAGACAGGGGCATTCCGTGGTAGACCTAGGCTATAGGCCCTACACGCACTGCACACACACACACACAGACACACAGACAGGGGCATTCCGTGGTAGGACCTCGGCTATAGGCCCTACACGCACTGCACACACACACACACAGACAGGGGCATTCCGTGGTAGACCTCGGCTATAGGGCCCTACACGCACTGAACACACACACACACAGACAGGGGCATTCCGTGGTAGACCTAGGCTATAGGCCCTACACGCACTGCACACACACACACACACAGACAGGGGCATTCCGTGGTAGACCTAGGCTATAGGCCCTACACGCACTGCACACACACACACACAGACAGGGGCATTCCGTGGTAGACCTAGGCTATAGGCCCTACACACACACACACACACACACACACAGACAGGGGCATTCCGTGGTAGACCTAGGCTATAGGCCCTACACACACACACACACACACACACAGACAGGGGCATTCCGTGGTAGCTATAGGCCCTACACACACTGCACACACACACACACAGACAGGGGCATTCCGTGGTAGACCTCGGCTATAGGCCCTACACGCACTGCACACACACACACACAGACAGGGGCATTCCGTGACATTGTTTCCTCTTCAGGAAGTAGGTTTATTTTCGGTCAATTGCACATTACTATTTGAATAAATCAGGATGATAAAACATTAAAAGCTAATTGTGAACCAAAAAACTAATGTGAACAGGTAAAACATTTTCACTGGCTACCTTGTGATCGATTTAAAATGTGTGTCGCACTGCCAAGTCAAACGATCACAGTATCGAACTCTGCATTTACCCTCCACTCCTAGGACAGACCAGAGCCTTAGATATGCAGTTTTACAAACTGTTGTTCGTTTTGTAAGCATTACATGGCAAAGTAGTCAGAACGGTTGTGGATTCGCAGGCCACCCGTGGACAAGGGTAGGGGTGAAAAGATATCCATTATAATAAAAACACTGCATGAGTCTATCATCTTATTTGAGGTCCCGAGAAAAAAATTGCCTTTTAAGGGCAATTCATGCAATTCTACGTCATTTTACATGACTGGTGACAAGCAGAATCTTTTTTGATACCACAGCAGAGCATGACAACGAATGAGCTCATGCTGCAGCACCTGATACATCTTGATATCTATACAGGCTATTGTTAAAAAAATAGGATATTTATAAGTTTGGGAACAGTGCTAAAGCTGTCCATCAACTGTAAACATGGAGTGCAACAGTGGCGCAGTGGTCTAAGGCACTGCATCGCAGTGCTAGCTGTGCCACTAGAGATCCTGGTTCGAGTCCAGGCTCTGTCGCAACCGGCCGCGACCGGGAGACCCATGGGCGGCGCACAATTGGTCCAGCGTCGTCCAAGGTAGGGGAGGGTTTGGCTGGCAGGGATGTGGGATGTTTCCCACGGGGGCCAGTATGAAAAAAAAAACACAAAAAAACATGTATGCATTCACTAACTGTAAGTCGCTCTGGATAAGAGCGTCTGCTAAATGACTAAAATGTAAACAGAACCAGTTACAACTGAAGTATCTGATCATCAATGAATTCCAGAAAAAGTTATTCATTTTTCAACACAGCAGCCGCAAATCATCAGGTGGGCAAATGTGCACTTGTAAATTATTTTTGGGGGAAACTATCATTTTCTAATGTATTCTATTTCATTCCATGATATTGTTGTTACAAAATAGATTTTGTGTTGACTGTGATTAGGGCATGGGGAATACACTAGCCTCTGCTAGGCTAAATTAACAAAACTAGGCATTTATAACTCACCACATGATCCTCAACCAAAGACTGGCCAAACTCGTGTTTCTAAAAAGTAAATTCAAAGGCACTGTATAGCTTAATAAGGCATGCGTTTTATACAGCCTAAATGCTCAATGTATAGGCATGTTGTTGAAGTGCTGTTGTTCATGTGTTTGTTGAAATGCTGAATGCTCCTGCCAGCATGCAGCATGTGACCAATGCTACATGCAGCATGTGACCAATGCTACACCCATGTGACCTAGGCGGCTACACACCCGGCTACTCAACCCTGCACCTTAGAGGCTGCCGCCGCCCGATATACACAGACATGGAATCACTGGCGACATGCCTAATAATGGAACACTACCAGCCGGGTTCCTCAACCCTGCACCTTAGAGGCTGCCGCCCGATATACCACAGACATGGAATCACTGGCCACATTAATAATGGAACACTACCAGCCGGTTCCTCAAACCCTGCACCTTAGAGGCTGCCGCCCGATATACAACAGACATGGAATCACTGGCCACATTAATAATGGAACACTACCAGCCGGTTCCTCAACCCTGCACCTTAGAGGCTGCCGCCCGATATACACAGACATGGAATCACTGGCCACATTAATAATGGAAACACTACCAGCCGGTTCCTCAACCCTGCACCTTAGAGGCTGCCGCCCGATATACACAGACATGGAATCACTGGCCACATTAATAATGGAACACTACCACCCGGTTCCTCAACCCTGCACCTTAGAGGCTGCCCGCCCGATATACACAGACATGGAATCACTGGCCACATTTAATATGGAACACTAACCGGTTCTGCGCCCTCAACCCTGCACCTTAGAGGCTGCCGCCCGATATACACAGACATGGAATCACTGGCCTACCACATTAATAATGGAACACTACAACCACCCGGTTCCTCAACCCTGCTCACCTTAGAGGCTGCCGCCCAATATACACAGACATGGAATCACTGGCCACATTAATAATGGAACACTACCCACCCGGTTCCTCAACCCTGCACCTTAGAGGCTGCCGCCCGATATACACAGACATGGAATCACTGGCCACATTAATAATGGAACACTACCAGCCGGTTCCTCAACCCTGCACCTTAGAGGCTGCCGCCCCGATATACACAGACATGGAATCACTGGCCACATTAATAATGGAAACACTACCAGCCGGTTCCTCAACCCTGCACCTTAGAGGCTGCCGCCCGATATACACAGACATGGAATCACTGGCCACATTAATAATGGAACACTACCAGCACGGTTCCTCAACCCTGCACCTTAGAGGCTGCCGCCCGATATACACAGACATGGAATCACTGGCCACATTAATAATGGAACACTACCAGCCGGTTCCTCAACCCTGCACCTTAGAGGCTGCCGCCCGATATACACAGACATGGAATCACTGGCCACATTAATAATGGAACACTACCAGCCGGTTCCTCAACCCCTGCACCTTAGAGGCTGCCGCCCGATATACACAGACATGGAATCACTGGCCACATTAATAATGGAACACTACCAGCCGGTTCCTCAACCCTGCACCTTAGAGGCTGCCGCCCGATATACACAGACATGGAATCACTGGCCACATTAATAATGGAAACACTACCAGCCGGTTCCTCACAACCTGCACCTTAGAGGCTGCCGCCCGATATACACAGACATGGAATCACTGGCCACATTAATAATGGAAACACTACCACCCGGTTCCTCAACCCTGCACCTTAGAGGCTGCCGCCCGATATACACAGACAGGAATCACTGGCCACATTAATAATGGAACACTACCAGCCGGTTCCTCAACCCTGCACCTTAGAGGGCTGCCGCCCGATATACACAGACATGGAATCACTGGCCACATTAATAATGGAACACTACCACCCGGTTCCTCAACCCTGCACCTTAGAGGCTGCGCGCCCGATATACACAGACATGGAATCACTGGCGACATTAATAATGGAACACTACAGCCGGTTCCTCAACCCTGCACCTTAGAGGCTGCCTTCAGCCCGATATACACAGACATGGAATCACTGGCCACATTAATAATGGAACACTACCACCCGGTTCCTCAACCCTGCACCTTAGAGGCTGCCGCCCGATATACACAGACATGGAATCACTGGCCACCCGGTTCTAATTAATAATGGAAACCACTACCAGCGGTTCCTCAACCCTGCACCTTAGAGGCTGCCTGCGCCCGTGCCTCCTTATATACACAGACATGGAATCACTGGCCACATTAATAATGGGAACACTACCAGCCGGTTCCTCAAACCCTGCACCTTAGAGGCTGCCGCCCGATATACACAGACATGGAATCACTGGCCACATAATAATGGAACACTACCACCGGGTTCCTCAACCCTGCACCTTAGAGGCTGCCGCCCGATATACACAGACATGGAATCACTGGCCACATTAATAATGGAACACTACCACCCGGTTCCTCAACCCTGCACCTTAGAGGCTGCCGCCCCGATTATACACAGACATGGAATCACTAATGGCCACATTAATAAATGGAACACTACCACCCGGTCTCCTCAAACCCTGCACCTTAGAGGCTGCTGCCCGATATACACAGACATGGAATCACTGGCGACATTAATAATGGAACACTACCACCCGGTTCCTCAACCCTGCACCTTAGAGGCTGCCGCCCGATATACACAGACATGGAATCACTGGCCACATTAATAATGGAACACCTACCAGCCGGTTCCTCAACCCTGCACCTTAGAGGCTGCCGCCCGATATACACACAGACATGGAATCACTGGCCACATTAATAATGGAACACTACCACCGTTTTTCCTCAACCCTGCACCTTAGAGGCTGTCCGCCCGATATACACAGACATGGAATCACTGGGCCACATTAATAATGGAAACACTACCACCCCGGTTCCTCAACCCTGCACCTTAGAGGGCTGCCGCCCCGATATACACAGACATGGAATCACTGTCCACATTAATAATGGAACACTACCACCCGGTTCCTCAACCCTGCACCTTAGAGGCTGCTGCCCGATATACACAGACATGGAACACTGGCGACATTAATAATGGAAACACTACCACCCCGGTTCCTCAACCCTGCACCTTAGAGGCTGCCGATATACGCCCCGATATACACAGACATGGAATCACTGGCCACATTAAATAATGGAACACTACCACCCGGTTCCTCAACCCTGCACCTTAGAGGCTGCCGCCCGATATACACAGACATGGAATCACTGGCCACATTAATAATGGAACACTACCACCCGGTTCCTCAACCCTGCACCTTAGAGGCTGCCCGCCCGATATACACAGACATGGAATCACTGGCCACATTAATAATGGAACACTACCAGCGGTTTCCTCAACCCTGCACCTTAGAGGCTGCCGCCCGATATCCCGATATACACAGACATGGAATCACTGGCCACATTAATAATGGAACACTACCAGCCGGTTCCTCAAACCCTGCACCTTAGAGGCTGCGCGCCCGATATACACAGACATGGAATCACTGGCCCACATTAATAATGGAACACTACCAGCCGGTTCCTCAACCCTGCACCTTAGAGGCTGCCACCCACCACCACAGGGGGGACCGATATACACAGACATGGAATCACTGGCCACCTGGCTTGCTCCTGACTCATTTAGAGTTAGTATGTGTTTTAACAGCCGGTTGAAATGTCCAACATCAATTGATGGTGACAGAATCACACATTGCTTAAGCAAAGTCAATTTTGTTTATCCTATAAAATGTTGTGCAGCCTCTGAATATCATAGACAAATCAAAGATGTCCAATATTGCATCGGTCACGTCTTTTGCCTGCATTTTACAGCTTGTTTCTGGCATATAGATCGCTTTATATAATCAGCCATTTTCTTTAACAAAAGACACAATACCCTCACATACCCCCTCAATTAGAGCCTGGGTTTTAACTTAACACACCAAGTTCTTCACTGACAGTGAGATATTTAAGGAGTGCATGGTGATTAGGGTTGAATAGCGGGGAAAACGGGTTACCGAGATCTACCGTTCAAACCCACTACCGTTTCAAACCACAAACCGGGTCGATTATAATACATTGTTTATATTAACAGCAAAATGTAAAATGGAACTGTTAAATTATATGCAATATCTAAATCTGGCTTATCGACGGCCTTGTCTCTGCTATCTGCATGATCAATCATCAACCCTCCGGGTAGGGGGGGACAGAGCACCTCTCAGGATGGAGCGCAGGACAATGCATGTAGACCTACCATCTCATCATGGTAACTGTTGCTACGGTAACATAAGGACAGAATGCGAGTCTAATTTACACATCTACATCTGGGTTTCGGGGGGGGGGGGGGGGGGGGGGACACATTTTTATTGTAAAGATACTTATATTTTTATTTATTGCAGCGGCAGGAGTTTTAAAACAGCCTATCACTTGAATATCGTTGCTTTAAATCAATGCACATGCCAGCACTCTCTCGCAGTCTTTCTCTCAAAAATATAAATGCAACAGCAAACAATTTCAAAGATTTTACTGAGTTACAGTTCATATAAGGCAATCAGTCAACTGAATTAAATGCATTATACACCCCAGGAATAATTATGATACTTTTAAAAAAATTTTGACAAGTGACCATAGAAATGTTATTTTCACGTTTTAAATTCTTAGAAAAAACTAATTATTCAGGAGACAGCGGCCGTTGCGTGATGAATAGGACACTTAGAAATCTGTCTATTTTTCCACTGTTTAATAAATTCTTAGAGAAAGGTTTGGGGGAATGATGTGTACTAACTCTATCTATGCAGTCAGGAGCAAGCCAGAAAGCGGCGTGCGTTTGGACAATGATATAGACACTGCAGGAAATAAAACCAAATAAAACCATCTGTCTAGCACATTTCTCCTATTTGTCTGCCTCTTCAGTCCAGGGTGCATTGCATGGTGCCGTTGCCAGAGATATTAGAGGAAAACAGATAGGAATCACATTGGGCAATGCACGTCGGAGAGTATAACGCTCCACCCAGCAGACTGTCGACCAATCCCGTTGAAGTTGTCATGCAGCGTCACGCGGTTGCTAAACTAATCGTCGACCAATCCCTTCTCAAAGTCAGGGTATGAGTCGAGAAACGTGCCTATTTTCCTCGAAAGTACATAATGTGACGATCCAAAGCTATACAATATTACAGATATAAAGAGATCAAATATATCATAACTCGGAAAAGATTCGTAATGTTGTACCTTGTTGACGAAATTCGTGCCTAAAATTGCCTCCCATTCCCACCCCTTTGGGGAAAGGAAGCTTCCTTGCCCCAGAATCGCCAAAAATTTCCCCGGCGGCCCCAGGGAAACGTAGCAAGGGAAATGGGGCAAAATGGGCTTTACCAAGGGCCAAAATGGAGTTTCCCCATCTCCTAAAAAGGGAAATTCTTGCCGTTGTAAAACGTCAGACTCCATCTGTGGGCCACAGGGAATCTGCAGGTTGAACGGGGGGGAAAAAATTGGGGGTTAGACCCAAAAATTTGATAGGAAATTTGGGTTTAGGCAAATTTAACGGGCCAAACTACTATTTTCACAGGGCGATATTGTCTTTTGGTATTAATGTGTGAAATTACTTTTGGGTTTGCTTGCTTGGCGCGGCGGCCCCTTCGGGGTCCAAAATTTTAGCCCTCAAATTTTTGTCATCAAATTTCTGCCCTTCTCGGATTTATGGTTGTTTTCAAGACAATGGGAACTCAAAAAAAAGACAAGGGTCGAACCCATGACTTTTTAGTGACTTTCGGGTCGGACCCTTAGAAGGGGGCCCAAATTTCCCCGACTTAAAATTTAAAACAATTTTGAAAATGACCGTTTAAAAAACCCCGTATTTTCCAGTCGGAGTTTCTTTTTTTTTCAGTTTTTCCCCAATTGTCTCAAAACTCAATGAAGTCGGAGATTTCCAAGTTCCGATTTTCCAGTTGTTTTGAAAGTGACAAAAAGTCATCTGGATTGACGCAGGGCCCAATGTTAAAATGTTTTTTCCTTTTTAACTTGGAAAAAAACCCCTTAAACCCCAGACTTGGACCAAAAACATCCACCCCACTGAAATAGCAGGCAGTGACCCCCTTTCCCAATGCTTTCCAATTACCCACGGGTTTCCCTTTAAACCCAAAAACTGGGTGTTAAATTTTCCCGATTTCCAATTTGTTGTGTAATTTTTATGTCCAAGGGCCCGATGAGCATTTGAAAACGTTTTATTTAAAATTCCCTCCAAAATTTTCTCTAAATGTAAAGGGGGTTTTGAAAAGGTTTTCCCAAAAGAGATTGTCGACTTGTTTTCAGATGATAAATGCAGCGTTTTCCTAGTATGATGTTGATAGGCAGTCCAATAAAAGCAAACTGTAGATAAAAAGGTGTTTTGACGTCTTTTTATCTGTGGCCAATGACCTTGAGCCTTCTGGGATGGGCCCTTCTAATGAAATTTTATGGGAGCCCCCAAGGGAGCTTAATTTTCGACCCCTCTCCATTTAGATTTTACGGGGGACGTAGATCTCCATGACGGCAAAAACCTTTCCCATCACGGCGCAACTGGGAACTTCCCAAACCCCCTTACGTCTGTTTTTCCCGCGGGGGCTGCCCCACCACCACAGAAAGCACTGATTTAGGCTGAAAAAAAACCTGTTTTTGGAGCTGCCTTACTCAAGAAAGCAAAAAATAGACATGTTGTAGGGAGTTTTATTAACTCAATTTTATTATTTTTTTTTTTTTACACTTTTTTGAAAACCTGATTCTGCCCACGTTTTAAATTTTGCAAAAAAAAAAAGCAAAAATGCTCTTTTTTTTAAGCAAAACTGGTGGGGAAAAAAACAGCTCTGCCCCACCTGCCCTAAATGAAAGGGTGCCCTGACCCTTGTGATTTTGAAATCATTTTTTAAATCTTTTCGGGTTTGTCGCTCTGTGCAGCGAAGGGGAAGGCTATTTTCTCGGGTCTAAAGCTCTAGGTAAAACCCCTCACACCGGGAAGACTGGACTGAGAAACCTCGCACAGGGATCGGGGAGTAAATGCTCTCTGCTGGACTGGGGGACCCCACACTGGAGACGGGAGAAACTCAATTTTGTAGGGGGTTTGGTCAATCTGTGTTGATGATTTGATTTACTGTAATAGAGCTTGAGACCACCTGAGTGGAGGGCAAGGATGGATTGATCACAGTGCCCCACCTGAGTGGGGGGAAAAAGGGGACGGGATTGATCACAGAGCCCACCTGAGTGGGGGGAAAAGGGAAATAAAATTGATCAAGTACATGGGGGCTACCACCCATCTTTGCATTAACCAGTAGGGCGGCTCAGGGTCTGAACCACCAAACACACACCAAAAACCTGGGAAAAACTTGTAATACTTTTTAAAATTTCAAGTTCATGGGAAAATTGATAAGATTTTAAGGTGGCCCCCAAATGGATGGAGTCTAAAACTAAACCTGGGGCATCTGTAGGCATGTGTTTCCAAACCGGCATGAGTAGGTAGGTGATTCAACCTGACATCATTAGGCAAATGTGATTAAACCCGGGAGATCATAGGCAGGGTGTTAAACCTGAGCACCCGTGGGGCCTATGTGTTTTTAAAACCTGAGTCAGTGGGAAAATAAAAAAGTCTGTGTTAAAAATGAAAGGCTTTTGAGCTTTCCAACCCCACTAAAAGGGTTTGACAACTGCAAAAAAGTGATACGGGGGAAAAAAGTAATTTCCTGTTTAAAAAGGGGGAACTTTAGCCCAATACAATGGTCAAAGACAAAACATCGTAGTGATAACAGTCATATAGGCCCCACCCCAAATTTAAAAATACAGCTGCAACAAAAAGGGGGACAAAAGACAATTTTTTTAAAAAAACCAAAATTTTCCTGATAGTTCGGCATTGCCCCATTGCTAAACCGGCGGGGCTGGAAAGGGTTGCAGGTGAATAAAGTACAGTGGCCTGAAGGGGACACAGATTCTTTTCTTTCCTTAAATCCAAAAGAACCGATAAGCCCAAACCCAAATAAGGGCAGCAACAGCTGTGCTCTAGTTTCAGGCTAGTTTTTTTCAGTTGGAGGAAAAAAAACGTGCCAACAAGCAGGGGGGTTTTAAAATTTCCCCAAAGGTGGTGGGGACAGGATAAAAGGCCCCCTTTAAAAACACAAAACTTCATCGGGTTTTCCCCAAAATTTCCCCCCTCACTACCTGTCTTTGTCCCGGCAGCCCTCCCCGGGCAGCGAACGACAACCTGCCCCCTTTTAAGAGCGATGAAATCCAAGAAAAACTTGTGGCTAAGGGGAAACCCCAACGTTAAAAAAAAATCCCAAACACCCAACTTTTTTCCCCTTCAAAAAACCCTCCCTTGGGAACTCCCCCGGATGGGCCCTTATAAACAGTTTCCTCAGAGCCCCGGGCCCAGGTTGGCAAGGAGGAAACCGCATAGAGCATTTTGTTCTTTATTTGGTGAAAGTCTTTTCCTTGCAAGCTGTATCACACCCGTCAAACAATATGTAGGAAATGTTTCTATTTTGGGTTTGTTTTGAAAATTTATCAGGTTAGTTATGATAATTGGGGGTTTCAGGTTAGTTATGAAAAATTTGGGATAATTGTAAAGGTTTATTATGATCGTTTTAGTTATCAGGTTTTATGACTTGATAGTTATAAAGGTTAGTTAGGATAATTGATACTACAGGTTGGTTATGATTTTGGGAAGGTTATCAGGTTAGTTAAAACTTAAATAATTATCGGTTAGTTATGAAAATTTTGGATATTTATCTGGTTAGTTATGATAATTGATTTTAACCCTGTTCGTTATGAAAATTTGATAGTTATCGGGTTTAGTTTTTGATAATTGATAGTTATCGGGGTTTAGTTATGTTTATTGATATTTATCGGTTTAGTTATGGGGTTATGTATGTTTATTGATAGTTATAAATTGTTGTTTGGATTATTGTTTAACAATCGGGTTTATTTAAATGATCATTAAATAGTTTCGGGTTTTAGTTGGGAAAATTGAAAATTTTATCAGGTTATTTTTGGGAATTTAATTTTAGTTATCAGGTAGTTACAGAAATGATAAATGATAGTTATCAGGTTAGGGGGGAGAGTTTTTCCCATTTACAAACTGTTTTTTCTTCTGCTCCCCTACAGTGTGAAACCTGGTGGTGAACCCCAATAAAACCTTGGCCTAGAACTTTTGTGATTTTTTAAACGCGGGGAAAAAATTAGCTTGGTTTTTAACCCCGCCCTTTTTTATAGAAAGGGGGGTTTAAAAAAAATAATGAAATTTTTTTTTAAAGGGAGCTTGCTTGATAAGTGGGGCTATGAAATGTGTGGTTACACTGATGGGGATTTCACTCGGGGGTTTAAAGTTTTTTGCGGGGTTTTTTTGGGTTTTAAAAAGGACCATACAGTAAACATTTTCACATTCAGAAAGTTTTAAAAAAAATTTTCCTTGGCCCTTTTAAATACCTGGGAAACATTAACTTTCTGAGGTGGCCCTTTAAATACCTAGAAACATTAACATTCTGATGGGGGCCCTTTAAAAACTAAAACATTAACATTCTGATGTGGCCCTTTAAAAACTAAAACTTTAAAAACTTTCTGTTGGGGCCCTTTAAAATCCCTAAAAAAACATTAAACATTCTGATGTGGCCCTTCCCTTTTAATACCTAAAAACCATTAAATTCTGATGTGATGGAAGATGTTTTGTAAAAACCCTGGTTTTCCCCATCGGGGGGCCTTTGTAAACCCTCACACGGGCCCCAAAAACACAGTAAACAGACGCCTCTCTTTTTCTGAGGAAAAACAAAAAGGGGTGCCGGGTAGCGAAGAGGCTCAGCCGTATCCGGTTCCCCCCAAGGAAAATTTGAGGAAACTGTGAACAGGCTGTGAAAGGGGGGTTGGAAGGGGCCCGCTGTTACTGGGAGGGTAGGTGGAGGGGGGAGGGGGGCTGTTAAAAGGGGGGAAATTAAAGGAACAGCAGGGGGAGGAGGGGGGTGAGATGTAACTGGGGTGCTTGGACAAAATTTGAAAAAATCCGGAGTCTGAGCTGCTTTAAAAAAAACCCTTTTACCACTGCCGGCACAAGACAACACACTAACATGGGCCCGCCCCCCCCAAACCCCACAGAAGTGGGAGTGTATTGGACTGGCCACCGGGCCCTTTTGGCCCTTCAACGAGTCTCCTCTGACACACGGGACCCCCCCTGAAAACACTTTTCCACTCCACATTCACTGACCCCCTCAAAACCCAGGGTTTTTCAGCTTTGGGGGAACCCCCTCTTAAATGTCTCGGGTTCGGGTTTTTCCCTGTCCCAAAAACACATGAGGTTTCACTGTAATCATGGTCATTTTTCAGAAAGGGACCCAAATGGAATAAAAAAATTGATAGGGAAACTCTCAGCCCAACGAGTTAACTTATTTAATAAAAATTTAATAATAATAAAAATAATAAAAATTCTAAATAGTCATGTTATACCCACTGAAGTTGAAAAGACATTGAAAAAATAGAAATTAATAGAATAAATTTCCCACTGTTTTTAAAAAGGTTCTCATTTAAAATTCATTGTTTCTTGTTGTTTTGTTTTCCCTTTGTTTTTTGTAAATATTCCTGTTTGAAAAATTTTTATTTGTCATATTTTTTTGACCAAACAAATCCTCCCTTCTTTTAAAAAACACAATTACACTGAAGGGAAATTACATGGGGACGGGTTTTGACTAATGGGAAAATAAAACCGATGAAAAAGACCCATTCTAAATTTTTTAAATTTTTATAAGAATATGACTTTAAAACCCGTGGGGGCTCCTCGAGGGGGAAAGGGGAGGACCATCCCCCTCAGTGAATTAATAAAAATATAAAAACTTTTTAAAAGTTTCCTTTTTAAAATAAAAACTTAAAACTAAATATTTAATGTCCCCAAAATTTTTGATTAAATCACAATAAAGGTCAAACATTAGCCTCAACGGGCACTCTGTAGGGAGCCCCGGGGTGTAGCCGGAGGACAGCTACCCTTCCGTCCTCCTCGGGGTACTTTTGGATTTTAAATTTACAAAAACCTAGGGGGCTAATGGTTCTTACCCCCTTCCATAGATTTACACAGAAATTTTAATTACAAAGCCGGGGGAGTCACCAAACCAGAGCCTTTTAAATTGAAAGTGCATTCCAGGGGGACCACCTCATGAAGTTTGGTTGGAGAATGCCAACATTTGACTAGTTCTGCCATTAAAAAAGTTTGAACACCCCTACTATTAAAGGGGTTTTTTCTTTTTTTTTTACAATTTTTTACATTGTTTAAAAAATAGTGAAGACCTCCAAAAAAAAAGAAAAAACACATATGGAATCATGTATAAACCCCAAAAAAATTTTTAAAACAATCAAAAAGGGTATTTTAATATTTGGATTCTTTTTAAAACCACCCTTTTCCTTGATGCTGTTTTTCAAAATTCCCTTTGGGATTCTTCAACCGCTTCATGAGGAATTTACCTGGAAAAGCATTTCAAAAAACAGGTGTGCCTTCTTTTAAAAATTTAAATTTTTTTTTCCCTTTTTAATGTGTTTTAGCCAATCAGTTTGTGTTTTGACAAAAGGGCGGGGGGGTAAAACGAAAATATCCCCATTTGGTAAAAAAACCCAAATCCTATTATGGCCAAAAAACAGCTCAAATAAGAAAAAGGGAAAAGACAGTCCCCTCATTACTTTAAGACATGAAGGGCAGTCAATACGGAACATTTTAAGAACTTTGAAAGTTTTTTTCAAGGGGGGCAGTCGCAAAAAAACCCTCAAACGCTATGATGAAAAATGGCTTCATGAGGACCCCCAGGAATAAGACCCCGGGTTACCCCTGCTGCAGAGGGGTTAGTTTATTAGAGTTAACCACCCCCAGAAGTTTTTCAACCAAATAAATGCCTTTACAGAGCCCCCAAATAACCGACACATCTCAACACAACTGTTTAAAAGGGGGGCTGGCAATTTAGGCCCCCTTTTGGGCAAAAATTTTTGCCCAAAGGAAAACACTACAAAGGACACCAATAAGAAGAAAAGACCTGCTTGGGGCCAAAAAAATGGGCAAATGTACATTGGGGCTGGGTGGAAATTTTTCCTTTGGTCTGGGGGTCCAAATTACGATTTTTGGTTCAAACCGCCCGGTTTTTGTGAGACGGGGGTGTGGGTGAACAGTGATCTCTGCATGTGTAGTTTCCCCCCCTTTAAAACATGGGGGAAGAGGGTTTAAAAGGGTGGGGGTGCTTTGGGGTGACACTTCGTGATTTTTTTTAGAATCCAAAGGGAAAACTTAACCCGCCCCTGGCTATCACCCGCAGGGTGAACAAAAAAAATGCGTTATGGAAATATTGTACTTGTAAATTTTTGACTCCAACCCGACCCAGGGGAGTAGAGTCCCCCAGTACCCCCTGCATTTACTCCCCCCGACCCGGGGGGGAGTAGAGGGCTCCAGTTTCCCAGCTGCAGAGACTCCAAAAAAGGGCCCCAGAGAGTAGAGTCTACGTAAAACCCGCTGTCGAGACTCCCAAACCCGACCCAGAGAGTTGAGTCTCCAGTCCCCCGCGTCAGAGCTCCAACCGACCCAGAGAAATAAAGTCTCCATTTCCCCGCTGTCAGAGACTCCAACCCCGACCCCCGAGGGGTAGAGTCTCCAGTACCCCGCTGTTTAGAGACCCAACCAGGGCCCAGAGGTATTCTCCAGTACCAGCTGTCAGAGACTCCAACCAGGAAAACCCCAGAGTAGAGTCCCAGTTTTCCCAACTGTCAGAGACTTTTCCAAACCGACCCCAGAAGTAGATTTTCCCCCCGTACCCCCCCCCCGTCAAGACCCAACCAACCCCCGAGGTAAGTCTCCAGATCCAGCTGTCAGAGGACTCCAAAAAACCCGACCCAGAGAGGGAAGTCCCAGTACCCAGCTGTCAGTACTCCAAACCCGACCCAGAGAGGGGATTCCCAGTACCCAGCTGTCGAGACTCCAAAAAGACCCGAAAAGTAGAGTCTCCAGTACCCCCCCTGTCAGAGACCCAAACCCGACCCCGAGAGTAGAGTCTCCAGTACCCAGCGTCAGAGAAATCCAAAACCCAAAAAAGAGAGTAGAGTCTCCATTTCCCAAACTGTCAAAAAGACTCCAACCAGCAAGGGCAGTAGATTTCCAGTACCCGGGTGTCATAGATCCAACCAGCCCCAGAGAGTAGAGTCCCAGTCCCAGCTGTCGAGACCCCCAAACCCGAAAAACGAGAGTGAGTCTCCAGTAACCCAAACTGTCAGAGAAACCCCCCCCGACCCAGACGTAGAGTCTCCAGTACCCAGCTGTCACAGACCCAAAACCGGGCCCCAAAAAGAGTAGAGTCTCCAGTACCCGCGTCCAAAAAGGGCTCCCCAAACCCGACCCCGAGAGTAAACCCCCAGTAAACCCCTCTGTCGGGGGACCCAACCAGACCCCCCGAGTAGGTCTCCTACCCCCGCTGTCCGAGGGCTCCAACCAGACCCAGAGAGTAGAGTCTACAAATACCCACTTTTCAGAGGGCTCCAACCCGAAACCCCGAGAGTAGAATCTCCCGTACCCCCGCTGTCAGAGACTCCCCAAACCCGACCCGAGAGGGAGAGTCTCCGTTTCCCAGCTGTCAGAGGGGCTCCCAACCGACCCCGAGAGTAGAGTCTCCAAAAACCCCTTCCGAGACCTTTCCAACCCCGACCCAGAGAGTAAGGGGTCTCCAGTACCAAAAGGGGCCCGAGACTCCCACCAGACCCAGAGGTAAAAGTGTCCCGTACCAAAACTGGCAGAGACTCCAACCAACCGGGGGAGTAGAGTCCCCCCGGGACCCGCTGTCAGAAAACTCCAACCCCGGGCCCCGAGAGTAGAGTTCCCCCCGTACCCGCTGTCAGAGACTTTCCAAAACCCCCCAGGGGGTAGAGTCTCCATACACGCGTCAGGGGACTCCAACCCAAACCCCGAAAAGCAGTCTCCATTTCCCAGCTGTCAGAGACTCCAACCCCCGGGCCCCGAGAGTAGGGGTCCCAGTACCCCGCTGTCAGAAAACTCCAAAAACCCGACCCCGGGGGAGTGAGTCCCAGTACCCAGCTGTCAGAGACTAACCTTAAACCCCGGGGGAGTAGAGTTCCGTACCCCGCTGGGCAGAGACTCCAAAACCCAAAACAGGAGTAGAGTCTCCATACCCCGCTGCAAGGGCTCCAACCCCGACCCCGAGAGTAGTCCCCCCATTTTCAGCTGCCAGAGACTCCCAAAAAGACCCCCAAAAGTAAGTCCCCCAGTACCCAGCTGTCAAGCCCAACCAACCCAAGAGTAATTTTCCCGTCCCCGCTGTCAGGACTCCAAACCAAAAACCCCCGAGGTAGAGTCTCCATTTCCCAGCTGTCAGAGACTCCAACCCAAAACCCCGAGAGTAGAGTCTCCGTACCCCCCCTTTCAGAGGGCTCCAAACCCGGAAACCCCGAGAGTGAGTCTCCAGTAACCCCCTGTCAGGGAAAATCCAAACCCGGGCCCAGACCGTAGAGTCTCATCCCAGCTGTCACAGGGCTCCAAACCCGACCCCAGGGGGGGTAGAGTCTCCCGTACCCAGCTGTCAGAGACTCCCCCCCAGACCCAGAGAAGTCTCCATTTCCCCGCTGTCAAAACTCCCAAACCCGACCCAAAGGGGTAGAGTTTTCCCCGTACCCAGCGGGGCAGAGACCCCCAAACCCAAAACCCAAAAGAGTAGAGTCTACAGTAACCCGCTGTCGAGACTCCCAAACCCGACCCCGAGGGGTAGAACTCCGTACCCCCCGCTGTCAGAGACTCCAACCAACCCAGAGAGTAGATTTTCCAGTACCCAGCTTTTCAAGACTCCCCAAACCCGACCCGAGATTTGGGTCTCCAATAACCCCCCGTCCGAGGGCTCCAACCCCGGGCACAGAGAGGGAGAGTCTCCCGTATCCCGCTGTCAAGACTCCAACCAAACCCCGAGAGTAGAGTCTTTCCCGTACCCCGCGTCAGAGACTCCCAAACCCCCAGAGAGGGAGATTTTTTCCCCGGACCAGCTGTTTGTGAAACCCAACCAGACCCGAGAGTAAGGGTCTCCAAAATACCCCGCTGTCAGAGACTCCAACCCGACCCAAGGTAAGTCTCCAGGACCCAGCTGTCAGAGATCCCACCAAACCCGAGAGTAGAGTCTCCAGGGACCCAGCGTTTAGAGACTCCAACCAACCCAGAGAGCAGGGGTCTCCAGTAACCAGCTTTTCAGAGACTCCAACCCGACCCAGAGAGTAGAGTCTCCAGTACCCAGCTGTCAGAGCGCCCCCCCAACCAGAAAACCCCAGGGGTAAAAGTCTCCAGTTTCCCCCGTGTCAAGGGCTCCAACCCGACCCCCGAGAGTAAGTCTCCGTACCCAGCTTTTCGAGACTCCCAAACCCGACCCAGAGAGTAAAAGTCTCCATTACCCAGCTTCAGACAATCCAACCAACCCAGAGGGGGAGAGAATCCAGTACCCATTTTCAGAGAAATCCAAACCGGGCCCAGAGAGTAAGGGCCCCCTACCCGCTGTTTAGAGACTCCAACCCCGACCCCCGACAGTAGAGGCTCCCGTAACCCCCTGTCCAGACTCCAACCAAACCCCGGAGTTGAGTCTCCAACCCAGTCAGAGATTTCCCAAACCCGACCCAAAAGATAGAGTTTCCTTACCCAACGTCAAGACTCCAACCAACCCAGAGAGGGGAGACTCCAGTACCCAAAGGCAGAGAATCCCCCAGGGCAAAGAGAGTGGGGTTCCATAACCCCCCTGTCAGAGAAATCCCAAACCCGGAACCCCGAGATAGAGTCCCAATACCCCGTGTCAGAGACCCAAACCCAAAACCCCCGGGAAAAAAGTAAGTCCTCCCGTATCCCGCTGTTCCCGAGCCCCCAAACCCAAACCCCGAGAGAGAGTCTCCCCGTACCCGCTGTCAAACCCCCACCCGGGCCCCCAAAAGTAGATTGTTCCCCAACCCCCTCCCGAGAAATCCAAACCCGACCCCAAAGTAGGTCTCCAGTTTCCCGCTGTCAGAGACTCCAACCAACCCAGAGAGTAGGCTCCCGTACCCCGCTGTCAGAGACCAACCCCCACCCAGAGAGTAGAGTCCCCCAGTACCCCCGCTGTCGAGACTAACCAGGGCCCAAGAGCAGAGTCTCCATTTCCCCGCTGTCAAAACTCCAAAAAAAAACCCAGAGAGTTTGGGTCTTTCCCGTAACCCCCCGCTTTCAGGACTTTCCAAAACCCGACCCAGAGAGTAGATTCCCCCATTACCAGCGTCCCGAGACTCCCCAAACCCGGGCCCAGAGAGTGAGACTCCTACCCCTGTCCGAGACTCCAAAACCCGGGCCCAGAGAGTAAGTCCCATACCCAGCGTCAGAAATCCAACCGACCCAGAAGTAGAGTTTCCCAAATACCCATCTGTTTGAACTCCACCGACCCCCGAGAGTAGAGTCTCCAGTTCCCGCTTCCGAAGGGCTCCAACCAGACCCCAAAAGTATAGTCTCCAGTACCCAGCGTCAAAAGACTCCCACCCCGCCCCAAAAGTAGAGGGCTCCAGTAACCCCGCTGTCTCCTATAAAAGAAAATGGTTTTCCAAATTGGGCCCCTTCCCCCACATTTATTTCCCCCGAAAAAGCCCCCTTTGATTAAAGGTTAGAAGTTTAACCCTTTCTTTCAACATACTTTTTTGAAAACCCCCGAGGGTTTTTGAGTTTACTTCCTGGGTCGGGGAAAAGGGACAGAACTATAATTTAGTACCTGTTGCTTATCTGCTCTGTTTAAAAAGTTCATTATGGGCATCACATTCATTGAGAAATGCAGTGAACGATCACATTGTTCTTTCAGGCTCTCAGCAGGTGCTGGGGGGTCCAGTCTCTATCACCTGTGGACATGGGGCTCTGCAGACAGTGATCACCAGATATGGGAGAAACCTGCTCCTTCAGGAGACTATGACAGTCCTCAGTGTAGAAAGAGATCCAGAAAAACGTCCTGGTACTACAGCACCTGAGTGAAACCCAGTGATGCAAACCCTCAACCATATTTGTTGATATGACATGGCAGGGGGAGAGGGACCCCATATGTAACTCTGTGGGGACACCACTAGGTGGAGTCAGAGTGCCACTGTCACACCAAAATTTATTCTCACCACAACTACGAGTTATAGTTTAAATGGAATGGAATACAGTGATCCCTCGCCACTTCGCGGTTCACTTATCGCGGATTCGCTATTTCGCGGATTTTCATAATGCATTTTTTTTTTTTTTTTTTTGGGGCATTGTGCTCTGCATTATGATTCGCTAAAAACTCACTCCCGCTTCTTGTATCAAAACATGCTACGAATTGTGCTATCATTTTGTCGTCTGTGCAGTTATGTTTACGTACATAAAACAGCTTGGCAAATTTACATTAAATTGGCCAAATTATCTTGTAATTTCGAACATCTTCTAAACCCATAATGTCGACGAACAGACTACAAGTGAGTCACTGTATTTGTATACATGTAATAGTTGCTAATTGTAAAAAAAAAAGTTTATTTTTGCGGATTTTACTTAAATTTTTTTG
>CM072257.1:10553092-10581449 GCA_036851935.1 Coregonus suidteri | reverse complement strand
CCACGGGTTCCCCGGGGCTCTTTCTGGGGCCCTCCCCTTCCGCTTCACCAAGTCATTTGGCTCTGTCATATCCTCACAGGGCCTCTCCTATCATGCTACCTGCAACACAACAAATCTTCCCCTTTTCCCCCCTTTCTGAAAACCAGGTGGCGAATCACATCTCGCATGTCTGGAAAGACATATCGTAGGGGAGAGGATCACCACCTCAAGCTGAACCTTGGAAAGACGGAGCTGCTCTTCCCCCCGGGGAAGGCTCCCTTTCCCATGATCTCGCACAGGGTTTGAAAATCTCCGTTGTGTCCTCCCCCAGAGTGCGAAACCCTTGGCGTGACCCTGGACAAACCCTGTCGTTCTCCGCAAACTAAAGGGGGTCCCCCCCGGGGTCCGTAGGTTCATGCTCTCAACTTGGGAGAGTACACCCGCCTTTACACGGAACGGCAAGGTCCTAATCCGGGCACTTGCTCTCCCGTTGGTTACTGCAACCCGCTGTTGGCTGGGCCCCTGCCTGGCCATTAAACCCCCTAAACTCCCCAAATGCCCAGGCCCTCTGGGTTTTAAACCTTCCCCAGTTTTTTCACCACCCCCCTCCCCGCACACTCCACTGGCTTTCCAGTTGAACTCGCATCTGTACAAACCGGTGCTTCCCCTACGAGCTGTGGGGGGCGCCCCCTCCGCCCTTCGGGCTCGATCAGTCCTAACCCCCCCAAAAGGGCATTTCGTTCACCCACCTCGGGCCTGGGGGCTCCCCTCCCTTTCCTCGGAAGCATAGTTCCGCTCACCCAGTCAAAATGTTCGCTGCTCGGGCCCCCCAAGGGGGGACAAGCTCCCCCGACGCCAGACAGGGGACACTCACCCCCTTCCCGGGACATTTGAAAACCCCCCCCCTTTAAGGAAATACCTGGGGTAGGTAAAGTAAACCTTCTACCCCCCCCCCCCCCCCTTTCCCCCAAAATTTCTATTAGCTAAAAAAAAAAGGAAATAGTACAGTAACATAATAAAATACAATAATGAGCTAATAAAATAACAATAAGGTACTTTAGGCAAATATGTAAATTGAGGTAATATGTACATGTAGGTAGGGGTAAAGTGACTAGGCAATCAGAATTTAAAAAGATTACATACTTCCGTCAGGCCAGGACGTGGCACACAACACACACACCACCCACACACACTACACTGACAGACCACACACACACACACACACACACACAGACACTACACAGCACACACACAGGGAATGGTTGTGGTTTGTTTTATATTGATTCAGGGACTATGAAATTGAAAAAAGATTTTAGGCCTATTAATTATGAAAACACAACAAAAAGAATGGGGGAATGGGAGAGGAGAAATGACTAGAGGACAGGGTTGTTTAACTCACTGACACATGGACCCATGAGTTCTTCTTACCTTTGTTCCGTAGGAAAAGTCTCCCCTCTCTGAAGGATATAGGAATATTCATAGACGTGTTCACTCGTCCTGGACACCACAGCTTCTTGTAGCAGGGGAGGCTGGTCTCTCCTGCTTGATTGAACTGCAACACAAACAGAGCAAAACAATACGGTATCTCTACTACTCTGAGCTCAGATGGGGAAACATAACAAGAGTTTTATTCCAAAATGCCATTTTCAGAAATGTTGCGTAAATTAGGTTTTATTGTTTAAAGACCATTATGAAAGAGATTGGTGTCGTTTTTTCACTTTCTAATCATGGCATGGGGTTGTTCAATGACAGACATGTATTTGTTTAAAAAAATCCATCACTGGCCAATGATTTAATTTCAGAGACAAATAATGTTATTTTTTTTTGTAAAAATGCTATATATCTGCCTCACTCTCAGAGAAACAAGTAGTACTGCTAGGTTTTTAACAGTAAGTAATATATATCTGTCACTCTCAGAGCATAGGTTTTACACAGCCTCACTCTCAGAGAAATAAGTAGTACTGCTACACGTCAATGTGACCGGCTCGATTCGGTCTTATGTAGCAAAATTTGAAATGGTGTTTTTTTTTACATTGGATAAAAGTAGAGACTCAGCTAGAAAAAAAGGTATCATACACACAGTTGAGGAAACAATGGGAAAGTAATTCTGCTTTGAAAGATGATAAACTTCTAACCTCACTTTTGAGAAAATGGCATTTGAATGTTTTGGTTCACCTACTGGAGAGCTCTTCTTTATCTACAGTGGTGTTACTTTTGGCAGATAATGTCACCCATCTAAATAAATAGTATATATATAAATATATACATTGGGGGAAAAAAAAAGTATTTAGTCAGCCACCAATTGTGCAATTTATCCCACTTAAAAAGATGAGAGAGGCCTGTAATTTTCATCATAGGTACACGTCAACTATGACAGACAAAATGAGAAAAATAAATCCAGAAAATCACATTGTAGGATTTTTTATGAATTTATTGCAAATTATGGTGGAAAATAAGTATTTGGTCAATAGCAAAGTTTCTCAATTCTTTGTTATATACCCTTTGTTGGCAATGACACAGGTCAAATGTTTTCTGTAAGTCTTCACAAGGTTTTCACACACTGTTGCTGGTTTTAGCCCATTCCTCCATGCAGATCTCCTCTAGAGCAGTGATTTTTGGGGCTGTCGCTGGGCAACACGGACTTTCAACTCCCTCCAAAGATTTTCTATGGGGTTGAGATCTGGAGGACTGGTTAGGCCACTCCAGGACCTTGAAATGCTTCTTATGAAGCCACTCCTTCGTTTGCCCGGGCGGTGTGTTTGGGATCATTGTCATGCTGAAAGACCCAGCCACGTTTCATCTTCAATGCCCTTGCTGATGGAAGGAGGTTTTCACTCAAAATCTCACAATACATGGCCCCATTCATTCTTTCCTTTACACGGATCAGTCGTCTCCTGGTCCCTTTGCAGAAAAACAGCCCCAAAGCATGATGTTTCCACCCCCATGCTTCACAGTAGGTATGGTGTTCTTTGGATACAACTCAGCATTCTTTGTCCTCCAAACACGATGAGTTGAGTTTTTACCAAAAAGTTCTATTTTGGGTTTCATCTGACCCATATGACATTCTCCCAATCCTCTTCTGGATCATCCAAATGCACTCTAGCAAACTTCAGACGGGCCTGGACATGTACTGGCTTAAGCAGGGGGACACGTCTGGCACTGCAGGATTTGAGTCCCTGGCGGCGTAGTGTGTTACTGATGGTAGGCTTTGTTACTTGGGTCCCAGCTCTCTGCAGGTCATTCACTAGGTCCCCCCGTGTGGTTCTGGGATTTTTGCTCACCGTTCTTGTGATCATTTTGACCCCACGGGGTGAGATCTTGCGTGGAGCCCCAGATCGAGGGGAGATTATCAGTGGTCTTGTATGTCTTCCATTTCCTAATAATTGCTCCCACAGTTGATTTCTTCAAAACCAAGCTGCTTACCTATAGCAGATTCAGTCTTCCCAGCCTGGTGCAGGTTACAATTTAGTTTCTGGTGTCCTTTGACAGCTCTTTGGTCTTGGCCATAGTGGAGTTTGGAGTGTGACTGTTTGAGGTTTGTGGTGGACAGGTGTCTTTTATACTGATAACAAGTTCAAACAGGTGCCCATTAATAAAGGTAACGAGTGGAGGACAGAGGAGCCTCTTAAAAGAAGAAGTTACAGGTCTGTGAGAGCCAAAAATCTTGCTTGTTTGTAGGTGACCAAATACTTATTTTCCACCATAATTTGCAAATAATTTCATTAAAAATCCTACAATGTGATTTTCTGGATATTTTTTTCTCAATTTGTCTGTCATAGTTGACGTGTACCTATGATGAAAATTACAGGCCTCTCTCATCTTTTAAGTGGGAGAACTTGCACAATTGGTGGCTGACTAAATACTTTTTTTGCCATGACCCTGCTTCCTGGAGTCTGTTCCTGCCTGTGCTGCCGTTTTTCTGCTCGGTATCTCCTGTTTCCTGAAGGTTCCTGAACGCACCCTGTCCGGTTGCCGGGCGACGTTGCTAGGCGGGTGATCTCTCGATTACACGCACCTGCTTCTCATCAGCCTCGGCACACCTGGTCCTGATCATCACCCCTTCTTAAGCTCTCACCTGACATCCATTCCCTGCCGGATCGTTAGCCATTAACAGTATGTTTTGTCAGCGTATCAGCCTCTAGCGTTAGTTTTTGTTATTTTTGCACCTTGTTACCTCCGTTTTCTTTCTGTCTACAGCCATTCTCCCGGAACCTTCACCCAACCCCTGCCGTGCCATCATTTAATCTGCCACTTCACCTCCACCTACTCATCTCTGCCACCCGCTCCGTCTCCTGGATTATTCTGCATGTTTTGAATCTGTAAATAAACACTCACCTTTTGTTCAACTCACCTTGTCCTGGTCAGCTTCTGGTTCTGTCTTAGAGAATCGTGACATTTTTTCCCCACTGTATATAGTTAACTAAATGTATGGTGTTTTTGTTTTATGTCAGTTTCATTGTTTGTTATGCTATAAATTGTTATTTTATGGTTGTAAGTGGTAAAATGAACTAGAAAGTCATATTTTGCAATTCTGAGTAATTACTACTTTAATAAGGATATACACGTTATTCAGTACTACTGCAGTTGCTAAATAAATTCCAATAGATGGCAGCATAAGACCATGAATGACATTTCAGAAGGTTAGTTCAGTTTTCTCCCTGGATACACCACCACTCCCCCTCACAGAAAAATTCCTGCACACGCTTTTTACTGTCCCTTTCCACACTGCTAACGCAAGAGGAACGACTGAAAAAGCATTTAACAGATTACTGTGAAATAATATAATGATGATTCATGTTTATTATTAGCTGTTTTTATGCTCATGTTTTGAAATTATACTTCATTACTATAACAATTATCAATAAGCCTGAACATTAATTTAGTCAACTCTGGTCGAGAAAAACTTATTTTCCTAGTACATTCATTGTCAGATATATCAACCAGCATCGAGCACTCTGCCTTCTAGCACAAGCGAGGGGCATGTTGAGGTACATTTCCTAACCGGGAGGGATGCATGATGTAATTAATTTAAAAATGTACAAATAGATACATAAACGTAAGTGTAGTTTGTACAATACAGTTAGAGCAGAGCAATTTTGGCATCGAACTCAAACACATTTTGAAATGCAACATAAAAAAACATTCAAACTGAATTAATAAATATTTCAATAAATAGGCTGGAAGACGCACTCTTGTCTCAGTCATCATCCACCATTCAGTTACGTTCGGGCAAAACATAACCCAAAAACAAACTGCAAATGCAACCAACGAGTTTACAACCAAATTCTAAACTTTTGACTACTTTAATGCATTATAAGTGAATTGGTCAGAATACGCTTGACTTCTTCAAATGGGGGGACTTGATACATAAAGTGCTTTCATTTCTAAACGGTGAAACAGAAATGTATGAAAATACCCTCAAATAAAAGGTGACACTATATACTGTCACCTCATATGAAACATTTGATCTCAAATCCAAAATGAGCATAGAGCCACATTTAAAATGTTATCTTCACTGTCAAAATAGATATGGTGTGGACTGTATACTCAATACAATCTAAATCTGATACCTCACTGTCTGTCTTTTGACTGATACTGCTTTTTAAACTGCTCTGGTCAGTCTACTCAAATATTTGTAACATGCATTTTTTCTATCTACAAGCAGTACTTCGATCATTTGTCATTGTTAATAATGATACATCCCTTTTCAATGCATGTATACTAGGGTTGAGGTTGGAGCAGCTGACTAGTGATTATTTACCCGGGGTTCAACACCTGCTATAGTCACTATTTAATTGCTCTTCCAAAAAGCATCACAGGCCGAATACGAGATATATAGTTAGCTAAAGTAATGAGTGACCATCTTAGACATGGGACATATAGTCTTTGGTTGCATTCTATTTTATGTCAATCATATTGCTGCTTGTAGCTTATAACTGATGCTTCGTGGTCTTATGCTGCCATCTATTGGAAATATTTAGCAATTAAAAGTTATTAAGTCACGTACAGACAGACGTTGGTGGGGCAGCTGAGAAATAAAGTGTATTAGATCAGTCTCAAACCTGCCCCACGCCAATTGCTGGACTTTCACACAGAGGTTACTAGGTCACCCAATTCAAACCACATTTGAAAAATAAAACAAATGTGTCTTGGAATTATACATATAATAAAATAACAACAAAATAATCAAAACGCTATTTAATAATATAATTGTATTTACTAAGATAATATTATTACTAAAATAGTTTCTAAAAGTGTTCTAGGCTACCCTACCCTAGAATTAGGGGTTAGGGTTACGGCTAAAATAGGTTATAAGTAGGGTAAGAGTTTCTGTATAGCACTTTGTGACATCTGCTGGTGTAAAAAGGGCTTTATAAATACATTTGATTGATTGTTAGGTTTAGGGTTTATATGGTAAAAAACAGTATGGGTTTATGGCACTCTTGCGCCTCCTTGTGGCCGTATGTGGGTACTACATAACTCATTCATTACATTTACGTCATTTAGCAGACGCTCTTATCCAGAGCGATTTACAGTTAGTGAGTGCATACATTATTTATTTATTTTTTCATACTGGCCCCCCGTGGGAAGCGAACCCACGGGTCTCCCGGTCGCGGCCGGCTACGACAACAAGGATCTCTAGTGGCACTAGACCACTGCACCACTCGGGAGACCTGACACTTCATAATCTGAGGTAGCAACTGCGTCTGATCTACAAATCCATTAGCTAGACCACCAAAAGCGTAAAAAAAATTATATTCAAAAGTTTAGTCCTTGGACACAGAGGGATTAAACACTAAAGTTACCGTCCATCTAGTGAAGAGAGGAGAACCGGACAGAGGGATGGTAGGTAGCCAGCATCCGTCAACGAGAGAGGGAGAAGCCCTCCACGGTATTTAACAGGTGGAAGAAACAACCAGGGAGCTCCATCGGTCCACAAGAAATGCAGGCAGCCGGTGATGATGTAGTAGTAGCTAGGATCACTAGGATGCTGCTGGTAGAGTAGCTAGCTTAGCTACAGTGGGGGAAAAAAGTATTTAGTCAGCCACCAATTGTGCATGTTCTCCCACTTAAAAAGATGAGAGAGGCCTGTAATTTTCATCATAGGTACACGTCAACTATGACAGACAAATTGAGAATTTTTTTCCAGAAAATCACATTGTAGGATTTTTAATGAATTTATTTGCAAATTATGGTGGAAAATAAGTATTTGGTCACCTACAAACAGCAAGATTTCTGGCTCTCACAGACCTGTAACTTCTTCTTTAAGAGGCTCCTCGGTCCTCCACTCATTACCTGTATTAATGGCACCTGTTTGAACTTGTTATCAGTATAAAAGACACCTGTCCACAACCTCAAACAGTCACACTCCAAACTCCACTATGGCCAAGACCAAAGAGCTGTCAAAGGACACCAGAAACAAAATTGTAGACCTGCACCAGGCTGGGAAGACTGAATCTGCAATAGGTAAGCAGCTTGGTTTGAAGAAATCAACTGTGGGAGCAATTATTAGGAAATGGAAGACATACAAGACCACTGATAATCTCCCTTGATCTGGGGCTCCACGCAAGATCTCACCCCTGTGGGGTCAAAATGATCACAAGAACGGTGAGCAAAAATCCCAGAACCACACGGGGGGACCTAGTGAATGACCTGCTGAGAGCTGGGACCAAAGTAATAAAGCCTACCATCAGTAACACACTACGCCGCCAGGGACTCAAATCCTGCAGTGCAAGACGTGTCCCCCTGCTTAAGCCAGTACATGTCCAGGCCCGTCTGAAGTTTGCTAGAGTGCATTTGGATGATCCAGAAGAGGATTGGGAGAATGTCATATGGTCAGATGAAACCAAAATATAACTTTTGGTAAAAACTCAACTCGTCGTGTTTGGAGGACAAAGAATGCTGAGTTGCATCCAAAGAACACCATACGCACTGTGAAGCATGGGGGTGGAAACATCATGCTTTGGGGCTGTTTTTCTGCAAAGGGACCAGGACGACTGATCCGTGTAAAGCAAAGAATGAATGGGGCCATGTATCGTGAGATTTTGAGTGAAAACCTCCTTCCATCAGCAAGGGCATTGAAGATGAAACGTGGCTGGGTCTTTCAGCATGACAATGATCCCAAACACACCGCCCGGGCAACGAAGGAGTGGCTTCGTAAGAATCATTTCAAGGTCCTGGAGTGGCCTAGCCAGTCTCCAGATCTCAACCCCATAGAACATCTTTGGAGGGAGTTGAAAGTCTGTGTTGCCCAGTGACAGCCCCAAAACATCACTGCTCTAGAGGAGATCTGCATGGAGGAATGGGCCAAAATACCAGCAACAGTGTGTGAAAACCTTGTGAAGACTTACAGAAAACGTTTGACCTGTGTCATTGCCAACAAAGGGTATATAACAAAGTATTGAGAAAACTTTTGTTATTGACCAAATACTTATTTTCCCCCATATTTTGCAAATAAATTCATAAAAAATCCTACAATGTGATTTTCTGGATTTTTTTTTCTCATTTTGTCTGTCATAGTTGACGTGTACCTATGATGAAAATTACAGGCATCTCTCATCTTTTTAAGTGGGAGAACTTGCACAATTGGTGGCTGACTAAATACTTTTTTCCCCCACTGTAGCTGTACCGACTAGCTTGGCTAGCTAGCAGGTCATTCTTCTGTCCCTCGTCTCGAGGATGATGACGAATCCGGTGAACCACAAAATGAAACAAAGATAGCGAGTGAAAAGGATCTGGCTACACTCATACTGTCACTGACCAAAAAGCAAATTGAACAATAAACTTTGGTGTCTCAACACTGTAACGAACTCCGTCGTTGTTCCCCAAGATCACCTCAGTCCACTCTGCGCGTAACTGGACAATATGCTTGGCGCCAAACCTTACGTGGACGCGGACACAGTTCCAGAACGCAGACATGAGCAGAGCAACACAATACATTTACATTTTAATCACTTAGCAGACGCTCTTATCCAGAGCGACTTACAGTTAGTGAGTGCATACATAACCCAGTCTTTATACTGGCTTACATTAGTAATATTCATTATTTATTTTTATATGTAAAACAAACATTCAAAGTTTTTTAATAACAAAGTGTCTCAGAGTAGAACATTGGTCGTATAAGTGCTGAGAATAAAGACATTTTACACTCATGGGTATAAATTAAAGCTATGCATGAAGCCTCTAGTCCCACCTAGTCGGTAGATATTTAGGACACCTCATGAGCTGTCCTAACCAGTTAAGAGTTAACAGCAGGTGTCTTGATAATACTATAGAATAATGCAGTGAGTCAGTGGTTCCTGCGCCACATGTAATTGCTTTGGAGTAGTTAAAATAATGTTTCTATATTTCTATATGATCAATCCATAAATAATATAGACCTACATGCAACAGTTTCTCTTCAGCTTTTGACAATGATTTCTGTATAATAATTATGTATAATAAATGTTGGTGATTCAATAGCCTAGTTAATCATTACATGTCTTTTAACACACTATCTATGTTTTGCTCAGTCTGGCAGTTACCCAGAACTATCAGAGGCTCTCTCTCTTGTGGCTGCTGCTGATGACAACTGAATGTATGTTATCATAATAATGATGTCTGCATAACATTTTGTCTTCATTTTGGCAGATTAACTCATGCTTATTTCTGAATATTAACTCAGGTTTTCGCCCAGCGGCAAATGAGTTGGAGCTGTGGCAGGCGTTGGACCTGTGGCCGAAAAGTGTCCCAGTTTGAATCCCGGGCCGGGCGCTCGAAAGAACGGACGGAATTGATCTGACCCCTGGAGGGCTGCTGGGTCCACGCCCTCAAAACAATCACCTTTCGTTGGGCCCTTGAGCAAGGCCCTTAACCCCACAACATGCTCTCCATCCAGGGGCGCTGCACTGCAGCTTGAACCTGTGCTTGTCTCAACTGTATGTGTGAGGTCTGCTGTTTGGGGGGTTATGAACGGAGCAGAAAATACATTTTTGTTGTTTGCTGGAACTAATGGACAAAGTTGTACTGTATTGTAATGTATTGTATTGTAAAGAAGTCAGCCAGAGTTGGGCCATCGTTCGAACAAAGAGATGCCTCCCTGGCCACCAGTGTGTTTTGAATATAACGAAGATAAATTCTACCCCCCATACAATACTTTCATACACAGTAATTACTTTTTTACATATATAATAATAATAATGAATTATACACATTACATTTTGGATAGATAGTACTCAGACATCTATAGTGTTTACAGTAATGACTATTACCGATCATGATCTTTTTTAATCCCACCCCTCTGCTACTCTCAGCCCCGCCCACCTATCTCCGTAGAACATCCTCTTTTTGATTTCCACCTGCGCGCTGTGATTTCTTACATGCATTTTTAACCTTTCTAGTCGCATAGTATCCACAGACTGTAAGTTAAAGATCAATATTTTTCATAAGAGTATTGTTCTATTGTTGATTGACTGACTATGGCTTTCCAAACCCCCAGCACTGCTATTTCTAAGGATAATTTTTAATGAATATTGGGATTTTTCAACCATTCCTATTTTCCTATAAATTATATTCTTAGCTAAAAATATTCCTATTTAATAGTAGTAGCCATAATTCATAAATGGCACCATGCAGGGTTCTATATGGAGCCATTTTGGTTCAGGGAAGAAGAACCTCTAGAGTTCTGATTAAAGAACCCTATAAAAGGTTTCTATATAGAACTTTTAGTGGTTCCATATATTAAGCAAGCGATAGAACCCTTGTTGTTTAAAACAGGAGTGAAGAGTGTGTTGATTTGACGGTAGTATTGTCAAAATTCCGCTTGTAACAACGATCAGAATTAGTAAAAACAATAAGGTTCTGCATGACATCATATTAGACAATAACTAAGAGTAGGATAAATGATTGTGTCATGCAGAACTTCTATAGATGTGTGTGTATGCTGGTAAAGATGTGTGTGTATGCTGGTAAAGATGTATGTGTGTGTGTGTGTGTGTGTGTGTGTGTGTGTGTGTGTGTGTGTGTGTGTGTGTGTGTGTGTGTGTGTGTGTGTGTGTGCTGGTGAGACAAACAAATATCACAGTCAAATATACAGGATACAAACATTTCATTCCAGCTATATAGCGTTTTGCTTAAAAAAAAATTAATACACAAAAATCTATTAATTAAAATCTTAGAACAACAATATTTTACACGCACATGAAGGTACCCATAAGCAATCATTTCTGATGTAAAATAACAAACGTGAAAAAAATTGTGGATATAACGTTTTAGAAATAAACTCCTTATAAATTCTTAAACAACATTGTCATCTCACCTCTTAGCTTTGGTGTCATGTCCCCCAGAGAGACTTGTTTTAGAGGCAGGGACCCCCTCCTCTCTCTCCCCAGAGAGCCTCATTTTAGAGACAGAGCCCCCCTCCTCTCTCTCCCAGAGAGACTCATTTTAGAGCACTGACCCCTAAACAGAGATCCAACAGTTTGGTTGTGGTTAACACAGTGACAACTAATTATTGAAGGTCAATTGTTATATTTTATTCATTATCTCTTAGAAATAAAACATTTACTAACATATATGTCCAAACGGTCAGGAGATTTAATGCAATCACATCAACACGTAGTCATGACTGATATTTTTAACCTTTTTATCCATGTAGTGGAACTAATAATAATATAATAATAATAATAATAATAATAATAATAATAATAATAATAATAATAAAAATAACATAATAATATAATATTATTAATAATAAATGTCTCACTTTCTCTTGTAATAATTCCACTCATTCTAGTGTGTTGCTTTGTTCAACAGGTCTGCTATTATTATGATATTATTGAATTTAATTCATAATATCAATGTTAAGAAAAGTACGTTCAGGTTTCATACCAAATTACACAGGAAGTAGGAGCTCATTGTAATTTTTGAAAACACAAATGTTCTGATATTTTTAAAGATTATTTAGAACTATGATACATTAACATTTTTACAAATTGTAAAATAACCACGATATACGAATCATATAATACGAGATATGAACAACAATATGTTTTTGAATTTGACTTGCCTACGCCCAGTTAGCGCCATTTTGTATGATTGAACTGACACGTACCTGTCCCAGGTGAAATGGACTGTTAGATCTGAGTGTTTTACTGTCATTCTCTATACTATAATAACACCATATATTTAATTTCCCTACACACTTTACAATAATCCCTTGGAAGAGTCTTACCTTGTAGCCTGTATTCACAACCAGAACATGTCAAGTCACTGAGATATTTTCCGTTGTGCTGAGAGAGCACCTTCCTGATGACAAGTGGCTCTGTATCTATGTTCTAGGTACAGTTGATCTTTGGATGCAATAATATCTGGTCAAAGTCTAGTGGCACAACACCATAGTATATCATTAACAGAACAGTAGTTTAACCTTGGCCAGTAATGGCCATGGCATACTATAAAATGTAGAATCAATCAAAATATTGACTCCCTTGATAAAGATGAGTAAAAATGACTGTATAAAATAAAATAATTCAAAAACTGAGCTATATTGTATGCCAAAAAAAATGGAAATTAAATGATTTTACAATTGCTAAGAGAAAATGCTCAGAGAAAGAGATTTTGTTTAACAAAAAATTAAAAAAAATTCTCAAAAAGGTAGGGGTCAAATTTGACACTCCCTTTCAATACCTCCCTTGTGAGGATAACGGCACTGAGCCTTTATCTAAAATGTTTTATGAGTTGGAGAACACACATTGGGAGTGATATTAGACCATTCCTCCATACAGAATCCTTCCAAATGGCCAACTACAGGAAGGTAAAGGTACAACTAAACACACAATAAAGAAACAAATCTCCCTAATTGACAGGAGGCTTGAATCTTAGTCATTTACCCACCGGCCTCTTACTACTAACTATCCCAATTTATACATTCTACCAACATCATACATAAATAATCCCTGGTAGGATCCTTACTACTATCCCAATGTATACATTCTACCAACATCATACATAAATAATCCCTGGTAGGATCCTTACTACTATCCCAATGTATACATTCTACCAACATCATACATAAATAATCCCTGGTAGGATCCTTACTACTATCCCAATGTATACATTCTACCAACATCATACATAAATAATCCCTGGTAGGATCCTTACTACTATCCCAATGTATACATTCTACCAACATCATACATCAATAATCCCTGGTAGGATCCTTACTACTATCCCAATGTATACATTCTACCAACATCATACATCAATAATCCCTGGTAGGATCCTTACTACTATCCCAATGTATACATTCTACCAACATCATACATAAATAATCCCTGGTAGGATCCTTACTACTATCCCAATGTATACATTCTACCAACATCATACATAAATAATCCCTGGTAGGATCCTTACTACTATCCCAATGTATACATTCTACCAACATCATACATAAAATAATCCCTGGTAGGATCCTTACTACTATCCCAATGTATACATTCTACCAATATCATACATCAATAATCCCTGGTAGGATCCTTACTACTATCCCAATTTATACATTCTACCAACATCATACATAAATAATCCCTGGTAGGATCCTTACTTTGCAGCCTGAATAAAAAAATAAAATAAAAAAATGATTGCCTTGGCAACGTCTATTTGGGGATGCCAATAAAAAAAACTAAATACTTAACATGACCACAATAATGTCAGCTGTAGTTGTTGTAAGATGCCCATCATCCACTGGTCAGGCAGGTAGCCTAGCGGTTAAGGGTGTTGGACCAGTAACCAAAAGGTTGCTGGTTCGAAACCCTGAGCTGACTAGGTAAAAAAAACTGTAGATGTGCCCTTGAGTATCTTGGATAAGAGCGTATATTAAATGATGAAAATGTAAATACTATTATTTAAAATGGTCAAGGGCTTTATGAATGTATTTTAATGCCTATCATCTGCCATGTAAAGTGTTACCATGCAATTTCTGTGAAAAAACCCTGAAAATGCTGGAAGGTCAAAGATCATGAGTATTTGATGTCTGTGTCTCTCTCAGTCTCTGTCTGTCTCTAACCCCAGTTGTCAGTAAAGAAACAGTTAGCTACACCTCATGGTTAATGGTTTATCCTCATGGTGTGTGTAGAAAGCATACCTATATAAAGTATATTTGTTCTTGTCCAGCCATTAAATATTTTTAGATGACAGATCAGGATATTCTCTAAAACTCTAAACTGGAGAGAGGACAGAGCAGGATATCCTATAAACTCTAAACTGGAGAGAGGACAGAGCAGGATATCCTATAAACTCTAAACTGGAGCGAGGACAGAGCAGGATATCCTGTAAACTCTAAACTGGAGAGAGGACAGAGCAGGATATCCTATAAACTCTAAACTGGAGAGAGGACAGAGCAGGATATCCTATAAACTCTAAACTGGAGAGAGGACAGAGCAGGATATCCTATAAACTCTAAACTGGAGAGAGGACAGAGAAGGATATTCTATAAACTCTAAACTGGAGAGAGGATAGAGCAGGATATCCTGTAAACTCTAGTAAGTATTTGTTTAATCAAGGAAGTGTGTGTCTCCTAAATGGTGTGTGAGTCTTTTTATCACACTGTAATTCTGGAAGTTGGAACCCACTCCTAAGATGAGTGTCTCTGAGGAGAGAGAGGAGGGGGGCACTGCCAACCCCCAGACCCAGAGAGCAGTCTCCAGTACCCAGCTGTCTGTCTATGACTGGTCCATGTACAATCCTCTCAATGTTATCAGTGGACCAATGCCCTTTGACCCAAAGGAAGATTACTGCCATACATTATAGATTATAAAAGGGGAATTCCTCAAAGATCTGTGGAGAATGTGAGAATGTAACAGACTGTAGTCTGGTTGGGAGGTTGGGAGTTCAACGTTATATCAATCATTTATTTATGAAGCTCTTTTACATCAGCAGTTCCATGTGGGGAGAAATAGAGGGAAATGTCTGATATGATGAATGATGCAGGGTGATTTCTCATACTACTGATCATCATTACTGTATGAAATACTATGGGGTTTAATAATGATCCAGGGTGATTTCTAATACTACTGATCATCATTACTGTATGAAATACTATGGGGTTTAATAATGATCCAGGGTGATTTCTGATACTACTGATCATCATTACTGTATGAAATACTATGGGGTTTAATAATGATCCAGGGTGATTTCTGATACTACTGATCATCATTACTGTATGAAATACTATGGGGTTTAATAATGATCCAGGGTGATTTCTAATACTACTGATCATCATTACTGTATGAAATATTATTTTTTTCTTTAAAAAACTGCATTGTTGGTTAAGGGCTTATAAGTAAGCATTTCACTGTAATGTCTACACCTGTTGTATTCGGCGCATGTGGCAAATACAATTTGATTTGATTTGATTTGAAAATATATTGGGGTTTGTCTGTCAGAGACAGTACCCAGCTGTCAGAGACTCCAACCAGACCCAGAGAGTAGAGTCTCCAGTACCCAGCTGTCAGAGACTCCAACCAGACCCAGAGAGTAGAGTCTCCAGTACCCAGCTGTCAGAGACTCCAACCAGACCAGAGAGTAGAGTCTCCAGTACCCAGCTGTCAGAGACTCCAACCAGACCCAGAGAGTAGAGTCTCCAGTACCCAGCTGTCAGAGACTCCAACCAGACCCAGAGAGTAGAGTCTCCAGTACCCAGCTGTCAGAGACTCCAACCAGACCCAGAGAGTTAGAGTCTCCAGTACCCAGCTGTCAGAGACTCCAACCAGACCCAGATAGTAGAGTCTCCAGTACCCAGCTGTCAGAGACTCCAACCAGACCCAGAGAGTAGAGTCTCCAGTACCCAGCTGTCAGAGACTCCAACCAGACCCAGAGAGTAGAGTCTCCAGTACCCAGCTGTCAGAGACTCCAACCAGACCCAGAGAGTAGAGTCTCCAGAACCCAGCTGTAGAGAGACTCCAACCAGACCCAGAGAGTAGAGTCTCCAGTACCCAGCTGTCTCTATGAAGAGTGACTGGTCCATGGACAATCTCCACATTTTATCAGCAGAACGACGCCATTTGATCAAAGGTAATATTACTTTTATTGTTCAGAGGGTTTTGAGTTCACTTCCTGAACCGACCTGAAACAGGATACTTTTATCCTCATTGAAATGGGCATTGTGTTTTTCCCCTTTTGTGTAAAATGCTAAATCCCTACTATAACTATGGCAGCGAGGACCAGGCATACTGAATTACTGTGTTGATGTGTCTATACAGCTGAACAACTCTTTCCATAATGGAGGACCAGATATACTGAATTACTGTGTTGATGTGTCTCTACAGCTGAACAACTCTTTCCATAATGGAGGACCAGATATACTGAATTACTGTGTTGATGTGTCTCTACAGCTGAACAACTCTTTCCATAATGGAGGACCAGATATACTGAATTACTGTGTTGTTGTGTCTCTACAGCTGATCAACTCTTTCCATAATGGAGGACCAGATATACTGAATTACTGTGTTGATGTGTCTCTACAGCTGAACAACTCTTTCCATAATGGAGGACCAGATATACTGAATTACTGTGTTGTTGTGTCTCTATAGCTGAACAACTCTTTCCATGATGGCCTTGTCATTGAAACATCCCAGAATATCAAGGTGAGAATATAGCCGTTAGATCATAATGCTGACAATACAATAGCCATGACAATAGCCTGGAAACCCACAATATATACCCCACTAAATATATTTCTAATAAACCTTGTATTGTCCATCCAGATGCCATGTGGAGTGGCTTAGTGTCCTGTTCTCTCCTCCCCCCAACAACGAGCCATATGGAGTGGCTTAGTGTCCTGTTCTCTCCTCCCCCCAACAACGAGCCATATGGAGTGGCTTAGTGTCCTGTTCTCTCCTCCCCCAACAACGAGCCATTTGGAGTGGCTTAGTGTCCTGTTCTCTCCTCCCCCCAACAACAAGCCATATGGAGTGGCTTAGTGTCCTGTTCTCTCCTCCCCCCAACAACGAGCCATTTGGAGTGGCTTAGTGTCCTGTTCTCTCCTCCCCCCAACAACGAGCCATATGGAGTGGCTTAGTGTCCTGTTCCTCCTCCCCCCCCCCAACAACGAGCCATATGGAGTGGCTTAGTGTCCTGTTCTCTCCTCCCCCCAACAACGAGCCATATGGAGTGGCTTAGTGTCCTGTTCTCTCCTCCTCCCCCAACAACGAGCCATATGGAGTGGCTTAGTGTCCTGTTCTCTCCTCCCCCCAACAACGAGCCATATGGAGTGGCTTAGTGTCCTGTTCTCTCCTCCCCCAACAACGTGATGTTCAACTATAATAAACTTTTCCTAAACTACTGCCAGTAATGTTGAGACCAGGGTGGGACCCACTGACTCCTTCCTGAACAGATCAGTAATGTTGAGGCCAGGGTGGGACCCACTGACTCCTTCCTCAACAGATCAGTAATGTGGAGGCCAGGGTGGGACCCACTGACTCCTTCCTCAACAGATCAGTAATGTGGAGGCCAGGGTGGGACCCACTGACTCCTTCCTCAACAGATCAGTAATGTAGAGGCCAGGGTGGGACCCACTGACTCCTTCCTGAACAGATCAGTAATGTTGAGACCAGGGTGGGACCCACTGACTCCTTCCTCAACAGATCAGTAATGTAGAGGCCAGGGTGGGACCACTGACTCCTTCCTCAACAGATCAGTAATGTTGAGGCCAGGGTGGGACCCACTGACTCCTTCCTCAACAGATCAGTAATGTAGAGGCCAGGGTGGGACCCACTGACTCCTTCCTCAACAGATCAGTAATGTGGAGGCCAGGGTGGGACCCCACTGACTCCTTCCTGAACAGATCAGTAATGTTGAGGCCAGGGTGGGACCCCACAGACCGTATCCTGAACAGATCAGCCAAGACAAGAAGTGGTAGCTGAGCAGCTGAAGGTCTGTCAAAGGCTAATCTCGGTTAATCCAGAACTAAAATCTGGCGTAATTTGGTCATTTCTGTTTCCGTACTGTAGTCTGTCCATGAGAGATTAGCCAAAGGTAGACTACCCAACACACGTCCAGAGTTCAAAGGTCAACTGCACCTAGAACATAGATACAGACCGCTCGTCATCATCAGGAAGTTGCTCTCTGAGCAGAACGGGAGATCAACTGCACCTAGAACATAGATACAGACCGCTCGTCATCAGGAAGTTGCTCTCTGAGCAGAATGGGAAACATCTCAATGATTTGACATGTTCTGGTAGTGAATTCAGGCTACAAGGTGAGATTATTGTGAAGTGTGTAGAGAAATGATATGTATGGTGTAATTATAGTATAGTGAATCCTGGGACAGGCGCTAACTGGGATTGGGTAAGTCAAATTCTAAAACATATAGCATATGAATATATCATAGTTCTACATTTCACATTTCGTATGAAATATGTAATTGTATCATATTTGTTCCACTATAGTGCAACGATCCTCAGTATATGAGCCACGTTACAATTCCCACCAAGTGGGTTAACCCCTCTTAGTGCCAATGGCATGATGTGTCGGGTGTTTGCCTTTCACGCCAACAACCGGGTTTTGCTTCCCTGCCCCGCCGTTTGCTACAGAAGTGGGATGGTGGCCATGAGGCCATCAGAAAGCCTGGACGTGTGAGGGGGCTGAGTAGTGCCTTTGATGTCGAAAATTGTATTTGTCGTCAGTGAAACAAAAAGTACTTTCAGAGTTTTTGTAGAATTAAGATAGACTTTATTACACAGATAATATAGCCGAGGTGGTCTGCAGAGCATCTAACTTTCCACCTCTCAGCTCTCAGTTTATATACAGTTTCATCCTTACTCATTTTACATACATTTTAGCTTAATCCCTCCCTGTTTGGTTCCTCCACCATTGTCTCCAGTTTTCACCTCTTGACCGCTCCGCCCACTTCCTTATTTTATAATAATGGCGGTATCTGACTTCTCTCCCTTCTAATTCAGTGTCTGGAAACATTAGTGGCGGGACCAAGGCCTGTCCTGTAAAAATAACAGCCCTGTCCTGTAGAAATAACAGCCCTGTCCTGTAGAAATAACAGCCCTGTCCTGTAGAAATAACAGCCCTGTCCTGTAGAAATAACAGCCTGTCCTGTAAGAAATAACAGCCCTGTCCTGTAGAAATAACAGCCCTGTCCTGTAAAAATAACAGCCCTGTCCTGTAGAAATAACAGCCCTGTCCTGTAGAAATAACAGCCCTGTCCTGTAAAAATAGCAGAGCCATTTCCTGGCTCCATTCTGACCCCCTAATTGATTCCCATACCTATCAATCGGTACTTAAACATGGCTTAAACATGGCAGGTCCATAATCAATTTCTCAATCATATACAGTTCCCACACATAGCAGGCAGTTCTCACACATTGCAGGCATTCTTCCAAGCCTCTTCCTTCTGTACCACTCAGTCCCAACACCTGTCATGCTGTGATTAACCATGTTTAATTTGTAGTCTGAACTATGTGTAACCCCTGGCTCCGTTCCAGGAATATGCCTAAGGAGGGAGGCAAAGGGCAACAGTCTGGTTTCAGTCACTGATAAGGCAGGACAGCCATGGATTAGGGAGGAGCGAGGAATTTGACCCGAAGTCAGATCAGATGACGAGAGAAGAAACTTCCACGCCCACGAAGGTTCTAGCATCAGGCAGGGCCATGACTACACCAGCGAGAGGAACCAATGAAGTTCCTGCCTAGCAACAGAGATGTAACTATGTTTAACCCTGGCTCCGTGCTTGTCATGTTGTGATTAACTGTTTAACTTATAGTCTACTGAGTCTAAAAGGATTGAACTATAGTCTACTGAAAAATCCCCAATACCTTCCTGTTTTGGAGGGGGCTGTGTAGTGAGCCACGTTCCAATTCCCACCATGTGGGTTAACCCTATTGCCATGTGTAGGGTGTTTGCCTTTCTCGCCAGCGACCCGGGTTCACTTCCCTGCCCCGCTGTTTGCTACAATATTAATATCATAGACTACCTGTTGAACAAAGAGACTCAATAGAATGAGATAAAGGATTTTAGGATAATATAAATAAGTATCAATTTAGAGTTGTCTTTTAGGTTCAGCCTTGTAGCTGCTTTTATCAATTGGCTGAAATGTAACAAATGACATGGCCTCCGAGTTGGGAGATAACCAGGCCCAGTTTAAATCACCATGACAACCATTTCATTATTTCCCCAGCGCAGCAAGGGAATCTAGAGACTCAACCTTTGTACCCAATCACATAGGTTTACAGCAGCTCACAGTTGCAACTCCATTGCTAAGAAGTCAAACTGCTTTGGTTTAGATAAAGACACAGGTCATAATATCTGTAGCAATCAGGGTTGGGCTCAATTCAGAATGTTGGAATTGACTCCCATTCAACTCATGAGGAAGATTAATCGGCATTGAGCAAATTTCAGGTCTGCTGAGCGCAAACTTGAATGTTGTGAAAATTCTGTACAACTTTTGGCACACGTTTACTGTGAACACTGAGGCTGTACCAGCTGGAAGTTACAGTTTTAACACTGGCCAAGTATATTCATTTCTCTAGAAGCATGCTGAAAGTCTGTTGTTAATTTGTTTACAGAGAAATAGCATTGTATTTGGTCAAACAACAGTTTGCTAAGAGCTGGTAGCAAGCTGCTAGGTCTGCTGTTAGAACCAGTAAAGGTCACTTTACCACTCTTGGGTAGCGGAATGACTTTGGCTTCCCTCCAGGTCTGAGGACAAAGACTTTCCTCTAGGCTCAGATTAAAGATATGGCAGATAGGAGTGGCTATAGAGTCAGCTACCATCCTCAGTAGCTTCCCATCTAAGTTGTCAATGCCAGGAGGTTTTTCATTATTGATCGATAACAAAAACAATTCTACCTCTCCCACACTAACTTTTGCAAAATGTAAACTTGCAATGCTTTTCTTTCCTTTGTTGTTTTCTTATGCATGAGTACTATGGCTCAGAGTACAGGCCTGAGTCGTGCCTGTCAATGCTACAGAATCCTTCTCTGATGCGCTCTGCCTACTAAATCTACTGCATAGTTAGTTTTGTATACTAAGTCTTGCATAGTTTGCTTTATTTCAGTATGTTGGACTGAAAGTGGCTAATATTGTGTTGATTCCATCAGAATTCCCACAGTAGAGGCAAATGTTAATAGTGTTAACTAATCGGGAAAACTATCAAGTTGGAGAGAACATTGCTAATTGGCCACATCCCACAGGAATTTGAATTTGAGTAACAGAAAGTCAAATTTAATTCAGTGCAATCAAAGATTATGGATACACTGACAAGATCCGTCTCTCTGCCCTCACAATGGGTGTTGTTGTCCACAAAGCTCCCGCCTATCCTTTCTTTGGATTGGTTCCAACCGCCGTATCTTTGTGAGATGCAGGGTAGGTGAACAGATGATCTCTGCATGTGTGGGTCCCACCGTGAAGCATGGAGGAGGAGGTGTGATGTTGTGATGGTGTGGGGGTGCTTTGCTAGTGACACTGTCTGTGATTTATTTAGAATTCAAGGCACACTTAACCAGCATGGCTACCACAGCATTCTGCAGCGATACGCCATCCCATCTGGTTTGCGCTTAGTGGGACTACCATTTGTTTTACAACAGGACAATGACCCAACACACTTCCAGGCTGTGTAAGGGCTATTTGACCAAGAAGGAGAGTGATGGAGTGCTGCATCAGATGACCTGGCCTCCACAATCACCCGACCTCAACCCGTTTGAGATTGTTTGGGATGAATGTGTCAAGGCGTGCTGTAGGTGCAGTGGCGGAATCAAATGCAGGATGCAGACGGATAATCCAATAGACTTGTATTGAGCCGAAAACACGGCAAACGGAACAACACTTGCCCGAAGGCGAAATACGCACGAAGGCGAAATGGAAACAAAAACAGCGCACAAACAGGTGCGAAAACTCCAGCGCAGTGGAGAGAAGCTCAACCGAGCGAAAACACGTCTGACAACAAACAATAATACACAACACCTGACACACACAACGGGAACTAAATAGGACACTAATGACACTAACTGAAAACAGGTGTGACAACACTCAGACAAAAGCAAACGAACATGAAACATACAACGGTGGCAGCTAGTACTCCGGAGACAACGAACGCCGAAGCCTGCCCGAACAAGGGAGAGAGGCAGCCTCGGCCGAAACCGTGACAGTACCCCCCCCCTTGACGCGCGGCTCCAGACGTGCGCCGACTCCGGCCTCGGGGACAACCCGGAGGACGCGGAGCCGGGCGCGTCGGGGGTGCCCACGATGGAATTCCGTCAGGAGAGACGGGTCCAAAATGTCTCCCCTCGGCACCCAGCACCGCTCCTCCGGACCGTACCCCTCCCACTCCACTAGATACTGGAGACCCCCCATCCGACGTCTCGAATCCAAGATGGACCTCACGGAGTACGCCGGTGCCCCCTCGATGTCCAATGGGGGCGGAGGAGTCTCCCTGATCTCACTGTCTTGGAGTGGGCCAGCTACCACCGGCCTGAGAAGGGACACATGGAACGAGGGGTTAATACTTTTATATTCAACAGGTAGCTGTAATTTATAACACACCTCGTTCAACCTTCCCAGGACTTTAAATGGCCCTACAAACCGCCGACCCAGTTTCCGACAGGGCAGGCGGAGGGCAGGTTTCCTGGTAGAGAGCCAGACTCGATCACCAGGTGCGTACACCGGTCCCTCACTGCGGTGGAGATCAGCGCTCGCCTTATGACGTCGGAGGGCCCGCTGCAGGTGGACGTGTGCAGCGTTCCATGTCTCCTCTGAGCGCCTCGCCCACTCATCCACCGCAGGAGCCTCGATCTGGCTCTGCTGCCAGGGTGCCAGAACCGGCTGGTAACCTAACACACATTGGAAAGGGGTTAGGTTAGTGGAGGAATGGCGTAGGGAATTCTGGGCCATTTCGGCCCAGGGAACGTACCTTGCCCACTCCTCCGGCCGGTCCTGGCAGTATGTTCTAAGAAACCTGCCCACATCCTGGTTTACACGTTCCACCTGCCCATTACTCTCCGGGTGGTAACCCGAGGTGAGGCTCACGAGACCCCCAACCGCTCCATAAAGGCCCTCCAGACTCTGGAGGTAAATTGGGGACCCCGATCAGACACAATATCCTCGGGTACCCCGTAGTGCCGGAACACATGGGTGAATAGGGCTTCGGCAGTTTGCAGGGCGGTAGGAAGGCCCGGCATGGGGAGCAAACGACAGGCCTTAGAAAACCGGTCCACAACGACCAGTATAGTGGTATTCCCCTGTGAAGGAGGAAGGTCAGTAAGGAAATCCACCGAGAGGTGGGGACCATGGTCGTTGTGGCACGGGCAGGGGTAGTAACTTACCCCTAGGCAGATGTCTAGGCGCCTTACACTGGGCGCACACCGAGCAGGAGGAAACATAAAACCCTCACATCCCTTGCCAACGTGGGCCACCAGTACTTGGCACTAAGACCGATACCCGGATGTCCAGAGGAGGGTGACGTGTGAGCCCAATAGATCAATCGATCCCGAACCTCGAGCGGAACGTACTTCCGACCCTCCGGGCACTGTGGTGGACTAGGGTCGGTGCGTAACGCCCGCGCTCGAGTTCAGCATCGACCTCCCACACTACCGGTGCCACCAGACACGACTCCGGCAGTATGGGAGTGGGCTCCACGGACCTCTCCTCCGTGTCATACCGCCGAGACAGCGCATCTGCCTTACCATTCTGTGACCCAGGGATGTACATGATCTTAAAAGTAAACCTGGTCAAGAACATATTCCATCTTGCCTGGCGAGGGTTCAGCCTCCTCGCCGCCCGGATGTACTCCAGGTTACGGAGGTCCGTCAAAATGAGGAAAGGGTGTTGAGCCCCCTCAAGCCAGTGCCTCCACACCTTTAGGGCCTGCTCCCTGTCCCCTGTCCGTCATAGTTCCGCTCCGCCGGACTGAGCTTCTTAGAATAAAAAGCACAGGGGCGGAGTTTAGGTGGCGCGCCAGACCGTTGTGAAAGCACGGCTCCTAGACCGGCCTCTGACGCGTCCACCTCTACCTGGAACGGCAAAGAGGGATCCGGATGCGCCAGCACCGGGGCCGAGGTAAACAGGTCCTTCAGCCTTCCCAAAACGCCCTGTCCGCCGCGGCCCCGACCACTGCAGACGCACCGGACCCCCCTTCAAAAGAGACGTGATGGGAGCTGCCACCTGTCCAAAACCCCGGATAAAAACCTCCGGTAGTAATTCGCAAACCCCAAAAACTGCTGCACCTCCTTCACAGTGGTTGGTGTTTGCCAATTACGCACGGCCGACACCCGGTCTACCTCCATCTTCACCCCTGACGCAGACAACTGATACCCCAAAAAGGAGACCGACTCCTGGAAAAAACAGACACTTCTCTGCCTTCACATACAGGTCGTGCTCCACCAGCCTCCGCAACACTCTACGCACCAGGGCCACATGCTCGACACGGGTAGGCGAGTACACGAGAATGTCCTCAATGTACACAACCACCCCCTGTCCCTGCATGTCCCTGAAGATCTCATCCACGAATGATTGGAAAACTGACGGAGCGTTCATCAACCCGTATGGCATGACCAGATACTCCTAATGGCCCGAGGTGGTACTAAAGGCTGTCTTCCATTCATCGCCCTCCCTGATGCGCACCAAGTTGTACGCGCTCCTGAGATCTAATTTAATGAAGAAACGCGCCCCATGCAATGACTCAGTCATGGTCGCAATCAGCGGGAGTGGATAACTGTACTTCACCGTAATCTGATTGAGACCACGGTAATCGATGCACGGGCGCAAACCACCATCCTTTTTCTTCACAAAAACGAAACTCGAGGACGCAGGGGAAGTGGAAGGCCGTATGTATCCTTGTCTCAGAGATTCGGCTATGTAAGTCTCCATAGCTTTCTTCTCCTCTTGAGACAGAGGATACACATGGCTCCGTGGGAGCGCAGCTCCTGCCTGGAGGTCTATCGCACAATCTCCCTGCCTATGGGGCGGCAACTGCGTCGCCCTCGCCTTACTAAACGCAATAGCCAAATCCCCATACTCAGGGGGAACGTGCAATGCGGGCACCTGGTTTGGACTCTCCACCGAGGTAGCCCCTACGGAAAACGCCCAAACATCTACCCACACACTGAGCAGACCACTCCATCAGAGCCCTCTCCTGCCACGAAATGGATGGGTTATGGGTACTCAACCAGGGCATGCCCAGCACCACACCGATACGCAGGAGAGTCAATCAGGAATAGCTGAATCATCTCCTGATGACCCCCCTGCTCACACTTCCTAAGTGGCGCCGTGACCTCCCTGATCAAGCCCGTACCCAACGGACGACTATCTAGGGCATGAACAGGGAAGGAACATCAACAGGAAGAAGGGGAATCCCTAAAGCTAAACAAAACTTTTTATCAATAAAATTCCCAGCCGCGCCTGAATCTACCAGCGCCTTATGCTGGGAATGAGGTGCTACCTGTGGAAAACGCACAGGCATACAAAAATGTGCAACAGAGAGCTCTGGTGAGTGGGGCGCCTACTCACCTGGAGGGAATCCCCAGTGCGGGACCTGTCGTCCTCTCCCCTAGGAGGCCATCCCCAGCACCTAGCCGCGGTGTGTCCTCCCCGACCACAGTTGGTGCAAGGGATGGACCCCCTAGTAAGCCGACCCCTCCTCTCTCTAGTGCCAGCGCCCCCGAGCTCCATGGGGCACGGCTCGGAAGCGCTGGAGGGTGAAATGGACGGACCCCCCTCGGAACGCCCCGCGGGTAGCTAGCAGGTTATCCAGCATGATGGACATGTCGACCAACTGGTCGAACATGAGGCTGGTGTCCCTACAGGCCAGCTCCCGACGGACATCCTCTCGTAGACTACACCTGTAGTGATCGACGAGGGCCCCGATCATTCCACCCTGCATCTGCCGCTAGAGTACGGAATTCGAGGGCGAACTCCTGAGCACTCCTCCTCCCCTGCCGGAGGAAGACTAGACGCTCCCCCGCCGCTTTCCCCTCCGGGGGATGGTGAAACACCGCCTTGAAGCGGCGGGAGAACTCGTTGTACGTGATGGTGTCCGCGTCGATCCTCCTCCACTCCGCGTTGGCCCATTCCAACGCCTTCCCGGACAGGCAGGAGATCAGGGCGGACACGCTCTCATGTCTCGAGGGCGCCGGATGCACGGTGGCCAGGTACAGCTCCACCTGGAGAAGGAAACCCTGGCACCCGGCCCGCGGTCCCCTCGTAAGCCCTCGGGAGCGAGAGTCGGACTCCTCGGGGTTCTGGTGCGGGACTAGGCTGACTGGCCGATGGTGCTGGCATGGAGGGTGGCGGTGGAGGCGTCCCCCAGCCTCGGATGGTGGTGATCACCTCCTGCAGTGCCGTCCCCATCTGCAGGATCTGGTCCCCTTGCTCCCGGACCCTGTCCTCCAGAGTCGCCTGGGCTGCTGCGGCTCCTGCTGATTCCATAGGTGGTGTATTATTCTGTCAAGGCGTGCTGTAGGTGCAGTGGCGGAATCAAATGCAGGACGCAGACGGATAATCCAATAGACTTGTATTGAGCCGAAACACGGCAAACGGACAACACTTGCACGAAGGCGAAATGGAAACAAAACAGCGCACAAACAGGTGCGAAAACTCCAGCGCATTGGAGAGAAGCTCAACCGAGCGAAAACACGTCTGACACAAAACAATAATACACAACACCTGACACACACACAACGGGAACTAAATAGGACACTAATGACACTAACTGAAAACAGGTGTGACAACACTCAGACAAAAAGCAAATGAACATGAAACATACAACGGTGGCAGCTAGTACTCCGGAGGCAACGAACGCCGAAGCCTGCCCGAACAAGGGAGAGAGGCAGCCTCGGCCGAAAAACCGTGACAAGTTGGACCGCAGAGTGAAGGAAAAGCAGCCAACAAGTGCTCAGCATATGTGAGAACTGCTTCAAGACTGTTGGAAAAGCATTCCAGGTGAAGCTGGTTGAGAGAATGCCAAGAATGTGCAAAGCTGTCATCAAGGCAAAAGGTGGCTATTTGAAGAATCTCAAATAAATTATATTTTGATTTGTTGAACACTTTTTTTGGTTACTACATGATTCCATATGCATTATTTCATAGTTTTGATGTCTTGACTATTATTCTACAATGTAAAGAAATTGTAAAAATTAAGAAAAACCCTTGAATGAGTAGGTGTGAAGCTGGTTGAGAGAATGCCATGAGTGTGTAAAGCTGTTATGAAGGCAAAGGGTTGCTAAAAACACTTTTTTCATAGTTTTGATGTCTTCACTATTATTCTACATTATGTCCATCAACTGTAAACATGGAATGCAACAGAACCAGTTACAACTGAAGTATCTGATCATCAATGAATTCGAGAAAAAGTTATTCATTTTTCAACACAGCAGCCGCAAATCATCAGGTGGGCAAATGTGCACTTGTAAATTATTTTGGGGGAAACTATCATTTTCTAATGTATTCTATTTCATTCCATGATATTGTTGTTACAAAATAGATTTGTGTTGACTGTGATTAGGGCATGGGAATACACTAGCCTCTGCTAGGCTAAATTAACAAACCAGGCATTTATAACTCACCACATGATCCTCAAACCAAAGACTGGCCAAACTCGTGTTTCTAAAAAGTAAATTCAAAGGCACTGTATAGCTTAATAAGGCATGCATTTTATACAGCCTAAATGCTCAATGTATAGGCATGTTGTTGAAGTGCTGTTGTTCATGTGTTGTTGAAATGCTGAATGCTCCTGCCAGCATGCAGCATGTGACCAATGCTACATGCCATGACTAGGAGGCCTACCAGCCGGTTCCTCAACCCTGCACCTTAGAGGCTGCCGCCCGATATACACAGACATGGAATCACTGGCCACATTAATAATGGAACACTACCACCCGGTTCCTCAACCCTGCACCTTAGAGGCTGCCGCCCGATATACACAGACATGGAATCACTGGCCACATTAATAATGGAACACTACCAGCCGGTTTCCTCAACCCTGCACCTTAGAGGCTGCCGCCCGATATACACAGACATGGAATCACTGGCCACATTAATAATGGAACACTACCAGCCGGTTCTCAACCCTGCACCTTAGAGGCTGCCGCCCGATATACACAGACAATGGAATCACTGGCCACATTAATAATGGAACACTACCAGCCCGGTTCCTCAACCCTGCACACTTAGAGGCTGCGCCCCGATATACACAGACATGGAATCACTGGCCACATTAAATAATGGAACACTACCCAGCCGGTTCCTCAACCCTGCACCCTTAGAGGCTGCCGCCCGATATACACAGACATGGAATCACTGGCCACATTAATAATGGAACACTACCAGCCGGTTCCTCAACCCTGCACCTTAGAGGCTGCCCGCCCGAATTAACAGACATGGAATCACTGGCCACATTAAA
>CM072257.1:10526422-10552592 GCA_036851935.1 Coregonus suidteri | reverse complement strand
ATTTTTTTTTTTTTAAAAAAACTGCATTGTTGGTTAAGGCTTGAAAGTAACGCTGTCAGAGACTCCAACCAGACCCAGAGAGTAGAGTCTCCAGTACCCAGCTGTCAGAGACTCCAACCAGACCCAGAGAGTAGAGTCTCCAGTACCCAGCTGTCAGAGACTCCAACCAGACCCAGAGAGTAGAGTCTCCAGTACCCAGCTGTCAGAGACTCCAACCAGACCCAGAGAGTAGAGTCTCCAGTACCCAGCTGTCAGAGACTCCAACCAGACCCAGAGAGTAGAGTCTCCAGTACCCAGCTGTCAGAGACTCCAACCAGACCCAGAGAGTAGAGTCTCCAGTACCCAGCTGTCAGAGACTCCAACCAGACCCAGAGAGTAGAGTCTCCAGTACCCAGCTGTCAGAGACTCCAACCAGACCCAGAGAGTAGAGTCTCCAGTACCCAGCTGTCAGAGACTCCAACCAGACCCAGAGAGTAGAGTCTCCAGTACCCAGCTGTCAGAGACTCCAACCAGACCCAGAGAGTAGAGTCTCCAGTACCCAGCTGTCAGAGACTCCAACCAGACCCAGAGAGTAGAGTCTCCAGTACCCAGCTGTCAGAGACTCCAACCAGACCCAGAGAGTAGAGTCTCCAGTACCCAGCTGTCAGAGACTCCAACCAGACCCAGAGAGTAGAGTCTCCAGTACCCAGCTGTCAGAGACTCCAACCAGACCCAGAGAGTAGAGTCTCCAGTACCCAGCTGTCAGAGACTCCAACCAGACCCAGAGAGTAGAGTCTCCAGTACCCAGCTGTCAGAGACTCCAACCAGACCCAGAGAGTAGAGTCTCCAGTACCCAGCTGTCAGAGACTCCAACCAGACCCAGAGAGTAGAGTCTCCAGTACCCAGCTGTCAGAGACTCCAACCAGACCCAGAGAGTAGAGTCTCCAGTACCCAGCTGTCAGAGACTCCAACCAGACCCAGAGAGTAGAGTCTCCAGTACCCAGCTGTCAGAGACTCCAACCAGACCCAGAGAGTAGAGTCTCCAGTACCCAGCTGTCAGAGACTCCAACCAGACCCAGAGAGTAGAGTCTCCAGTACCCAGCTGTCAGAGGGGAATTCCTCAAAGATCTGTGGAGAATGTGAGAATGTAACAGACTGTAGTCTGGTTTGGAGGTTGGGAGTTCAACGTTATAGCAATCATTTATTTATGAAGCCCTTTTACATCAGCAGTTCCATGTGGGGAGAAACTAGAGGGAAATGTCTGACATGATGAATGATGCAGGGTGATATCTGATACTACTGATCATCCCATTACTGTATGAAATACTGTGGGGTTTAATAATGATCCAGGGTGATTTCTGATACTACTGATCATCATTACTGTATGAAATACTATGGGGTTTAATAATGATCCAGGGTGATTTCTGATACTACTGATCATCATTACTGTATGAAATACTATGGGGTTTAATAATGATCCAGGGTGATTCTCTGATACTACTGATCATCATTACTGTATGAAATACTATGGGTTTTATAATGATCCAGGGTGATTTCTATACTACTGATCATCATTATTGTATGAAATACTGTGGGGTTTAAACCATGATCCAGGGTGATTTCTCATACTACTGATCATCATTACTGTATGAAATACTATGGGGTTTAATAATGATCCAGGGTGATTTCTAATACTACTGATCATCATTAGTGTATGAAATACTATGGGGTTTAATAATGATCTCCAGGGTGATTTCTAATACTACTGATCATCATTACTGTATGAAATACTATGGGGTTGTCACGGTTTGTCCAGAGGCTGCAACTCTTCCTTGCTCGGGCAGGCTTCAGCGTTGTCGTCGTCTCCCCAGGAGTACTAGAGCTGCCAGTACCCAGTTGCAGTTTCTATGTTTGTTTGCTTTTGTCTGATTGTTGTTACACCTGTTAGCGTTTAGTGTACCCAGTGTCAGAGATAAGTTCTCCCAGTTGTGTTTTGTCTAGTGTTGTGTGTGATTTTTTTACTGTCGTGCCGGTAGGTCTGTATTTCCCACTGTCAGCTCGGTTGAGCATTTTCTCCATGTGTTTTTTGCGCACCTGTTTGTGCGCCCGTTGTTAGAGCCTACGTGCAAAGTTTTGCCCAGGGCAGTTTATTCGTTATTGTATTGTTGTGCTCTACTAAAGTCTTTTGGACTAACGTTCTGCGTCCTGCGCCTGACTCCACCACCCCACAGAGTACCTACATACGACCTTGACAGAATCTCACAACCACTCTCGATGGAGTCAGCAGAGAGCCGCAGCTGTCAGCACAACCGACGTTGAGAGTAGACAGGGTCCAGCGAACAAGATGACCAGATCCTGCGGATGGGAGTCCGCACTGCCCAGGAGGTGATCTCCACCATCCGAGGCTGGGAGTAGGACTCCTCTGTCCGAGATCCTCCCTGCCCAGCACCATCGGCTAGTCAGCCCATTCCAGCTCCGGAACACAGAGGAGTTCGACTCTCGCTCCCGAGGGCCTACGATGGGACCACGTAGAGTAGCCAGTGTCAGGGATTCCTTCTCCAGGTGGAGCTTTACCTGGCCACCGTGCACCCGGCGCCCTCGGGACACGAGAGCGTAGAGTCTGATCTCCTGCCAGAGACTCCAACCAGGCATTGGAATGGGCCAACAGCGGAGTGGAGGAGTCAGAGACTCCAACACCATCACCTACGAGTAGTTCTCCTGCCCAGCTTCAGAGACTCCAACCAGACCCCCGGAGTAGAAAGCGGCGGGGGAGCTGTCAGGTCTGCCTCCGGACAGGGGAAGTAGGAGTGCTCCAGGACCCGCCTTGGAATTCCGTACTCTAGCGGCCAGATGCAGGTGTGGAATGAGCGGGCTCTCATCGATCACTACAGATGTAGTCTACGCGAGGACGTCCGAGAGTAGAGCTGGCCTGTAGGGACTCCACCTGCCTCTCGTTCAACCAGTTGGTCGAGATGTCCATCAGTCTGGATAACCTGCTAGCAGAGACTCCAACCGTTCCGAGGGGGGTCCGTCCATTTCACCCTCCAGAGCGCCTCCGAGCCGTGCCCCATGGAGCTCTGGGGCGCTGGCGCTAGAGAGAGGAGGGGTCGGCTTACGAGGGGGTCCATCTCCAGTACCAACTGTGGTCGGGGAGGACACACCCGCGGCTAGGTGCTGGGGATGGCCACCTAAGGAGAGGACGACAGGTCCCGCACTGGTAGGAGTCCCAGTCCCAGGTGAGTAGACTCCCCACTCACCCAGAGCTAGAGTCTTGCCATTTCCCATGCCTGTGCGTTTTCCACAGGTAGACACCTCATAGAGTCCAGCATAAGGCGCTGGTAGAGAGACTCGCGGCCAGGACCCAGAGATAAGAAGTCTCCATTAGCCAGCTGTAGGGATTCCAACCAGACCTGTTGACGTTCCCTTCCCCAGTTCATGCCCTAGATAGCCGTCCGTTGGGTGCGGGCTCCATCAGGGAGGTCACAGCGCCACTTAGGACCCAGAGCAGGGGAGTCATCAGGAGATGATCCAGCTGTTTCTGATCGACTCGCCTGCGTATCCGGTGGTAGAGTAGTGGGCATGCCCAGGTTGAGCACCCATAACCCCATCTATTTCGTGGCAGGAGAGGGCTGTGATGGAGTGGTCTGCCCCAGAGAGTAGAGTCGATGTTTACCCAGCTGTCAGAGAGGGGCCACCTCGGAGGAGAGTCCAAACCCAGGTGTCCGCATTGCACGTTCAACCAGACCCATGGGGATTTGGTATTGTGTTCAGTAAGCTGGGCGACGCAGTTGCCTCCCCATAGGCAGGGAGAGTGTGCGATAGACAGTACCCAGGAGTCTGCGACTCCCCACCAGGAGCCATGTAGTATCCTCTGTCTCAGGACTCCAAGAGACCCATGAGTAGACGTACATACCCGAATGTCAGAGACAAGGATACCAGACCCAGAGAGTAGAGTCCCCAGTACCCAGTTTCTTTTTTGTCCAAGAAAAAGGATGGAGGATTACGCCCGTGCATTGATTACCGTCGTCTCAATCAGATCACGGTGAAGTACAGTTATCCACTCCCGCTGATTGCGACCATGACGGAGAGTCATTGCACGGGGCGCGTTTCTTCACTAAATTAGATCTCAGGAGCGCAACAGACTTGGTGCGCATTAGGGGGGGCGATGAATGAGACAGCCTTTAGTACCACCTCGGGCCATTACGAGTATCCAGTATGCCAGCTGGTTGATGAACGCTCCTTCAGACCCCAGAGAGTCATTCGTGGATGAGATGTCAGGGACTCCATGCAGACCCAGGGGGTGGTTGTCTACAGTATGACATTCTCGTGACTCCAACCAGACCCGAGTCGAGCAGTGTCCCCAGTACCCGAGTGTTGCGGAGACTCCAACCAGAGCACGAGAGTATGTCAAGGTACCCAAGTGTCAGAGGGCCATTTATTCGTTATTGTATTGTTGTGCCTCTACTAAAGTCTTCTGGACTAACGTTCTGCGTCCCAGCGCCAGATGTCAGAGACACCAACCCACCCCTACATCGACCTTGACCCAGGGGTTTAATAATGATCCAGGGTGATTTCTGATACTTCTGATCATCATTACTGTATGAAATACTATGGGGTTTAATAATGATCCAGGGTGATTTCTGATACTACTGATCATCATTACTGTATGAAATACTATGGGGTTTAATAATGATCCAGGGTGATTTCTCCATACCCACTGATCAAGATTACTGTATGAAATATTATTTTTTTCTCCAGTAAAAAGCTGTCAGAGTTGGTTAAGGGCTTGTAAGTAAGCATTTCACTGTAATGTCTACAGCTGTTGTATTCCAGCGCAGTGGCAAGAGTGATTTGATTCCAGTACCCAGCTGTCAGAGAAAAATACCCAGACCAGCTGTCAGAGACTCCAACCAGACCCAGAGAGTAGAGTCTCCAGTACCCAGCTGTCAGAGACTCCAACCAGACCCAGAGAGTAGAGTCTCCAGTACCCAGCTGTCAGAGACTCCAACCAGACCCAGAGAGTAGAGTCTCCAGTACCCAGCTGTCAGAGACTCCAACCAGACCCAGAGAGTAGAGTCTCCAGTACCCAGCTGTCAGAGACTCCAACCAGACCCAGAGAGTAGAGTCTCCAGTACCCAGCTGTCAGAGACTCCAACCAGACCCAGAGAGTAGAGTCTCCAGTACCCAGCTGTCAGAGACTCCAACCAGACCCCAGAGAGTAGAGTCTCCAGTACCCAGCTGTCAGAGACTCCAACCAGACCCAGAGAGTAGAGTCTCCAGTACCCAGCTGTCAGAGACTCCAACCAGACCCAGAGAGTAGAGTCTCCAGTACCCAGCTGTCAGAGACTCCAACCAGACCCAGAGAGTAGAGTCTCCAGTACCCAGCTGTCAGAGACTCCAACCAGACCCAGAGAGTAGAGTCTCCAGTACCCAGCTGTCAGAGACTCCAACCAGACCCAGAGAGTAGAGTCTCCAGTACCCAGCTGTCAGAGACTCCAACCAGACCCAGAGAGTAGAGTCTCCAGTACCCAGCTGTCAGAGACTCCAACCAGACCCAGAGAGTAGAGTCTCCAGTACCCAGCTGTCAGAGACTCCAACCAGACCCAGAGAGTAGAGTCTCCAGTACCCAGCTGTCAGAGACTCCAACCAGACCCAGAGAGTAGAGTCTCCAGTACCCAGCTGTCAGAGACTCCAACCAGACCCAGAGTAGAGAGTCTCCAGTACCCAGCTGTCAGAGACTCCAACCAGACCCAGAGAGTAGAGTCTCCAGTACCCAGCTGTCAGAGACTCCAACCAGACCCAGAGAGTAGAGTCTCCAGTACCCAGCTGTCAGAGACTCCAACCAGACCCAGAGAGTAGAGTCTCCAGTACCCAGCTGTCAGAGACTCCAACCAGACCCAGAGAGTAGAGTCTCCAGTACCCAGCTGTCAGAGACTCCAACCAGACCCAGAGAGTAGAGTCTCCAGTACCCAGCTGTCAGAGACTCCAACCAGACCCAGAGAGTAGAGTCTCCAGTACCCAGCTGTCAGAGACTCCAACCAGACCCAGAGAGTAGAGTCTCCAGTACCCAGCTGTCAGAGACTCCAACCAGACCCAGAGAGTAGAGTCTCCAGTACCCAGCTGTCAGAGACTCCAACCAGACCCAGAGAGTAGAGTCTCCAGTACCCAGCTGTCAGAGACTCCAACCAGACCCAGAGAGTAGAGTCTCCAGTACCCAGCTGTCAGAGACTCCAACCAGACCCAGAGAGTAGAGTCTCCAGTACCCAGCTGTCAGAGACTCCAACCAGACCCAGAGAGTAGAGTCTCCAGTACCCAGCTGTCAGAGACTCCAACCAGACCCAGAGAGTAGAGTCTCCAGTACCCAGCTGTCAGAGACTCCAACCAGACCCAGAGAGTAGAGTCTCCAGTACCCAGCTGTCAGAGACTCCAACCAGACCCAGAGAGTAGAGTCTCCAGTACCCAGCTGTCAGAGACTCCAACCAGACCCAGAGAGTAGAGTCTCCAGTACCCAGCTGTCAGAGACTCCAACCAGACCCAGAGAGTAGAGTCTCCAGTACCCAGCTGTCAGAGACTCCAACCAGACCCAGAGAGTAGAGTCTCCAGTACCCAGCTGTCAGAGACTCCAACCAGACCCAGAGAGTAGAGTCTCCAGTACCCAGCTGTCAGAGACTCCAACCAGACCCAGAGAGTAGAGTCTCCAGTACCCAGCTGTCAGAGACTCCAACCAGACCCAGAGAGTAGAGTCTCCAGTACCCAGCTGTCAGAGACTCCAACCAGACCCAGAGAGTAGAGTCTCCAGTACCCAGCTGTCAGAGACTCCAACCAGACCCAGAGAGTAGAGTCTCCAGTACCCAGCTGTCAGAGACTCCAACCAGACCCAGAGAGTAGAGTCTCCAGTACCCAGCTGTCAGAGACTCCAACCAGACCCAGAGAGTAGAGTCTCCAGTACCCAGCTGTCAGAGACTCCAACCAGACCCAGAGAGTAGAGTCTCCAGTACCCAGCTGTCAGAGACTCCAACCAGACCCAGAGAGTAGAGTCTCCAGTACCCAGCTGTCAGAGACTCCAACCAGACCCAGAGAGTAGAGTCTCCAGTACCCAGCTGTCAGAGACTCCAACCAGACCCAGAGAGTAGAGTCTCCAGTACCCAGCTGTCAGAGACTCCAACCAGACCCAGAGAGTAGAGTCTCCAGTACCCAGCTGTCAGAGACTCCAACCAGACCCAGAGAGTAGAGTCTCCAGTACCCAGCTGTCAGAGACTCCAACCAGACCCAGAGAGTAGAGTCTCCAGTAGCCAGCTGTCAGAGACTCCAACCAGACCCAGAGAGTAGAGTCTCCAGTACCCAGCTGTCAGAGACTCCAACCAGACCCAGAGAATAGAGTCTCCAGTACCCAGCTGTCTCTATGAAGAGTGACTGGTCCATGGACAATCTCCACATCTTATCAGCAGAACGACGCCATTTGATCAAAGGTAATATTTCTTATTGTTCAGAGGGTTTTGAGTTCACTTCCTGAACCGACCTGAAACAGGATACTTTTATCCTCATTGAAATGGGCATTGTGTTTTTCCCCTTTTGTGTAAAATGCTAAATCCCTACTATAACTATGGCAGCGAGGACCAGATATACTGAATTACTGTGTTGATGTGTCTATACAGCTGAACAACTCTTTCCATAATGGAGGACCAGATATACTGAATTACTGTGTTGTTGTGTCTCTACAGCTGAACAACTCTTTTTCATAATGGAGGACCAGATATACTGAATTACTGTGTTGTTGTGTCTCTACAGCTGAACAACTCTTTCCATGATGGAGGACCAGATATACTGAATTACTCTGTTGTTGAGTCTCTACAGCTGAACAACTCTTTCCATAATGGAGGACCAGATATACTGAATTACTGTGTTGATGTGTCTCTACAGCTGAACAACTCTTTCCATTATGGAGGACCAGATATACTGAATTACTGTGTGTGTTGTTGAGTCTCTACAGCTGAACAACTCTTTCCATAATGGAGGACCAGATATACTGAATTACTGTGTTGTGTGTCTCTACAGCTGAACAACTCTTTCCATAATGGAGGACCAGATATACTGAATTACTGTGTTGATGTGTCTATACAGCAGCTGAACAACTCTTTCCATAATGGAGGACCAGATATACTGAATTACTGTGTTGTTGTGTCTCTACAGCTGAACAACTCTTTCCATAATGGAGGACCAGATATACTGAATTAATATGTTGATGTGTGTGTCTCTAAAGCTGAACAACTCTTTCCATAATGGAGGACCAGATATACTGAATTACTGTGTTGATGTGTCTCTACAGCTGAACAACTCTTTCATAATGGCCTTGTCATTGAACAAGCCCAGAAGGCCAAAGCCTCTTCTGCACACAACATGATGGACAATATCTTTAAACAATATCTTCAATTAAAACCCTTCATTAAAACCCACTAAATATAATTTTAGTGAATCCCTTGTCCTTCCAGGTGTTAGACTATTATCAGTGAGTCAGGTGTTCTCTGAACCTGGTCCTGGAGAGCCACTGGGTGTGAGCTCTGTGGGCTACGGAGTGAAGCTACACAAACAGACTGTTGACTGAAAGTCATCTGACCTTGGCAAAGGACATTGGAATCAGTGTGTCCATGGAACTAGCTGCTAAAGAGGCTCACCAGTTGAGTTCATCAGGAACTTAGTGGGTTCATCTAACAATCCTAATCATCAGCTGATACATTTTAATCTCATACACAGGGTAAACCTTCCACCTAGAAAACATCATTTAATAGAAATCACAACCGCTCCTCTGTGTGATCTATGTAATCAAGGTGCCTTGGGCTCCTTTAATCATATGTACTGGGAGTGACCAGGGGACATGTTTTGGAAAGAGGTATCCTCATACCTTGTTCCCCCAGACTGTTATCACTTAATGATAATTCACCACTGTCATTACAGCAAAGCAATGATCTCCTCCCTAAACTCCCATACTCTCTAGAGAGAATTAGGCCTACCCTGACTTAGCTACCGAACCTCATTATGTAAAAGTATATCATGATGCTCAGCAGACCACGAAACATCAATGTTGAAGGATAAATGTTGATCGGATAAAGTTTATGATAGCCATAACTGAGTCCATTGTTTTTTAAGTCAATGCTGAGTTTAGCCAAAGCACGCTCTGGCAGTGTAGTCTTATCAGTGGCGAAAGAGCCAGTAGGCGGGCAGACAGTCCCTGTACCCCTGTTAGCAGCTCTGATTGGCTGCAACTGGTATGTTACTTATATTGATTGACAGCACTTAATGGGCAAGACTATAGGAAAACAGATTCTCCCATTGGAGAATATTGAACGAGGGCTCATTTTGGCCCTAAACATTCCATTTTTACTGGGATTGTTTTGCAGATTCTTTTTAATTAATGTTCAGCATTTATCAAAGGGCCATTCTAAATTGATAAATGGTATGGATCTTGGCTGCGGGCTGCCAGTTGAACAGCCCTGATCTAGATGTTTAGAAATGTGTTTGCTAGAGCTTTGCTTCCTTCTGTTTTTATTTTGGAAGCCAGTCAATTCAACCTCTCATAAGATCCAAGTCACTGACATGAGGATTGTCATTTCATTACTTGAAATGGTTCTTATTTGATTATTTTTCAGTCGAGCCCAAAAATTGACAATACATCTGTTTCAACCAGAGAAGTGGTTCCGCAACTGGAAAGAACAGAGAGTGTATTTGTAAATATCAATGTACAGTTTATCACACAGGGTTGGGGTCAATTCCATTTCAATTCCAGTCGATTCAAGAAGTACACTGAAATTCCAATTCTCTTCAATAGTTTTCAATTAGGAAAATGTGGAATTGGAATTTGGTTAACTTTTTTAATTGAATGGAATTTAAATGGAATTGACCCCAACCCCTTATATCTCAACACAAAATGGCTGTGATTATTTCATTCTTGCACAGGTACTTGTGTTAGGGAAATGTTTTTGGGATACTTGTGCAGTAGCCATTTTGGGGCTTGTTTCAATTCCAAAGTTTAGTATGTGTCCCATATTCCGAGCACGCAATGGATACATCAAGCTTGTGACTCTTCAAACTCGATGGATGCATTTGCAGTTTGTTTAGGTCGTTTCTGATTATTTTGTGCCGAATTGAAATGAATGCTAGATAATGTATTGTGTTGTTTTCTAAACACTGTGGATGCTACAGACGTCTTACCATGCCCCCACCCCAATGGACGTTTCATGCTGAATAACCACCACTAGTCAGCTTCCTGCTCCCCCTGGCTGTCACAGAAGAGGTAGAGGAAGACCATGAGCTCAGGCCAAAATACTGTGGATATCATCTTTCTACACTCTTAGGAAAGAAAAGTGCTATCTAGAACCTAAAAGGGTTCTTTGGCTGTCCCCATAGGATTTGGGGTGTGTACTATTCTGTGTATTAGCCTACAAAATAGGTAATGGAATGATTACAGTTTTTCTTTCTTGATTATATGAAATAACCCTTTTCAGAAAAATCAGGACATGATTGAACAGTTATTGGTTTAGTAAATAAGAGTTGATATGTTGGAGTAAAACAGTTCATGTTTTCAGTGACCAGACAATGTGTTCAGTAAAACAACTGTATGAATTCTGATTGTTTTTATGATTTCAGCTCAACAAAAAAATGCTTGGATATGATTCTGAAGACTCAATCAGAAACATAGAAACAACCGAAGATGAATATGTGCCAGGAACAGAACGTGGCAACGAGAGCAGTTTAGAGCTTTACTGTATGGAAGAACAAAGGCCTATAAGGGACATAGAAATACTGAGTCTGACACCTCTGTGCAAGAATCCGCAAGTTCACTTGAAGTCATGCACGTTACAAAGACTAAAGATTGATCAAAACATTACTGTCTCTTTTGTGAGAAACCACAATCAAAAATTGCCCGGCATCTGGAAATGATTCTAAAAGGTGAAGCTGAAGTGGCAAAAGGCCCTTTCTTTCCCAAAGAACTCCAAAGACTGGAAGCTCCCCCTGACCATACTGAGACAACGTGGGGACAGAGCACACAACAGGCAAATCATAAGAGTAGGCAAAGGTATTATAGTTCCTTGTAAACAAAGCAGTTTCCCAAATGGAAATCCGAAAGATTTCTTGCACTGTGCAAACTGCCAAGGACTCTTTAAAATAACATTCCTATTGTTCAGCATTCACAATGGCATTTTCTGTTGTGACAGGATTGTTATGTTTGGTCTCTCAAGTTTCCACTCTGATGCTGCGTTTGTAACCATGTGGAAGTTGGGAATTGACCAGTTCTGAAGTCGTAAAAGCAGTTGGATGCATTCATTTAATTTGAACTCATTGATAAACGGTGGTTGGCTAATGGCCAACAACTTCGTCAACCATGAACTAAAAGTACAGTTATCATGCTTGTAACCAAATTATAGAGTTCAAAAACAGATAGATTTTTATAAATAATGTTGTTATAGAAACCATTTCCTTAGTAGGTGAGGTCAGAGGTCACCATGTGGGAGAAGTGGGCGCTCAGGATGATAGACCAGTTTCCCACTAGTAATTACCAGTTGGAGGGCCGTTCAAGTGGATTTTTCCCAGTGTTATGTAGTAAATTCCCACTTCCCACTTGGTAACAAACGCACCATGACACTGCCTCCTTCAGTGCCTGATGCGTACTTGTGACTCTCATAAAGGGGGCTTGTCTGTAGCACGGTACATCTCCCACTCCAGGTAATGTGAAAGCCTTGCCCCCACTAAGCCACGCCTCCTAAATCATTTCCCAGTGTGTCTTGCCTTTTATAGTGAACTGTAACGTTACCACTGACTGTACTTGTTAGTGACAGAGACATGGTCGTTGAATTCGTTCATTTTCAGTCCTGTGGCCTTAACCAGTTAGTTCCTAGGCATATATTATCATCATAAAGTCTATCATCATAGAGTATTTGACAATACATTACATATCTCTGAAGGTACATTGTGTATTTTGATATTTTTGTACTCCAGGGAACTATACTGTACCCATATTTCTAAGTGTGTGTATACAGTCGTGGTCAAAAGTTTGAGAATGACACAAATATTAATTTTCACAAAGTCTGCTGCCTCAGTTTTTATAATGTCAATTTGCATATACTCCAGAATGAAGAGTGATCAGATGAATTGCAATTAATTGCAAAGTCCCTCTTTGCCATGAAAATGAACTTAATCCCCAAAAAAACATTTCCACTGCATTTCAGCCCTGCCACAAAAGGACCAGCTGACATCATGTCAGTGATTCTCTCGTTAACACAGGTGAGAGTGTTGATGAGGACAGGGCTGGAGATCACTCTGTCATGCTGATTGAGTTAGAACAACAGACTGGAAGCTTTAAAAGGAGGGGGGTGCTTGAAATCTGTTAATCTCTGTTAACCATGGTTACCTGCAAGGAAACACTTGCCGTCATCATTGCTTTGCACAAAAGGGCTTCACAGGCAAGGATATTGCTGCTAGTAAGATTGCACCTAAATCAACCATTTATCGGATCATCAAGGACTTCAAGGAGAGAGGTTCAATTGTTGTGAAGAAGGCTTCAGGGCGCCCAAGAAAGTCCAGCAAGCACCAGGACCGTCTCCTAAAGTTGATTCAGCTGCGGGATCGGGGCACCACCCAGTGCAGAGCTTGCTCAGGAATGGCAGCAGGCAGTTGTGAGTGCATCTGCACGCACAGTGAGGCAAAGACTTTTGGAGGATGGCTTGGTGTCAAGAAGGGCAGCGAGGAAGCGACTTCTCTCCAGGAAAAAATCAGGGACAGACTGATATTCTGCAAAAAGGTACAGGGATTGGACTGCTGAGGACTGGGGTAAAGTCATTTTCTCTGATGAATCCCCTTTCCGATTGTTTGGGGCTTCCGGGAAAAAAACCTTGTCCGGAGAAGACAAGGTGAGCGCTACCATCAGTCCTGTGTCATGCCAACAGTAAAGCATCCTGAGACCATTCATGTGTGGGGTTGCTTCTCAGCCAAGGGAGTGGCTCACTCACAATTTTGCCTAAGAACACAGCCATAATAAAGAATGGTACCAACACATCCTCCGACAGCAACTTCTCCCAACCATCCAAGAACAGTTTGGTGACGAACAATGCCTTTTCCAGCATGATGGAGCACCTTGCCATAAGGCAAAAGTGATAACTAAGTGGCTCGTGGAACAAAACATCAAGATTTTGGGTCCATGGCCAGGAAACTCCCCAGACCTTAATCCCATTGAGAACTTGTGGTCAATCCTCAAGAGGCGGGTGGACAAACAAAAACCACAAATTCTGACAAACTCCAAGCATTGATTATGCAAGAATGGGCTGCCATCAGTCAGGATGTGGCCCAGAAGTTAATTGACAGCATGCCAGGGCGGATTGCAGAGGTCTTGAAAAAGAAGGGTCAACACTGCAAATATTGACTCTTTGCATAAACTTGTAATGTAATTGTCAATAAAAGCTGCTACGCCTGGGAAGAGAGGAGCTGTTACCCCTGGAGAGAGAGGAGAGAGAGAGAGAGAGCTGTTACCCCTGGGAGAGCTGAGAGAGAGAGCTGCTACCCCTGGGGAGAGAGGAGCTGTTACCCCTGGGGAGAGAGGAGCTGTTACCCCTGGGGAGAGAGGAGCTGCTACCCCTGGGGAGAGAGGAGCTGTTACCCCTGGGGAGAGAGGAGCTGATACCCCTGGGGAGAGAGGAGCTGTTACCCCTGGGGAGAGAGAGGAGTTGCTACTCCATGGGGAGAGAGGAGCAGTTACCCCTGGGGAGAGAGGAGCTGCTACCCTTGGGGAGAGAGGAGCTGCTACCCCTGGGAGAGAGGAGCTGTTACCCCTGGGGAGAGAGGAGTTGTTACCCCTGGGGAGAGAGGAGCTGTTACCCCTGGGGAGAGAGGAGCTGCAACGAAGAGAGACTGCGACCCTCCTCGGGAAGAGCTTAACGATTGGTGATTGTTGGGGCACGTTTGGCAGGAGCTTCAGTGATGAAGACTGCTGAACTTGCTGATGTTTCACAATATGCCATGGCCGTCTCAGTCACCAGGTCTCAACCCTATTGAAGACAACCATCAACAAAACACTAAATTATGGAATTTCTTGTGGAAGAATGATGTCACATCCCTCCAATAGAGTTCCAGATACTTTTCTTTTTTAAATATTTTTTTTCAACCTTGACAATAAACATTTTAATGAACCACAAACACTTGATGTTTAGGGATGGCACACACATAGGGAGACAGTTTGCGTTCCTTCTCACATATGCACCTAGGAAGATGCAGTGTTTCTCAACCTGTCATTTTACATAATGTTGCAAGACACATACCATCAAATTAATCCATAGACTCTATGTCCATATTTACAGAAGGCTGTCATTTCACAAATTGTTCCTATATTGAAAGGACATAGGGAAAATAAAGTCAAACATTTCAATACAAATAATAAAAACAATCACAGCATTAATCAGTCTTTAATGTATTTTAACCATATTAACCAGTTTAATCAAATTGTTTTCATTTGGAACACTAAATCAGAACTACATTTGGAGTTCCAGACACTTGTAGAATGTATGCCAAGGCACATTGTAAGAGCTATAAAGAGACAGGGAGTGGGAGAGAGAACAGGTAGAACCTGATATGGAAATGAGCAGAACAAACTAAAGGAACTTTCCACCACCGAATGATCATTCCAGACTCTACTTCTATTGAGAGACATATAAAAGGTAAGACGACGATTGTTATGTGTATTAATATAGTTGATGATATTGTTATGTGAATTCAAATAGTTTATGATATTGTTATGTGTATTCATATAGTTGATGATATTGTTATGTGTATTAATATAATTGATGATATTGTTATGTGTATTAATATAGTTGATGATATTGTTATGTGTATTCATATAGTTGATGATATTGTTATGTGTGTTTAATATAGTTGATGATATTGTTATGTGTATTAATATAGTTGATGATATTGTTATGTGTATTAATATAGTTGATGATATTGTTATGTGTATTGATATAGTTCATTATATTGTTGTGTATTCATATAGTTGATGATATTGTTATGTGTATTCATATAGTTGATGATATTGTTATGTGTATTAATATAGTTGATGATATTGTTATGTGTATTAATATAGTTGATGATATGTTTTGTGGACAGTGTTATAATAGGCCTACTCTCCTTAAAATGTTTTGGATATAAATTAGATGCGTGGGGTGAATTCGTTCTGTTTCCATCTGTGTGCCCCAGGGTGATCGCTCCTACACTATCTAGAATCTAAAAGGGTTCTTTGGCTGTCCCCATAGGAGAACCCTTTGTAGAACCCTTTTTGGTCCTAGGTAGAACCCTTTTGGGTTCCATGAAGAATCCTTTCCACAGAGGGTTCTACATGGAAGCCAGAAGGGTTTTACCTGGAACCCAAAAGCGTTCTCCTATGGGGACAGCCAGAGGACCCTTTTGAAACTCTTTTTTCTAAGAGTGTGTACTGTATCATAGGCCTATAGACTTTTCTTCTCAAAACAGGCTTAAAACACAACAAGCAACAACATTTTCTCTTTCTAATCTACTGTTAACTCTTTTCACTCAGGAAGGTATGTTGTGTGAAAGAGAGACAAATAAATATTGTGGAAAGACTAACAACAACTTACACTTCCTCAAAACAGGTTGTGTGTATTCATTAGTGCCCACCGTAGCAAAACGTTTGGCAACGGAAACCGTTTAGGTCACGTTGTACAGCGTTTGGAGTAAACTGTTTATGCAACATTTTAAAACTGTTGGCTGCTGTGTAAACTAATGAATACAACCCAGGTAGTAGCCTACAACTCGGCTGTTGATGTCTGCCTCATGCTGTAACCTGAATTTAGCCTGAGGGGTGGACTATGATGCAAGCTAGATATACTGGTTTTCTAAAGTTAGCTAGCTTCAGTTATCTTCACATTCCAGCTCAGGCCTCATCCATAGGAATGTACAGAGTGCCAGTCATCAGGAAGGTGCTCTCTCAGCAGAACGGAAAATATATAATGACTTGACAGTTTAATCATACAAAATGGCGCTAACTGGACGTGGGCAAGTCAAATTCAATCATTGGAGGTTGCTGAGGGGAGGACGGCTCATATTAATGATACCATTCCACCTATTCCGCTCCAGCCATTACCACAAGCCCGTCCTCCCCAATTAAGGTGCCACCAACCTCCTGTGAACTCAATACATCAATATTCATTCGTCATAGTTCTACATTTCACATTTCGTATGATAAATGTAATTGTATCATAGTTCTACTATAGTGTAGCGATCTGTGCAACTTCCGGCGTGAGTTTACTGTGAACACTGAGGCTGTACCCACTTTAAGTTACAGTTTTAACAGAGACCAAGTAGGCTATTTGATCATAATGTAAAAAAGGCCTCCAATAACATTTAACATGGAAATAGCTGTTCTATCATTCAGCCTACAGTAGCAGCCAATGTGTGGTGTTCAATGTAAGCCTACATTCCATGAGACTTTTGAACAAAACATGCAGAGCTTGACATTAACCTGTTTATCTACTTGTCCTTCACACAAGGAGGAGGTGACTGAAAATGTTGTTGTGTTTGATGCAAGAAACCACTTTACTAAATAAAATGCATCATTATTCCCATGTACTATGATGCAATTCCAACCAAGTAACCCAATTGGCGCCAGTGGCGCGATGCGTAGGTTGTTTGCCTTTTTACAAGTGCAACCTGGGTTCACTTCCCTGCCCCGCTGCTTGCTACATTGGTGTCAGAAGTAGTATGGTGTCTGTGAGGCCATCAGATTGCACGGCCCGGATGTGTGAGGGGTCTGAGTAGTCGAAGCACGAGACTTGCTTTTATAGGGGGCAGTGTGAGACAGGTTAAAATTCCCATCGCAGCAATAGGGTTAACCTAGTTTTGGCCAGCGACCTGGGTTCACTGCCCTGCCCCGCTGTTTGCTACAATATTAATATCACAGGCTACCCAACGTCCGTTGAACAAAGAGACACAATAATATGAGTGAAAGGATTTTAGGATAATATCAGTAAGTGTTGATTTAAAGTTGTCTTCTGGGTTCAGCCTTCTAGCTTCCTTTATCAATTGGGTGAAATATAACAAATGACATGGTTTCAAAGTTTGGAGATAACCAGTCCCAGTTTAAATCGCCCATGATTTCCATTTCATTATTTCCCCAGAGCAGCAAGGGAATCTAGAGATTCAACCTTTGCAGAATCAGAATCACCTTTATTCGCCAAGTACATTTGCATGTACATATGTAGGATCAAAATTTGAGCCAGTTTGCTACAACAGGAAAATATTCCTGCAGCAACAGTAAATGTGATTTATAATTAATGGACATTTTTATATCGGTTGATATATTTTTAGTAAGGGAAACTAAGTCTGCCATTTCTAAGTGGAAATTACAAACTTCAGAAGCCTTTCAAAACCTCAAATACACTACAAGTTTTACATTTACTGCGTTGAGGGAAAGTAATTCTGCAGTGGGGGGTGATCAAATTAAGATCCTTCATCTGTACACATAATTCTACATGGTGATTTTTTACATTTTAGTCATTTAGCAGACGCTCTTATCCAGAGCGACTTACATACATTGCTTGTGCATACATTTTTATTTTTTATACTGGAATCTAACCCACAACCCTGGCGTTGCAAATGCCATGCTCTACCAACTGAGCTACATCCCTGCCGGCCATTCCCATAAATAATTAAAATGTCCTGTTGCTGCAGGATTATTTTCCTGCTGTAGCAAACTGGCTAAAATTAAGATCCTACATCTGTAGCAATACACCTCTCTTTGATGTACATGGCTATATCAGGATTGACTTTTGACCATTTGACATATTTTACTTACTGTTGTTTAGGCTGGTTGAATGAGTTGCCTTTAAAAGCTACTTCATCTGCAAGAGAACAAGTGCCTTACAAACTATTATAAGGTTAGGTAAACGTCAGACATTCAATAGTCAGAGTAGGTTTGAGCTATGATCACTTATCATGTTGACAAACCTGATGGTCTCTGTTTGAAATGGTGTGTAAAATACCATGCCTAGGCTACAAGCTCTGTCCTGCTACGTTATGGGAACTGATCTGAACAGGTTTAGGCTGGTCATCTAGGCTATAGCTGAGGTCAGTGGTGATTTTAGCATGTCAATCTTGGTGGGGCAAAACATAAATAAAGGGGGATGCATGCCAGCAAAGCCACTCCACAACACAACACAACACTAAACAATACATTCATTGCACTATAACGGTGAGAAACGGTGCCCACAAACTGTTAGGGCCTACATAAAGCAGAGTCCCAACAGCAGAGTCACGACAGCAGAGTCCCGACAGCAGAGTCCCGACAGCAGAGTCCCAACATCAGAATCCCAACAGCAGAGTCCCATCAGCAGAGTCCCAACAGCAGAGTCCCAACAGCAGAGTCCCAACAGCAGAGTCCCAACAGCAGAGTCCCGACAGCAGAGTCCCAACAGCAGAGTCCCGACAGCAGAGTCCCAACAGCAGAGTCCCAACAGCAGAGTCCCAACAGCAGAGTCCCAACAGCAGAGTCCCCGACAGCAGAGTCCCGACAGCAGAGTCCCGACAGCAGAGTCCCGACAGCAGAGTCCCCGACAGCAGAGTCCCGACAGCAGAGTCCCAACAGCAGAGTCCCGACAGCAGAACCCAACAGCAGAGTCCCAACAGCAGAGTCCCAACAGCAGAGTCCCAACAGCAGAGTCCCAACAGCAGAGTCCCGACAGCAGAGTCCCGACAGCAGAGTCCCGACAGCAGAGTCCCGACAGCAGAGTCCCAACAGCAGAGTCCCAACAGCAGAGTCCCAACAGCAGAGTCCCAACAGCAGAGTCCCAACAGCAGAGTCCCAACAGCTGTCCTATCATTTCTCTTCATTATTTATCTTCATATGACAAGGACTAAAAAGGATTTGCCTGTAGATTGTCGACTTGATTCATGATGATGACTACTAGCAAAGATTTTGAAAAGTATGATGTTGACATGATCAGTCCAATTAAAGCTACTGTAGATATAATGTGATTTGACGTCATTTTATCTGTGGCCAATGACCTTCTTGGATTGGCACTTCTAATGTAACTCTGTGGCAGCACCCAGTTTGTAGCCCCTGAATGGTAGCTCAGCAGGTAGAGACAGGGATTTGGATCAGACATCAACATAGGCACAATCCCTGCTATAGTTGAACAATTATTTTCTGTGAATCTTCCCATTGATGTTTGAATAATGTGTTTTATTTATTAACAATTGACATTCTAGAATTAGTTGTCACTGTTTTCACCACAACCAACATGCTGCATCTCTGTTTAGGGGTCAGTGCTCTAAAATGAGTCTCTCTGGGGAGAGAGAGGAGGGGGTCCCTGCCTCTAAAATGAGTCTCTCTGGAGAGAGAGAGGAGGGGGTCCCTGCCTCTAAAATGAGTCTCTCTGGGGAGAGAGAGGAGGGGGGCCCTGCCTCTAAAATGAGTCTCTCTGGGGAGAGAGAGGAGGGGGGCCCTGCCTCTAAAATGAGTCTCTCTGGGGAACATGACACCAAAGCTAAGAGGTGAGATGACAATTTTATGAAGAATTTATTGATTTTATTTACAAAATAAATAGCTATCTTAAGATGAATGCACTTACTGTAAATCACTCTGGATTAGAGTATCTGCTAAATCAGGAGTTCTCAATCCGGGGTCAGTGGAGGTACTGCAGGGGTTCTGCAGCACCCTGACTGGACTCGTTACAATGGAAGACATTTGATAGAATTTTCACGACACGACCACTTTGCCTACTCTTCATTATTGCCTAATATAATGGAATGCATATTTATTTATTTTTATACAAACACACTCTTCACACCCGTTTAACGACTCTAAATACCTTTGGCATAGTAGGCATCAAGTCCCTTGCCAATAATGATGCCTACAACTTTGCATACAATGTTCATTTTCATCGAACACATATTTCGCCCTAGATGCCTTCAATTGCCAAATTTATAGCCATGGCCAATTTAGGATTATTTTTTAACAACGTGATGTTGCGCTCCAAAGGGATAACTTGAAATAACATGATGTAGGTAATTATATAATCAAAAGAAAAACGTGTTTATTATACACTTAGAAAAGAAGGTTTCCTTATAGAACCAAATAGGCTTCTATCACTTCCTTAATATATGGAACCACTAAAAGTTAGATATATTTTTGGGTTCAGTGAAGAAGAACCTCTAGAGTTCTGATCAACGAAAGGTGAATATTTTGAGGATGTGAACCCAGCAGCCCTCCAGTGGTCAGATCAAATCCGCCCATTTTTTCCAGCGCCCGGCCCGGGATTCGAACCAGCCACCTTTCTGCCATAGGTCCAACTCCTGCCACAGCTCCAACTCCTTAGACGCTGGGAAAAAACCTGAGTTAATCTTCAGAAATAAGCATGAGTTAATATGCCAAAATGAAGACAACATGCAATGCAGACATTAATGGTATCACTTATACGTAATTATTATACAGAAATAATTGCCAAAAGCACAAGACATACTGCTGCATGTAGGTATATATTATTTATGGATTGATCATATACTGCAAAGCAATTACATACGCAGGAACCACTGACTCGCTGCATTATTCTATAGTATTATCAAGACACCTGTTGTTAATTCTTAAACTGGTTAGGACAGCTCATGAGGTGTCCTAAATACAGTGGGGAAAAAAAGTATTTAGTCAGCCAACAATTGTGCAAGTTCTCCCACTTAAAAAGATGAGAGAGGCCTGTAATTTTCATCATAGGTACACGTCAACTATGACAGACAAAATTAGAAAAAAAATCCAGAAAATCACATTGTAGGATTTTTAATGAATTATTTTGCAAATTATGGTGGAAAATAAGTATTTGGTCAATAACAAAAGTTTCTCAATACTTTGTTATATACCCATTGTTGGCAATGACACAGGTCAAACGTTTTCTGTAAGCCTTCACAAGGTTTTCACACACTGTTGCTGGTATTTTGGCCCATTCCTCCATGCAGATCTCCTCTAGAGCAGTGATGTTTTGGGGCTGTCACTGGCAACACAGACTTTCAACTCCCTCCAAAGATTTTCTATGGGGTTGAGATCTGGAGACTGGCTAGGCCACTCCAGGACCATGAAATGCTTCTTACGAAGCCACTCCTTCGTTGCCCGGGCGGTGTGTTTGGGATCATTGTCATGCTGAAAGACCCAGCCACGTTTCATCTTCAATGCCCTTGCTGATGGAAGGAGGTTTTCACTCAAAATCTCACGATACATGGCCCCATTCATTCTTTCCTTTACACAGATCAGTCGTCCTGGTCCCTTTGCAGAAAAACAGCCCCAAAGCATGATGTTTCCACCCCCATGCTTCACAGTAGGTATGGTGTTCTTTGGATGCAACTCAGCATTCTTTGTCCTCCAAACACGACGAGTTGAGTTTTTACCAAAAAGTTCTATTTTGGTTTCATCTGACCATATGACATTCTCCCAATCCTCTTCTGGATCATCCAAATGCACTCTAGCAAACTTCAGACGGGCCTGGACATGTACTGGCTTAAGCAGGGGGACACGTCTTGCACTGCAGGATTTGAGTCCCTGGCGGCGTAGTGTGTTACTGATGGTAGGCTTTGTTAATTTGGTCCCAGCTCTCTGCAGGTCATTCACTAGGCCCCCCCGTGTGGTTCTGGGATTTTTGCTCACCGTTCTTGTGATCATTTTGACCCCACGGGGTGAGATCTTGCGTGGAGCCCCAGATCGAGGGAGATTATCATTGGTCTTGTATGTCTTCCATTTCCTAATAATTGCTCCCACAGTTGATTTCTTCAAACCAAGCTGCTTATCTATTGCAGATTCAGTCTTCCCAGGCTGGTGCAGGTCTACAATTTTGTTTCTGGTGTCCTTTGACAGCTCTTTGGTCTTGGCCATAGTGGAGTTTGGAGTGTGACTGTTTGAGGTTGTGGACAGGTGTCTTTTATACTGATAACAAGTTCAAACAGGTGCCATTAATACAGGTAACGAGTGGAGGACAGAGGAGCCTCTTAAAGAAGAAGTTACAGGTCTGTGAGAGCCAGAAATCTTGCTTGTTTGTAGGTGACCAAATACTTATTTTCCACCATAATTTGCAAATAAATTCATTAAAAATCCTGCAATGTGATTTTCTGGATTTTTTTTCTCAATTTGTCTGTCATAGTTGACGTGTACCTATGATGAAAATTACAGGCCTCTCTCATCTTTTTAAGTGGGAGAACTTGCACAATTGGTGGCTGACTAAATACTTTTTTTCTCCACTGTATATCTTTTATGTTTTACTTTGTAAAAAATAAGCTCTTATGGGACTGTTTTATTTACTATAATTCTATTACTAATTAAATGTATTGTGGGAAATGAAAACAAACATGCTATGAGTTGCAGAAGGCCTTTAGAATAATATCCTTGAATCTGTCCAAGTTGATGAGCGGGAAACAAACTGATGCCAGTCAGCCTCACAGCCGGCCCATCAAAACTACACCTGAACTATACCTCAACTCATTTCACACATGATAAGAGTTAGCCTATACACCAGATTACATTGACAATAATCTGATGAGTGACAATATTATCAGTTGTCAAATTGTACATGAAGAGATGGACGCATCTTGTAATTGACAGATGCAGGGAAAGGAGCATCTCTTTATCAAATCCTCCTTCAGAGTCACATGCAGGTAAAACATTGTGATTTCTATATAGTGCTGTATCTGAAAGAGCATATTCTGCAGTTTCTATGACACTTACCTTTATCAAATAACTCTCAAAATTCAAGAGGTGCAGCTCTATTTCCAAATGTCACTTTTTTCACCAACATCCCTGCTGTTCATTCATTTAGCAGATGACCAGAGCATTGCTCTGGCTACTAAGCAAAAACTAGTAACATAATCAAATTAAAATATGCTATTCTGTCGTCAATGGATGAATGGCCAATAGAAACCAGATAGAAACTGATAATGATGCATGTGACTTCTGTTTTGGTTAGCAGCGGATGTTGAAACCAACTTACTCAGTGTCTTTCCATATCTGGGGAAAGATGAAACCAGACCAGCCGAGTGGGAGACTGTCTGAGACTGTGGTTTTGAGACACGTGGAGCCAAAAAAAAAAGACACAATGTCAAATCAGCAGGTCCTGCTCTCCCTCTTCCCCAAGAACCACAGCTCCCACTGGGGAAAAAGGAGACACAATGCCAAGACAGCAGGTCCTGTTCTCCCTCTTCCCCAAGCACCACAGCTCCCACTGGGGAAAAAGACACAATGCCAAGACAGCAGGTCCTGTTCTCCCTCTTCCCCAAGAACCACAGCTCCCACTGTGGAAAAAGGAGACACAATGTCAAGTAAGTAAGAGCGGACGGAAAAAGTCCCATAAAAACTGTGTGCAGGGCAACCGATTTGTTTGTGGGGCTTGCTCACACAAAGCCCCGAAGCTGTGTGCTGACTGTGGACCTGAAGCATAAAGAGAAGACGTGATTGGTTCATGTGTAAAGGCTCGGTACAGTGTCTGATACAATCAACACATTATTGTTTTTATATCTTGTCATGAATATATTAACACAAATATTTCTTCATGCAATTAATCCTTTACAATAGTTTATGCACTATGTATCAAGCGTTTATTTATCAACCATGTTGTCACACCTTGCTATATAGCACAGGGATGGGCAACTCGAGTCCTCTGGGCCTGATTGGTGTCACACTTTTGCCCTAGCCGCAGCTAACACACTTGACTCCAATAATTAACTAATCATAATCTTCAATTTAGAATGTGATTAGTTTAATCAGCTGTGTTTGCTAGGGATGGGGAAAAGTGTGACACCCCGAGGATTGGAGTACCCATCCCTACTAGCTGAAAGGCCAGACGGGTTCTAGTGTTAAGGACTGGTAGATGGGTGTTGCTCATGCATTCACTCATGCTGACTGGCTCCAATACTTTGTTCTTGACTAAAGCGTCCAAGTCAGCCTTGACTTATGGTCTGATAGCATAAGGTACAGGTCCTGCTTTCAGAAACGTTGGTTTGCTGTCTGGCTTAATGCTAAGCTTCCCTGTAATGTCGTTCATACTACCCAGCTGTCCATTAAAGACTTCTCCATGTTTTCTTTAAGATGGCAGGTACAGTGGGGAAAAAAAAGTATTTAGTCAGCCACCAATTGTGCAAGTTCTCCCACTTAAAAAGATGAGAGAGGCCTGTAATTTTCATCATAGATACACGTCAACTATGACAGACAAAATGAGGAAAGAAAATCCAGAAAGTCACATTGTAGGATTTGTAATGAATTTATTTGCAAATTATGGTGGAAAATAAGTATTTGGTCACCTACAAACAAGCAAGATTTCTGGCTCTCACAGACCTGTAACTTCTTCTTTAAAAGGCTCCTCTGTCCTCCACTTGTTACCTGTATTAATGGCACCTGTTTGAACTTGTTATCAGTTTAAAAGACACCTGTACACAACTTCAAACAGTCACACTCCAAACTCCACTACGGCCAAGACCAAAGAGCTGTCAAAGGACACCAGAAACAAAATTGTAGACCTGCACCAGGCTGGGAAGACTGAATCTGCAATAGGTAAGCAGCTTGGTTTGATGAAATCAATGGTGGGAGCAATTATTAGGAAATGGAAGACATACAAGACCACTAATAATCTCCCTCGATCTGAGGCTCCACGCAAGATCTCACCCCGTGGGGTCAAAATGATCACAAGAAAGGTGAGCAAATATCCCAGAACCACACAGGGGGACCATTGAATGACCTGCAGAGAGCTGGGACCAAAGTACACAAAGCCTACATCAGTAACACACTACACGGCCAGGGACTCAAATCCTGCAAGTGCCAAGACGTGTCCCCCTGCTTAAGCCAGTACATGTCCAGGCCCGTCTGAAGTTTGCTAGAGTGCATTTGGATGATCCAGAAGAGGATTGGGAGAATGTCATATGGTCAGATGAAACCAAAATAAAAAATTTGGTTAAAAACTCACTCGTCGTGTTTGGAGGACAAAGAATGCTGAGTTGCATCCAAAGAACAACCCATACCTACTGTGAAGCATGGGGGTGGAAACCATCATGCTTTGGGGCTGTTTTTCTGCAAAGGGGGACCAGGACGACTGATCCGTGTAAGGAAAGAATGAATGGGGCCATGTATCGTGAGATTTTTGAGTGAAACCTCCTTCCATCAGCAAGGGCATTGAGATGCAACGTGGCTGGGTCTTTCAGCATGACAATGATCCCAAACACACCGCGCCCGGCAACGAAGGAGTGGCTTCGTAAGAAGCATTTCAAGGTCCTGGAGTGGCCTAGCCAGTCTCCAGATCTCAACCCCATAGAAAATCTTTGGAGGGAGTTGAAAGTCCGTTTGCCCAGCGACAGCCCCAAAACATCACTGCTCTAGAGGAGATCTGCATGGAGGAATGGGCCAAAATACCAGCAACAGTGTGTGAAAACATTGTGAAGACTTACAGAAAACATTTGACCTGTGTCATTGCCAACAAAGGGTATATAACAAGTATTGAGAAACTTTTGTTTATTGACCAAATACTTATTTTCCACCATAATTTCAAATAAATTCATAAGTCTCCCAAAGTGGCGTAGTGGTCTGGTTCGCTAAATGATGCAGTGGTCTAAGGCACTAGAGGTTGAGAATCCAGGCTCTGTCGTAGCCGGCCGCGACCGGGAGAGCCCATGGGGTGGCGCACAATTGGCCAAGCAGTGTCCAATGTAGGGGAGGGAATGGTCCGGCAGGGATGTAGCTCAGTTGGTAGAGCATGGCGTTTGCAACGCCAGGGTTGTGGGTTTGATTCCCACGGGGGGTATAAAAATAAACGTATGCACGTAAGTCGCTCTGGATAAGAGCGTCTGCTAAATGACTAAAATGTAAATGTAAATAAAAAAATCCTACAATGTGATTTTCTGGATTATTTTTTTCTCATTTTGTCTGTCATATTTGACGTGTACCTATGATGAAAATTACAGGCCTCTCTCATCTTTTTATTAGTGTGTAGAACTTGCACAATTGGTGGGCTGACTAAATACTTTTTTCCCCACTGTAGTCTGTGTCTCCATGTGTCATTGTATGCACTGAGGGCCGTCCAGTGTGATTTTCTCCAACTATGAACATCCCAGTAGTGATGCATTGTCTCCTTTCACAACATAGAGTGGCAGCTTTTCAGTTTGTCTGTTTACCTGAACTGTG
>CM072257.1:10498576-10525922 GCA_036851935.1 Coregonus suidteri | reverse complement strand
CTAAAACAACAAAAAAAGCTAAATGCGTAAAGGGTTTTGATTAACAAAAGGGATAAAAATCTTTAATACAAATTGTATTTTACAAACAAAAATTTAAAGTGTTCTAGATTACCCTACCCTTAATGCTCGAAATAGGATAATACGTAGGTGTAGAGAGTTTTGCTTCTGTATAGCCTTTGTGATATCTTGCTGGTGTAAAAAGGGCTTTATCAATATATGTTATTGATTGTTTAGGTTAGGGGTTTTTCTATGGCAAAAAAGTATTGTGTTTATAGCTCTCTTGCGCCTCCCTGTGGCCGTCTGTGGTTACTACATAACTCATTCATGACACTTGCTAGGCTCATAATCTGAGGTAGCAACTGAGTCAGATCTACAAATCCATTAGCTAGACCACCCGATTAGACAACAATCACCCCATTATATCCATTTGGTTTGCAACTCTGTGAACCTGTGCAGCATTCGCTCAATTTGATGCCTACTAATAAAGATTTCGATGCATATCAAATTACCCAGAGGCCATTTAGAAACAACAAATCAAAGACAAATTGTTATTTCTAAATAAATAAAAATATTCTGGCTGTTTAAATCGGCCACCTCTTGAAAAAGAGGACAGGGACATGCGTTTTGTTTAGTTTGTACACCTTTTTCTGAAAACATGGTTAACCATGACCAGAAACTGTTTAACGTTTCATGGCTTTTCGCCAGCCATTGCTAGCGCTATGGGTTACCACAAGGTGTACACAGGTTAACTGTGAGCCATAAGTAGGCGTAACCTTGTTAATAGTAAATTACTTGAGGTAAACCTACAGGGTTAACATTTACCAAGTAGTCGTGACCTTGTTAATAATAAGTTACCTGGGGTAAACCTACAGGGTTATCACCAAGTAGCCGTAACCTTGTTAATAATAAGTTACCTGAGGTAAACCTACAGGGTTAACGCTCACCAAGTAGCCGTAACCTTGTTAATAATAAGTTACCTGAGGTAAACCTACAGGGTTAACGCTCACCAAGTAGCCATAACCTTGTTAATAATAAGTTACCTGAGGTAAACCTACAGAGTTAACGCAGGCAGGTCTGATTGATAACAATAGTGAAGCTGGCATTGTGACGCAGAACAATGGACTGGGAATAGAACTTTTCTGAAGGCGAGTCGGTGTCACGGAGCTCAATAGAACTAATAGGAGCTGGTAGGGTGAAAAATACCCTAAAATAAGGCCTGTTTTTTCGCGATTACTTCATAACCAGGGACAGAAGGTCATATTATTAAACTGGGCTCCATGGCGGATGCAATGAACTAATTTTATCAGAAATAAACGTTGTAAAAAATGTCACTTGATGCGCCCTAAAAATAATATTCAAAAGTTCAGTCCTTGGACACAGAGGGGTTAAACACTAAAGCTACCGTCCATCTAGTGAAGAGAGGAGAACCTGACAGAGGGAGCGTAGCCAGCATCCGTCAACGAGAGAGGGAGAAGCCCTTCACGGTATTTAACAGGTGGAAGAAACAACCCGGGAGCTCCATCGGTCCACAAGAAATGCAGACAGCCGGTGATGATGTAGTGGTAGCTAGGATAACTAGGATGCTGCTGGTAGAGTAGCTAGCTTAGCTAGCTGTACCGACTAGCTTGGCTAGCTAGCAGGTCGTTTCGTCTGTCCCTCGAGGATGATGACGAATCCGTGAACCACACAATTTTAACAAGGATAGCGAGTGAAAAGGATCTGGCTACACTCATACTGTCCATGACCGTAACGCAAACTGAACAATAAGCGTCGGTGTCTCAACACTGTATCGAACTCCGTCGCTGTTCCCCAAGATCACCTCAGACCACTCTGCGCGCATAACTGGACAATATGCTTGGCGCCAAACCGTACGTGGACGTGGACAGTTCTGTACGTGGACGCGGACAGTTCCAGAACGCGGACATGAACAGTGCAACACAATAAACTAAACCCAGTCTTTACAGTGGCTTACATTAGTAATATTCATTTTTCTTTTAAAGATGTAAAACAAACGCTACGTTTTTTTATAACAATATTTTGAGATCTGGGCCCATATCCACAAAGCGTCTCAAAGTAGAAAATTGGTCATATAAGTGCTGACAATAAAGACTTCTACTCTTATGGGTATAAATTAAAGCAATGCATGAAGCCTCTAGTCCCACCTAGTCGGCAGATATTTAGGACACCTCATGAGCTGTCCTAACCAGTTAAGAGTTAACAGCAGGTGTCTTGATAATACTATAGAATAATACAGCGAGTCAGTGGTTCCTGTGCCACATGTAATTGCTTTGGAGTAGTTTAAATAATATTTTTATATTTCTATATGATCAATCCATAAATAATATAGACCTACATGCAACCGTATGTCTTGTGCTTTTGGCAATGATTTCTGTATAATAATTATGTATAAGTGATACCATGTATGTCTGCATGGCATGTTGTCTTCATTTTGGCATATTAACTCAGGTTTTCGGATGGACTTGATCTGACCACTGGAGGGCTGCTGGGTTCACATCCTCAAAACATTCACCTTTCGTTGATCAGAACTCTAGAGGTTCTTCTTCACTGAACCCCAAAATATATCAAACTTTTAGTGGTTCCATATATTAAGGAAGTGATAGAAGCCTTTTTGGTTCTATAAGGAACCTTATTTTCTAAGTGTATAATAAACATGTTTTTCTTTTGATTATTTAATTACCTACATCATGTTATAAACAAGTTCATGTTATTTGAAAATGAACATTGTATGCAACATTGTAGGCAACATTATTGACAAGGGACTTGATGCCTACTATGCCAAAGCTATTTAGAGTCGTTAAACGGGTGTGAAGAGTGTGTTTGTATAAAAATAAATAAATATGCATTCCATTATATTTGGCAATAATGAAGAGTAGGCAAAGTGGTTGTGTCGTATTACAATTCTATCAAATGTCTTCCATTGCAACGAGTCCAGTCAGGGTGCTGCAGAACCCCTGCAGTACCTCCACTGACCCCGGATTGAGAACTCCTGATTTAGCAGATACTCTAATCCAGAGTGATTTACAGGAAGTGCATTCATCTTAAGATAGCTATTTATTTTGTAAATAAAATTAATACATTCTTCATAAAATTGTCATCTCACCTCTTAGCTTTGGTGTCATGTTCCCCAGAGAGACTCATTTTAGAGGCAGGGCCCCCCTCCTCTCTCTCCCCAGAGAGACTCATTTTAGAGCACTGACCCCTAAACAGAGATGCAGCATGTTGGTTGTGGTGAACACAGTGACAACTCATTCTAGAATGTCAATTGTTCTCTTTTACTCATGATCTCTTAGAAATAAAACATTTACTAACAGACACATCCAAACAGTCAGGTGATTTAATTTAATCACAGGAACATTGTTACGTTCCTCAACAAGAAATACAACATTTACTAACAGACACATCCAAACAGTCAGGTGATTTAATTTAATCACATGAACATTGTTACGTTCCCCAACAAGAAATAAAACATTGTCTCTCAAACAGAAGAAGGAACTAACAAAGAGTCACTAACAACAACCAAAACGAAACAGGTGGTTTTAGGAGGGGTTCTGAAAGACACTCATGGGGGTGTCCACTAGTGGTGGGAATCAGAGGCTTTCTGAACGCTTTGGGGCTTTCACCAAATTGTGCCAAAAACGCAATGGATAGATTTGAGGACTAATAAACAACATTTAGTTATGTTACAATCAAAACATTTACAAAAAACTGAACAGCCTGTGCTTATAGAAATTCAACATTTAAAAGTTAGAAATACAATGTAGCCAGTTTTCAAAGAAAACTATAACAACTAAATCTATACAGGTATTTGATTTTGTGCCTCCACAAGACAAGACACTCACTCACTGTTCCCAAGGCAGAGGCACCTGTCGGTGAGAATGGAGGAGAATATCTAGACTAAGACTGTTAGTAGTGTCCAGCAGAGGACATGGAGGAGAATATCTAGACTAAGACTGTTAGTAGTGTCCAGCAGAGGACATGGAGGAGAATATCTAGACTAAGACTGTTAGTAGTGTCCAGCAGAGGACATGGAGGAGAATATCTAGACTAAGACTGTTAGTAGTGTCCAGCAGAGGTAAATGCTTTGGAAGCCGCAGCGGGATCCATCGTCTGAGGGGTCAAACAAAGCTTTTTATGTCATTTGTATGTCTTTGCCCTGAGCTATCTTTCCACCTGCTAAGGTGAAATATCTAGACTGAACAAAAATATAAACGCAACATGCAACATTTCAACGATTTTACTGAGTTACAGTTCATATAGGGAAATCAGTCAATTGAAATAAATTCATTAGGCCCTAATGTATGGATTTCACATGACTGGGCAGGGGCGCAGCCATGGGTGGGCCTGGGAAAGCATACGCCCACCCACTTGGGAGCCAGGCCCACCCACTGTGGAGCCAGGCCCAGCCAATCAGAATGAGGTTTTCCCCACAAAAGGGCTTTATTACAGACAGAAATACTCCTCAGTTTCATCAACTGTCCGGGTGGCTGGTCTCAGACGATCCCGCAGGTGAAGAAGCCAGATGTGGAGTTCCTGGGCTGGCGTGGTTACACGTTGTCTGCGGTTGTGAGGCCGGTTGGACGTACTGCCAAAATTCTCTAAAACAACGTTGTAGGCAGCTCATGGTAGATAAATGAACATTCAATTCTCTGGCAACAGCTCTGGTGGACATTCCTGCAGTCAGCATGCCAATGGCACACTCCCTCAAAACTTGAGACATCTGTGGCATTGTGTTTTGTGACAAAACTGCAGATTTTCGAGTGGCCTTTTATTGTCCCCAGCACAAGGTGTACCTGTGTAATGATCAGGCTGTTTAATCAGCTTCTTGATATTCCACCCCTGTCAGGTGGATGGATTATCTTGGCAACTGAGAAATGCTCACTAACAGGGATGTTAACACATTTGTGCACAAAATTGGAGAGAAATAAGCTTTTTGTGCATATGGAACATTTCTGGGATATTTTATTTCAGGTCATGAAACGTGGGACCAACACTTTACATGTTGCGTTTATATTTTTGTTCAGTATAGATAAAAACACAAAGCTTCCAGCAGAGGTCAGTGCTCTTCTGACACCTGTCAGATGGTAGTGTGATGTCCGAAGCTTCGACCGTCATCATCACGTAGTATTGTTACTTTGATACAATCATTGATACGTTGTGTCGAATCAGTAGTGCTTACAATATGGAGTAGAAAAACAAGTGGAGCAAACCAAACCAAACCAGACCAAACCAGACCAAACCAAACCAGATCAAACCAGACCAAACCAGACCAAACCAGACCAAACCAGACCAAACCAAACCAGACCAAACCAGACCAAACCAGACCACACCAAACCAGACCAAACCAGACCAAACCAGACCACACCAAACCAGACCAAACCAGACCAAACCAGACCACACCAAACCAGACCAAACCAGACCAAACCAGACCAAACCAAACCAAACCAGACCAAACCAGACCAAACCAAACACTGGGAGATACAAGACAGAAAGACTTTGTTCATCAACTTAAAGAAGCAGAGCTACAAAGAGGTGCCAGTCTTCAGTCCTCTGTAGCTCAGCTGCTAGAGCACGGCGCTTGTAATGCGAAGGTAGTGGGTTCGATCCCCGGGACCACCCATACACAAAAAAAAATAATATGCACGCATGACTGTAAGTCGCTTTGGATAAAAGCGTCTGCTAAATGGCATATTATTATTATTATAAGGCCAACCAGAACACTGGACCAGCTGCTCTTAAATATCACATAACAGATGGAAACCTTCTGACTAGACAAGCCAGCACAGGCATAAGCATACTGTCTATTGAGGTGGCGCCAAGAGGTGCGGCCAACATGCTAACGTCCAACCTCAAAATATAAATGGAAATACCAAAGCCTGTAACAACATGTAGTCGTGACTGATATTTTTCACCTCATCTTCCTGTTACTGTTTGTTAAGGTAGTTATAGACAGTGCAGCAACACAAGGCCACATTCCTCTCAGCCCTTCCACTCTCTCACGCTAATGTGTATTTATTAAAAGTAAACTATTTCTTTCAATCTTTTATTTTCTAAACGTATCTGAGAATGTAGACAGAAGGGCTAAAACGGGCATGATAAATCTGAGGGCAGATCATTGATACATTCAGAAAGTATTTTTGCAACAAGTAGGAGATTTATATTATGTAAAGTAGTCTAGGTTATAATATATAACAGCGGTTTGTTAGTGATATGCAGATGGAGGTCTATACCTCAGCTATAGCCTACATATCCTAGATGACCAGCCTAAACCTGTTCAGATCAGTTCCCATAACGTTATAACAGTAACCAGTGGCGGCTCCTGAAAAAATTCTCAGGAGGGGCAATTTTTCTGATGATTTAGGTGACCTACACACATTTAAAAAAATATATGTCCAGCAACAACATGAAGACAGGGGCAGCATATAAGTCAATACCACCAGAAGCATTTATTGACTGATCTCAAAAGTGTTGGCTTACCAGGGTTGGTGGAGCCCTCAGTTTCATCTTTGCCTCGCAAAGCTAACTCAAACACTCCGCAAAACTTCACACACTGGATTAGCCGGCTGAGGATGTGGCGGTTCTTGCTAATGTCGTAGTAAATATATTTTGTTATAGTGATATGGAATATGATATGTTGAGTAAAATGTTGTGCTAAGATCTATTTAGGTCAGGAGCTGGTTATAAGTTCTGTTCCTATCCAATAACAATGGACAAAAGGGTCCTATCTTGTCAGCCTTGTCAGCAGTGGCCAAGGACAACACCCACGCCATAGACCTCTCAGTTCTTCCAACTCACGACTTCTTGCTCTGAGGACACACACACACACAAACACACACACACACACATCATCACTGTTAAACACACACACACACACACACACATCATCACTGTTAAACACACACACACACACACACAATCCCCTCTCTTAGGCTGAACATTTGAAGACAGAGAACCCGACTCAGAGCCAATGCAACAGTGACAGTAGCCTGCAGGGGACCTCGCCCAACTCATCAGGACCAATCAGAAGATCAGAACTACTAGATTGAACCTACTTCATTTATTGCATAAAATGTCTGCACACAATGTTTCGGGGCTCTCTTCAGATAATAATAATAATAATAATAATAATATGCCATTTAGCAGACGCTTTTATCCAAAGCGACTTACAGTCATGCGTGCATACATTTTTGTGTATGGGGTGGTCCCCCGGGATCGAACCCACTACCTTGGCGTTACAAGCACCATGCTCTACCAGCTGAGCTACAGAAAGTGGATACTCATGGATGCGCATTGCAATTGTAAAATGTCAACACAATTGGAGACACCACGTCATTTTTGGGAGACATGTTATTGACAGTAAACTATTGTAGATGCGACTGCTAACTAAATAAAACATTTTAGCTGGCTAGCTAATCATCTTAGCTAAATGTGGGGCAAACAATTCAGTTATTTACCGTTAATTTGAGGGATTGGGGTGAAAGAAATCGAGTTACATAGTGATACTTTACGATATACTGTATTGACAATATCGCAATATTTTAGCGCTAGTTGGCTGTACCTGCACCAAAACACACCATTATTGTTCCTTCATAGCTTGTTCTCAATCTTTTCACATTGGGAGCCAATTTGTTTTTCAGCACTTTTATTTCCATGACTGATCAAAACTCGTTCTCATGGCTTTCTGATCCCTCTGCAACAGACATATGGTGCGCAATAAAATCACAGTATCGAATCGCAATACGTATAGAATCATGAGACTCGCAATGCTGATGCATATATCTTATCGTGAGGTTCCTGGCAATTCCCAGCCCAAGTTCATTTGCCACAACAAATCTCTTCGCTAGCAAACGCGATGTCTTCTCCAAAACGGCAATGTGTCTCCAGCAATGTTTACTTTTTTGACGTTCTATGGCATCTCCACTTTCCAAGCATATATGACCACATGTAATATTTTGGTAAGTGATGCAAATAGTGAACTATGTAGGGCCAGGATGTAAAATATATGTAGCTGCAGCAATTTCTCTTATCTGATATGGTAAGTATGGGGCTTAATTTATAGCTCCCTAAGAGTTTGACGAACGGTCCGTGAACGCGATTCCAGATATATTTACCTCTGAATAAACTGCCTTTATTACACCATATCCACATCCAGTAAACTTGTGATTATCAACACTAACCTCATCGTTGTGGCGGCGGACAGGTAGCCTGTATCCCTCGTCATCCAGTTGAGTGAGTGGCAATGTCTTTTTTCGTTCGTACCAATTTTTGGAAAATCTTCGGGTGTAGGACTTTCCGCCTTTAGTAGAAACCTGTTGAATTATTAAATTTGGTCTGGGAGGTCCTAATTGTTTCGTTGCCAATTTTATCTTCATTTGTTCGCCGACAAAAAGGAACTTATTTCAAACAATCCACTCTTTTCTCAGTTACGTTCATGGTTACGTAACGTATGACGAAAGCGCGTAAGTGCAAGCCCACAGACACCCATAGAGATTGTATTGAAGGCTCTGAAATTTGAAAAAAAATAGATTTTACATGGGAGTCTATGACAGACTTCTGGGCGATTTTCAACCTGACTGAAATCGCCCCAAAAGGGGGGGGAGCCATTTGAAGCACGACTTTAGCCTGATTCGACATTTAGTGGCAGTGTGGCACTGTGGCAGATCAGACGTATAGATTACAAAACTGATAACTACTGTTGCCGTGATATAATTGATTAGAAAAAAAATCCCTTCCTTTTCCCGTTTGGCAGTGCGTCGCCCATATCGCCCTATTGAACAGGCCGCCCATGTTCCAGAGGCTAAACATGAACAAATCTGATGTTTTCCACTTAAAGGAAAATATAAAAGCATACTTGGAGGCTGCTCGGAGGCTTTCTTCCCCACGCCAAGGCCGGTATAGCTCTACCAGTGTTGCCAGATTCTATTGCCACTTTCTAGCACAATCAGAACCAAAATCCTGCCCAATTGTCAGGGCGTGTTGTAGGTGTAGTGTAGGAATCAAACGCAGGACGCAGACTGAATGTTCCAAAAGCTGTATTCCTTGCCAAACACAGGCAACAGGACAACTAAGCCCGACAGCAAAATAACGCACGAAGGCGAAAGGCAAAATGCGCACAAACAGGTGCGACGCAATGAACCGGTGCACACACAAGTGCAAAATAAGCTCCAGCGCAGTGGAGAAAATACGCTCAACCGAGCTAAACACAACACTGACGGGAACAATCATACACAACACTCAACACACACAACGAGAAACATATAGGACACTAATTACGTGAAAACAGAAACAGGTGTGGAAACAAACAGACAAAAGCAAACGAACATGAAACATCTATCGGTGGCAGCTAGAATTCCGGAGACGACGAACGCCGAAGCCTGCCCGAACAAGGGAGAGAGGCAGCCTCGGCCGAAACCGTGACAGTACCCCCCCCCTGACGCGCGGCTCCAGACGTGCGCCGACTCCGGCCTCGGGGACGACCTGGTTTACGCGTTCCACCTGCCCATTGCTCTCCGGGTGGTAACCCGAGGTGAGGCTCACCGAGACCCCCAACCGCTCCATAAATGCTCTCCAGACTCTGGAGGTGAATTGGGGACCCCGATCAGCCACAATGTCCTCGGGTACCCCCGTAGTGCCGGAACACATGGGTAAACAGTGCCTCGGCAGTTTGCAGGGCCGTAGGAAGACCCGGCATGGGGAGCAAACGACAGGCCTTAGAGAACCGGTCCACAACGACCAGGATGGTAGTATTCCCCTGGGAGAGGGGAAGGTCTGTTATAAAGTCCACTGAGAGGTGGGACCATGGCCGTTGTGGAACGGGGCAGGGGTAGCAACTTACCCCTAGGTAGATGTCTAGGCGCCTTACACTGGGCGCACACCCGAGCAGGAGGAAACATAAACCCTCACATCCCTTGCCAACGTGGGCCACCAGTACTTGGCACTAAGACAGTGCACTGTCCGGCCGATACCCGGATGTCCAGAGGAGGGTGACGTGTGAGCCCAATAGATCAATCGATCCCGAACCTCGAGCGGAACGTACTTCCGACCCTCCGGGCACTGTGGTGGACTAGGGTCGGTGCGTAACGCCCGCTCGAGTTCGGCATCGACCTCCCACACTACCGGTGCCACCAGACACGACCCAGGCAGTATGGGAGTGGGCTCCACGGACCTCTCCTCCGCGTCATACCGCCGAGACAGCGCATCTGCCTTGCCATTCTGTGACCCAGGATGTACGTGATCTTAAAAGTAAACCTGGTCAAGAACATACTCCATCTTGCCTGGCGAGGGTTCAGCCTCCTCGCCGCCCGGATGTACTCCAGGTTACGGTGGTCCGTCAAAATGAGGAAAGGGTGTTGAGCCCCCTCAAGCCAGTGCCTCCACACCTTTAGAGCCTGTACCCACGGCTAACAGCTCCCTGTCCCCCTACGTCATAGTTCCGCTCCGCCGGACTGAGCTTCTTAGAATAAAAAGCACAGGGGCGGAGTTTAGGTGGCGCGCCAGATCGTTGTGAAAGCACGGCTCCTAAACCGGCCTCCGACGCGTCCACCTCTACTTGGAACGGCAAAGAGGGATCCGGATGCGCCAGCACCGGGGCCGAGGTAAACAGGTCCTTCAGCCTCCTAAACGCCCTGTCCGCCTCGGCCGACCACTGCAGACGCACCGGACCCCCCCTTCAACAGAGACGTGATGGGAGCTGCCACCTGTCCAAAACCCCGGATAAACCTCCGGTAGTAATTTGCAAACCCCAAAAACTGCTGCACCTCTTCACAGTGGTTGGTGTTTGCCAATTACGCACGGCCGACACCCGGTCTACCTCCATCTTCACCCCTGACGCAGACAACTGATAACCCAAAAAGGAGACCGACTCCTGGAAAACGACACTTCTCTGCCTTCACATACAGGTCGTGCTCCACCAGCCTCCGCAACACCCTGCGTACCAGGGCCACATGCTCGACACGGGTAGGTGAGTACACGAGAATGTCATCAATGTACACCACCACCCCCTGCCCCTGCATGTCCCTGAAGATCTCATCCACAAATGATTGGAAAACTGATGGAGCGTTCATCAACCCGTATGGCATGACCAGATACTCGTAGTGGCCCGAGGTGGTACTAAAGGCTGTTTTCCATTCATCACCCTCCCTGATGCGCACCAAGTTGTATGCGCTCCTGAGATCTAATTTCGTGAAGAAACGCGCCCCATGGCAACGACTCAGTCATGGTCGCAATCAGCGGGAGTGGATAACTATACTTCACCGTAATCTGATTGAGACCACGGTAATCGATGCACGGGCGCAAACCACCATCCTTTTTCTCTTCTTCACGAAAAAGAAACTCGAGGACGCGGAGAGAAGTGGACGGCCGTATGTATCCTTGTCTCAGCGATTCGTCTATGTAAATCTCCATAGCTTTCTTCTCCTCCTGAGACAGAGGATACACATGACTCCGTGGGAGCGCAGCTCCTGCCTGGAGGTCTATCGCACAATCCCCCTGCCTATGGGGTGGCAACCGCGTCGCCTCCTCGCCTTACTAAACGCAATAGCCCAAATCCCCATACTCAGGTGGAACGTGCAATGCGGGCACCTGGTTTGGACTCTCCACCGAGGTAGCCCCTACGGAAACGCCCAAACATCTACCCACACACTGAGCAGACCACTCCATCAGAGCCCTCTCCTGCCACGAAATACTGGGTTATGGGTACTCAACCAGGGCATGCCCAGCACCACCCCGGATATGCAGGAGAGTCAATCAAGAACAGCTGAATCATCTCCTGATGACCCCCCTGCGCACACATCCTAAGTGGCGCCGTGACCTCCCTGATTAAGCCCGTACCCAACGGACGACTATCTAGGGGCGTGAACGGGGAAAGGAACATCAACAGGAAATGAGGGGAATCCCTAACGCTAAACAAAAAATTTTTATCAATAAAATTCCCAGCCGCGCCTGAATCTACCAGCGCCTTATGCTGGGAATGAGGTGCTACCTGTGGAAAACGCACAGGCATACAAAAATGGCAACAGTGAGCTCTGGGTGAGTGGAGCGCCTACTCACCTGGAGGGAATCCCCAGTGCGGGACCTGTCGTCTTTCTCCCTAGGAGGCCATCCCCAGCACCTAGCCGCGGTGTGTCCTCCCCGACCACAGTTGGTGCAGTGGATGGACCCCCTAGCCTGCCGACTCCTCCTCTCTCTAGCGCCAGCGCCACCGAGCTCCATAGGACAAGGCTCGGAGGCGCTGGAGGGTGGAATGGACGGACCCTCTGCAGGACGTTGCCGCGAGTAGTCCAGCAGGTTATCCAGCCTGATGGATCGGAATTCGAGCGCGAATTCCTGGGCTGCTTCTCCTCGCCCTGCCGGAGGAAGACCAGACGCTCCCCCGCCGCTTTCCCCTCCGGTGAATGGTCAACACCGCCCCTGATTCGGCGTGGAGAACTCGGTGGTAAGCGTAATCGTCGTGGCGTCAATGAGTCTTTTACCTCTCCTCTCCGCGGTTGGCCCAGCTCCGAACGGCTTTTCGGCCATGCAGGAGCAAAGTCAGGGGCTGAGACTACCACGCCGTTCATTCCCGTGAAGGATGCCGGTGTACACTGTGTGGCCCTCGCGGTACATAGCTACTACCATGATGACGCAGTGAATCCATGATCACCTCATGCCCACGCGTCCTAATCGTAGGCGCCTCTTCGGAGTCAGATAGACATACTCCTCTGGAGGTGTCCGGAGCTACGAATGGTGGCGGGCTTGTGCCGATACTGTGCTTGACTCGCATGGCGGCGTGGACGGTGGAGGCGAATCTCCAGCCTCGGATTGGTGGTTAATCACCTCCTGCAGGGCGGTCTCCCATCTGCGTGCTACATTCTTGTGGGTGCTGGTCCCGAACGGCTGGGACTTGCACAGTCTCCTGGGCTGCTCTCAAGCTTTCCTGATTGATCAGGAAGGCCCTCAAAAGAAGAACTGTTCACGCTGCATCAGGTGGTCGCTCTGGTTCTTTGTGATTAAGCCTGACTTAATCAGAATGGAGCTGGAGTTGCTGTTTGACCTGAAGAAATACGTCTCAGATCAGAGGATTAGGAGTTCTTTGAGGCTGCTTTGCCATTGGTCAAGCCTTCCAAGGTAGCTGCTCTTGTGATGTACATACATATACATCTTAGAGGTACTATTGTTATGATGAGTTGTCTGGTATTTGAGAAAGTTTTCAAGGACTGCCAAGATAGTAGTCGACACTTATATATTGGGAGTTGATGTCCTAGTGGCATTATTTATGGTTTCATTACTGGATTCAACATCTTTACAGCGGTAATTGTGCATATCCCTCTTTTCATATTGATGCTTCCATAGAAAATCTCTCAGTTATTCTATATTCTGTGGACCGTTCAAATCTACTTTTTGTCCCTCATCTAACCACGGTACTTGGGTATATTCCCTTCAGTACTACCTTCTAAATGTCCCCCCAACTATCCTGATCCCTCACCGTGACCCTATGGCGGTAGGTACCCTGCCATCTCCTACATGTACTTAAGGGGTAAATTACAAACCCTTACAGAACTCTTGTATCAAAAAAGTCATTATAGCAGTACTAATCATCAGTAAGTAAATTTTCAGTTTAGAGAAAAATATGTATTATACATATTCTATATACATATTACCTTGAAATAACATATTTGAATCAATGCATTGATGTTCACATTAGTATACTCCTAAATATTACCATACTAAGTTCTAGGATACGGAAGGATGAATTCCGATTGATGTTGTTTTTAGAAATAAACCAAATGCATCTTGCTCATTGTCACTCTATTCTGCACTACTCGGTAGTTCCATATTAACATTTTTGAAATCGATTATGATCTCTATTGCAGGCTTCATCATACTGTGGAAGTCACAGAGAAGGCTGTGCTTCTCTGTGTCTGCAGCTCTGAGTTCAAACCCTCAACCTGAGAGAGCTGGACCCTGAGTAAACACTGACCCTGAATGATTCAGGAGTGAAGCTGCTCTCTTCTTGGACTGGGGAATCCCCACTGTAAAACTGGGAGACTCTGAGGTCTATTCCTGTATCACTCCATGGACACACACGGGACACTACACACACACACACACACACTTGGACATACATGACGATACACACACACGACACACACCTCACACACACACACACACTACACCACACCTACACACCACACACACACACACACACAAACACAGGCACTATTAGGAATCACACTATACAAACACACAACAGGGCTCACACACACCACTGGACACACACACACACACAGGACACACACACAGGACACACACACACACACACTGGACACGACACTGAGACAGCACTGTTTTTTCGGGTCGATAATGTAACGGTTACACATCGTTTGTACCGTCCTGGACACACACACAAACACACTCAGCTGGCACACACACACACGACACACTGGACACACCACACACAAGGCATTAATTAGTGTGGTTTATAAACATGTTCTCTACTGTTAATAATGATACATTATTAATTTATATACATTACGAGTTCAAAGTTTGGACAACACCTTTACTCATCCAGGTGGGTATTCTGAGTGTGGTGAGTAATTCAAGAGAAAAGGGGCTTTTCTTTATTTTTACTATTTTCTACATTGTAAGAATAATACTGGAAAGACATCAAAACTATGAAATAACACATATGTAATAATGTAGTAAACCAAAGAATGTTAACAAATATAAATTATATTTCTATTACAGATTCTTCAAATAGCCGCCCTTTGCCTTGATGACAGTTTGGCCACCAACGAATCGCATTGTGGTTTTAATATGATTTTGAACTCCTTTGCGGGCTGTCAGGCTGTTCTAGTCACAGAGGAAGGCTGTGTCTTATCTCTGGTCTCAATCATCTCTGAGGTCCAAACCACCCTCACCGCTTGAAACCTGAGAGAGCTGGGCTGATCTGAGTAACAATGACCTGCAGGATTCAGTGAAGTGAACTGCTCTCTCTGGCTCTCTGCTGGTCCTGGGGAATCCCCACTGCAAACTGGGAGACTCTGAAGGTCAATATTCTCTGTAGTTTGGTCCAACAAGTGATAACTGTTCACCAGAACAATCCACATGTGTTTTACCCCAGGCACACATAGTCCACACAATATGTGTTTTTTGGAGGATACAGTGCAGCTTACAGTTTTAAATTTAGGTGCCTATGCTCCTAAGAGGCATTTGTGATTTGAGATAGAAATGTTTCATATTAGCAACAGTAGCAGAATGTCACCGTTTACTTTGCTGGTAGTCATTACATATCTGTTTTCACTGTTTAGGATACGGAAAGCACTTATTAAAGAAGTATCTAGTTCTCGCCTTTGAAAAAGGTCTAATAAACGGAAATTTTGACAAATTCACTTTATTGTATTAAAGTAGTCAACAAGTTTAGTGTTTTGGTCCAATATTTCTTTGCCTGCAGTGATTACGTCAAGCTTGTGAATCTACAAACTTGTTGTTGTAATGCATTTGCAGTTGTGTCTTGGTTTTTGTGTGTGAGATGATGGTGTTCCCAATAGAAACTGATGGTGGGAATAATGTGCCCTGCTGAACTCTCATTTGGATCACTGTCACTTGTATTGTCAGTCACGCAATAGTAAGATGTTTCTGAACACTTCTACATTCATGGTGGATGCTAACCCATGATTATGAATAATCATGAATGAAATACGTGAATGATGGTGAAAAAAAATGAAATTTACAGAGGAACAAGATCATACCCCCATCGGGGTCGAGTCTGTTTATTGGTACTGGTGAGAGGTTATTCATGTTTTTGTGTTTGTCGAGCCTCATGTACCTTTCTTTGCAGCAGGTCATTATTATTCATTCATTCATTTCATGATTTTTTCTTAATCAAAGTCATCAGCAGGATATCCATTAGATAGTTGTTTCGAGAAACATGGTTTATCTATCTCACTTAGACAGAATAATCTACTTACTCCAGTCATACATCCACAATTCAGTTACTTATTGGGAACAAAACATAACCAAAACACACGCCAAGAAAAAGCAAACTGCAAAATGCACACCAATGAGGATATCATCAACCAAATACTCAACTTTTGACAACTTTAATAACACTCATATAGTTAATTTGTCCAGAATATACTTATGACTTCTTCCTAGGGGGAGTAGATACGATAAAATCAAGTGCTTTGCTTTCATTTCTAAACGGTGAAAACAGATATGTTATGAAAATAACCTCAAATATAACATCGTGATCATTATATAGGATTTAAATATAGCTGTCCTCCGCTCCTCATATGAAACATTTGATCTCAAATACAACATGCTGCGAGTATATGAGCAACATTTAAAATGTGAGCTTGCAACTGTCAAACTAGATATGGTGTGGACTGTAAACTCAATACAATCTAAAATCTGATACCTGCCTGTCTGTCTTTTTGACTGATACTACTAGCTTTTTTACAACAATTTAATCTTTGCGTCATATCTAAGCTCAAAATATATTTGTACTATTTACATTCTTTCTATCCACAAAGCAATACTTTTATCAGTTTGTTCATTGTTCTAATAATGATATATTAAGTTATGAATAGATATAGGCATGGTTTCAGGACACTGGGTATATCTTTAATATGTAGAAAAATATACTAACTGCCACTCTTTTTCCCCACCAGAAGACTACAGTGAGCATGTGTTTGTAATATGATTTTTTACTCTTTCGCATGCTGGTAAGGCTGTTCTATCAGCAGAGGAAGTCTGTGTCTGTCTCTGGTCCTCAGCTCTGAAGTCAAACCCCTCAACCTGAGAGGAGCTGTGACTGAGCTAACAATCACCCAGGGAGTACTCAGGTGACTTCAGGACTGCTCTCTGCTGAGACTGGAGTCATGCACACATGCATATACTGGAGAAACTCCAAGTGATGTAGATGTGTTTATGTCCCTGTTCATTATCTAACCATGATTTGGAGTTATCAGGCTAGTTTAAACAAACATTCTGAACACACCACCTTGGAAGCCTAAGTTAATATATAAAGACTGTGTGTGTGTTGTGTGTGTGTGGTGGTGTTGTGGTGTAGTGTTGGTCGTGTGGTTTGGTGTTGGTGTGTGTGTGTGGATGGTGGTGTGTGTCCAAGTGTGTGTAGTGTCCATGTGTGTGTGCGTGTGTGTGTGTCTCCTGTTGTGTGTTCCTGCTGTGTGTGTGTGGTGTGTTGTGTGTGGGTGTTTGGTGTGGACTGGGACTACACAAAAGCGAATCAGAACACACCCCACACTGTGACACACACACCCTCACGTCAACACACACACACTGACACACCACACCATCACGTCACCATCACACACTGGACACACCACAAAAGAACACTGGACACACACACTCAGGACTAGAACAGACACAAATAAACTGGACACAGCACACACACTTGACCAGACAGTAAACACACACAAACAACTGGACACACACAACACACTAGGAACCCACACACGCACACTCTGGACGACACCACACACTGGACACACACTGGTCACACACAGTACATCACACACACAATCACACAACACGCACACTATTTCTATTTAGATAAAATCACACACACACACAAATACTCACTACACTTGGCCACAGAACCACCACTGACGCCACTACACACCACCCAGATTGGACACACACAAAACAGACAACACGACTCACCCCTGGACACCACAACACACACTGAACCACACACTTCACTGGACAAACACACACAAACTGAACACACTTTGACACACACACAAACACCAAACACATGTGATTTAAGTTTACCACACACACAAACTACACAATTGACACACGCAATCATATGGTACCACACACCCTGGACCAGAAACTACACACACACACTTGTACACTGGGCGACACACCACAATTGACAATGACACAACACATCCCAGGATCACCCAATGTATGAATACACGATGTTACCTGAAGTTTATTCTTGGTTATTTGATCTATTATAATATTTAACAATTCGTTTAGTTATACAGGTCGTTACTGGTTTTACACGTATTCTAGGAACTACCCCTGCGTGCACACTCACATTGAGGTTACGCATCTTAGATTCGGTCACAACCCAGGACCACTGTACACAACACTGTACACTCAGCACACACACACACACACCACACTACAACTCTGGACCACACAAATTTTTTACAACACTCATGAGACTGGCCACACACACTATATGTGCTTACAGCTACACACACTGACTACACACACAAACACAGACACACTGTGACACATACACTCACATACACACAGACACACACACATGTGACCCTACACAATGGACACACACACACACCACAACACACAATCCTGGACCATACACTCATACAAACATTACTTACATCTGCTTGTACAACGTTTATAATGACCGATAGTGTGGAGTGTGTAAGTGTGTGAGTGTGTGAGTAGTGTGAGTGTTAATGTGCGTGTGAGTGTTTGTGTGTGTAGTGTGTGTGGTGATTCAGGTTGTATCCCTCAAATGTCATGTTCTTGCTGCTTACCGCTAACAACAAGTGTGGACCATGGTGGAGAGAACACAATGACACCTGGACTTAGAAAATGTGAGTGTTGCCTGCTGTTGAAGAATATGACTATTGAATACGTCCTTAATTCAAGTGAAGTCAAATAGGTGTCAATTAGAACCACCTATCATTAACTTACTTTGGTCCATCATTAAATATCAGCTGTAGTTTTCTACAGAAGCCACAAATCAGGGACAACCAAGTATTACGAAAGAGTTGGCTTTGACAATGGGTGTGTCTGTGTATGTGATGTGGCGGGCGTTCGTGGTTTAATTTAGGAAATGTGTGTGTGTGTGTTCATGGTGTGTGTGTATGTGGTTTGTAATTAATGGAACGCTAAGGTGTGTTTTAATATTACCATAAAAGTATAACATTCTGATCATTCAACAAGTCCTCGATCTAAGTTACCTTAACCTTCTCCTTTTTGATACCTAGATAGAACATTCCTACCGTTAAAAGAGATATAGTGACAGAGAGTGAAGTTAAACATTCTAATTGTGAATGTGATGTGTTCTCTAATATTCGTGGTCCTGGTTTCATCATCCATACAGAATTGTCCTGTGATCTCAAACGATTTTACCTAAACACAGGGTAACAGATTCCATCTCTCTTGTCTGAAGAGAACAAGAAAGGTGACATGGAGGAGAGAGGTAGCAGCGTGCCGTATCCTGATCACTCCCCCAGAGAGATTTTTAGGATCTGGAGACCTGTGCTGATGGTAGAGAGGGGTCCTGACTGGGCAGCTGTTTACTGTGGGAGGTAGGAGTGGAGTGGGTAGAAGGGCTTTGATATATGAGTTTACATAATAAAGTAATCAGCAGGAGAGAGGGGGTGGTCACTGTTGGGATTGGAATACAATGAACAAGTCCTGGAGTGCTGATCTCGTCATTAGACTGGCAAATTCCTAGTTACTGATCTGCTCTGGCACTACATCATACTCTGCCTTGCACAATAATACGTCCACTACCGATAGACGTCCCATCCACCAGCTCCCACAGCAGTAGGAGTGTAAAATCTGAGACTTGGCCATTACGGCACTCGTGTCCTTCTAAACAGAGTCTCCTCTGAACACACTGACCTCGACACTGAACACATTCCACTCCACATTCACTGATCCCCTTCTATCCGGGGTTTTGTAGTGTTTTCGTATGATAGGCGCACTCAGTGTCCCCTGGAAATTTAATAACCATGGTAACGACTGACTACACACTACACACTGGACCCACACACAAACAACTGGCCACACACACGTACACACTGGACACACACACAGATCCACACACACACTACATCCACTAGAAACACCTAGCACACACCTAGGATCACACACTACACACACTACTGGGACACACACACACACACACACACACACACACTGACAACCAAACCATTCTCATTCTCCAAAACACATTTTTGTCACATCGTATATGCCACATTCATCCCATACTGGTAAAACACAAGAGGTCAACACTCAAACACCAAATATGAGACCAACATGTCCATTGATTGAACACAACCACTTCACAATTGATTTATAAAACCTTTTTTGCAAACTGATGGCGACACACACCAATATACGGGCAGTTTTCAGAGAGCACACCAAGGTTTTGTTTTGAAGGTGGGAAAGGATCAAAGTCTGAGAACTGGATAGAAAAACCATGTGACAGAGGACTAGGCCTCGTGCGGTATGGCGCAGGTGGTGGATGTTTTTGGGCGATGTAGGAGGGAAGAAGTGGAGGAGGATGGTAGGAGGGCAAGAAAGAGGAAGAGGAGGACGAAGAAGGAATAGGAACACAGACACAGAGTGGAACTATGCTGTGATGAAATGTTGACGGCAAGCAGTCCATAGACCCTGTTTTCTGTGTCCATGGAACTGACAATGAGGGAATGCAGGACTCTTAGAGTGCAACCCAATTTTGAGCCCGATGTTTCTTGTGTCCACCATAGAACGGACATTTTCAGATAAGGAGTAACAGGTACAGTAGTCCTATCTAGTAGTTTTTGTAATTGCAAATGTCCTTGTAAATTACACTATATGCAGCTGGTTTCAATAAACGTTTGTAAAAGTGAAATCACTGTAGTGAGTTGTACTGCCTGAATATGTTTTGTACTGAACTGCATGCACACTACTTTTTTGTAGAATTGCAGCAAGGCTGGCACATTCAGGTGGAAGGACATTATAGCAGTATCAGCATAGCCAGAATGGCAAAGTTTGTTAGATGCATGGGTACGAGTACTGTAGAAAATAGGTTTAACCAGAGGAGGAGGCAGTATACACACAAACACTAAATTGCAAAGCGGAAAAGCAAGAGTAGTACTTTCTGATCCATTTTTTGAGCTTAATCAATAGACATGTTTTCTCGTTTCATGCAAAAGACCTTGACGGAAAAAATAGTGAAATTTGTTTTGAGCATAAAGAAATGTCCTTCTCCCTGAGAACTGTATGTTTTTGACTGTGGTTTTGGGGGTCGTGACCAATGGGTTTCTATTTTTTTCGGTGTGTTGTTTAACTGACTGTACTAGGCGTGAGAGTGTTTATTCATTTTGATCACTTTTGTTTGAATTATGATTTGAAGAGTGCAGATGTTTGATTTTTTGAACACAGGTAAAAACAGTTTTTGAGGGCGAGATGTTTCCATTTGCTAGAGGATTCAGGTCCTAGGTTTTTGGTAAATACGTGGCTTGAAGGTTATTGTTTTATGTTTTTCAGGAACATGGAGAAATTCTACGCAAGTTTTCAGAAATTTGTGTTTTAGTATATTGAGAACCACTGTAATGCCAACCCCCACAGACTACAAGTTTAAATGTCCTTTCCCATAAATATGACCATCTTTACGTTCACTTAAATTAATCTCTTTTTCATATACTTTACCTTTTTAGATGTCATTTAGCAGACTTTTAAGTATAGGTAGAAAATAGCATCTTATTCCATAGCGACTTACAGTTAGTGATAATTTTTATTTTATTTGTTATATACTGGCCCCCCGTTGGGACTCCGAACCCACAACCCTGGCCGTTGCCAACGCATGGCTCTATCAAACTGAGTCTACATCTCTGCCAGGGCCATATCCCATCACCTACTTAAATAACTTATTGCATTGAGGGTAATTATTGGGTTGTATAGTGAAACAAATAAGGTTTAGAGATTATTGTTTGGTTTAATTTAAACATACTGGTCAACACTGGGCCAATTGTGCGGCCGCTCTCATTTGAGTCTCCCTCTGACATACTCCATAAACGCCCGGGATTCGGGCCGTGGCTGCAACCAGAGCCTGGAATTCGACACCAGTGAATCTTTCTTGCACAGTTAGCCTAGGCGATGTGCAGATGCTTATACCATTGGCTGACCACTCATATATCAATTCTAACCGTACAAATTGAAACATCACATATACGCTTTTTACAAATACATCAAAGCAGGGTTTAATAACAGTTAGCTTCGAATCTAGCTTAATAGAAGCATATATGCTTTTGAATACTGGTCTTTTGGTCAATAGGCAGTGTATTGGGCAAATTTCCTCATAGCACTTTTGCTCAATTTTTCACATCCACAAGGCCTTTTGTATGGCCTGTTGAAATGTGCAGGAACAGGTAATCAGCTATACTTGCCCCATATGTACGGGCCCTCTTTGAGTTTGAGTGTTGTTGCTGGTGCTGCTTGTACTTTCTTTGACTTGTGTACAGTGAGACACATGCATCCTCCCCTTCGGCCACAACACTCCATTGATAGCAGCATCACAGCTCTCAACAACTCATCTCTGATTTGCTTCCATTGTCACCAAAGTGCTTGCAAATAACACACTTCGTCCCATCCACATCTGATATAGGCAGTGGCTCGCCTCCTTGAACAGTGGGCACTGCCATTACTGGCAACTGATGCTTTTTGACCAAAGATAGAACATTTTATGGGGCAATCGCGACCGTATTTAGAAGTGTCGTACGTTCATTGTTTGCGATTCTGGGTTTCCTCCGTTGCAACATATTCTTTTGAGTACGTTTATCTAACATGTTTGACGATCTGTTGATATACAAGGTACCATTTTCTTTGCTATTCCATTATCCTCTCAATTTAACATTAAAGAATGTATGGCCCTCCATGTTTTTGTGATGACTTAGGTTGTATCTCACTTCACGCATTTTCTTAGGCTGGCATGGCTAGCAAACCTGCACGAAAAAAAGACACCGTGCGATACCAATGTACACAAGAGTACCTATTCAACCGTATTTGGCAGTGAATGCTCTCTATCATTGTGCCAAGATAGCCCTCAAAGGATCCAGTGAAGTGTCTAAGTTGATGGCGATCCTTCATCACTTCCTATCTAGCAACTCTGCTATGCTATGTTGGGTCCTGCATATTCCTCAATTTGGTCTCTCTTTGCGTACCGGGTTCCTCGCGGGGGGGAGTATTTTTCAAAACGAGCAAAGCCGCTGTGCGGGCACATGATGGCCTTTTAACCGCATTCAAAGGTTGCCGGAAAGTGCCATTACACGTCAGGTAACCCAATCAGGTTGCCTGGAAATTGCATTTAAATTCCAAGTAACCAATCAGTGTGCCAGGAAAGTTGCCATTAAACGTCAGTACATTTACATTTCGCATAATCGATGTAGCAGACTCTCTTTAGCCAGAAGCGACTTACAAATAGTGTGTTGGTGCATTCTACCTTATGCAGCCCGTGGGATAACCACTTTAACATATAGATACACATGTATATATAATTTATGTTTTTTCTTTGGGTGGGGGGGTAGGGGGTGGTAGAAAGGATTACTATACTAATCCCCGGTTATTCCTTAAATAGTGTGGGTGTTATTTTCAAAAGTTGTCTCCTTTTCTAAAGGGAAAGATTAGAGCTTTAGGTGGTGAGTGACGCTGAGAGGCTTGTGTTTTCCCTACTCATTGGGGTGTGCCATATCATCGAAACAGTTTTGACTGGTCTGAGCGGGAATGCTTGTTGCTTCCTCAGAGGTAAGGGGGGCCAGCAGGCCAGAGAGTGGATTAATCCCAATGCCCTTCGTTTGGGTGTGGATGAAAGAGCCTGAAGGTATCAGAGGTGGTGCCGTTGTCCCACTCACCAGGCTCCGTAGTCAAGTCACCAGGGTCTTTTTCAGCATATGCGAGGCGAGTTAAAACCTGGAAGCAGTGTAGTGTTGCGGAAGGAGTGGGGTGACTGAGAAGAACTTGCACGGGATTGAACGGGATTTTTAGTTATGAACACCAATACGGGCTGGCTGCATTCCTGGTATGAGTTTGTAGGGTTTTAAATGTCCAGTGCCAAGGAGCCCCAGGCCACACAGCGAGTTGGCAGTACTCCAAGACGACGACTTGAACCAAGTGCAATGGTAATTAGGCACCTGGTGCCGCTTCCATTGTGTAAGGCATGTTACAGTACTCTCTCGAATGTTTTGTAGAGCATTGAAACCTACAAGGATCGAGGTCGCACCTAAACAATAATCCGCCTTGATGTTAGCAGAGAACGACAGGGTGTTGTCCAGGGTCACGGGCCAAGGCTCTTCGCACTCTGGGAGGAAGGACACAACGTAGTTGTCAACCGTGATGGCAGAATCTATGTGAATGCGCAGTTGTCCTTACCACTGGAGGAAGAGCTAGCTTCGTAGGCCGCTCGTTGCCAAGTTCAGCCTTTGAGGTTGAGGTGGTGATCCGTCCATCCATACTGATTATTCTGCCTAGACAGACATCAGAGAATGCGATTCGCCACCTGTTTCAGAAGGTGGAAAAGGAATAAGATTAGTTGTGTGTCTTCTGCGTAGCATGATATTGAGAGGCCATGTGAGGATATTCCCTGAGCCACGTGACTTGGTGGGTAGAGGCGAGAATAGGAGAGGCCTAGAACTGAGCACGCTGGGGGACGCACAGTGTGAGAGCACGTGGTGCGGAGACAGCTTCTCGCCACTCCACTTGGTAGGAGCGAACCGGCAGGTAGTATGCAATTCCAAGAGTGGCCGCGCCGGAGGATGCCCCATCTCGGAGAGGGTGGAGAGGAGGATCTGGATGGTTCACAGTATCACAGGCAGCAGACAGGGTCTAGAAGGACAAGAGCAGAGAGAGAGAAGTTAGCTTTAGCAGTGGCGGAGAGCCTCCGTGACACAGAGAACGAGCAGGTCTCATTTGAATGACCAGGCAGAAAAAATCCTTGAAATGCTGACTGGTTTAGGATCAAGAAAGGTCATTTTCTGAGAGAGATAGCAAGATAGTTGCTAAGCGGTCATCGCTCAATAGTTTTTGGAGAGAAAAGAAAGAAGGATACTTTCTGTAGTTGTTGACATCCAGGGGGTTTCGAGAGTTTTTTTTTTGAGAAGGGGGGCAACTTCCCTCACTTGAAGAGGGAAGGGACAAAACCCAAGCGGGTAAAGGTTTGGGGTTGTCAGGGCGGGGGAGGTTAAGGGGAAGGGGGTTTTTGGGAGAAGGTCACCCGGAAAGGGGGAAAGAGGGGGAGAGGGGGGGGTTGGGAAGGAAAGGGGGAAGGGGAATGGGGTAAAAGCGGGGGCGGGTTTTGTTGGGGGCGGCCTGCAGTCACAAGTGGGCAGGATTTTTTAATCTGGGGAGGGGGAGGGGGAAGAAAGGGGGAAGGGGTTAAAAAGGGGGGGGAAAAAAAATGGGGGTAGGGGGCGGGTGTGGCAGGCCCCAGCAGTGTCATTTGACTTAAAAAACGAGGATTTTCGGATTTTTGGGTAAAAATTTTTTTAAAAAGGGTTTTTGTTTGAAGCATCCACAGAAGGGGGGGGGAGGGGGGGAGGGGGGGGGTGGGGGGGGAAATTCAGGGGGGGGGGGGAAAAAGGGGTTTGGAAAAAAGGGGGTTTTCCTAGGGTTAGAGGCAGATGTTGGGAAATTTAAAAGGTGGTAGAAAGGTTTTGGCCCTTAGCGGGCAGAAAAAAAAAAAAAAAACCAAGGAGGGGAAGAAAATTTTGGGGGAAAAGAGGAGGGAAAAAAGTGAAAAAAAAATTGGGGGCCCATGGGGCCGGGCCAGGGGGGGCCCTTCAGTTTTTTCCTAAATTTTCCCTGCTCGCTCCCCGGGGAGCTCGTTCTGTGGGGTTTCGAAAGGGGTCATCAAACCAGGGAAATTGGGGGGGGGAGGCCCCCCGACCCGGGGCCCGGGGGGGATAGGGGACAAAGAGAAAGGCAAAATTTGGAAGCCGAAAAAGGGGGGGAAGGGGGAGGGTTTAAAAGGGGCAAAAAAAATTTCGGGGAGGGTTTTGGAAAGGGGGGAAGGGGTTTTTTGGTGGGGGAAAGAGGGGAAAGGGGGGAATGATAGGGTTTTGAAGAGGAGAGGGGGTAGCGGGAGAAGGGGAGAGGGGGGGGGGGAAGGGGGGGGGGTTCCCGACGGCGCATTACCTTTCGGGTGTGGGGGCCAGGGGGTGAGTAGTTTTGGGGGAAAGGGGGGAGAGGGGGAAAAAGGGAAAAATAACAAAGGGGGGGGGGGGGGGGGTAGTTTTCTAGGAGACATGGGGGGGGATTTGGGGCCAGTGAATTAGGAGAAAAACAGCATCTAAAAAGATGAGGTAAAAAGCTTATTGCCTCCCTTTTTGGAGAAAGGGGGGGGTGGGCGGGGGGGGGGAGGGTGAGGTTTTCCAATAAGAGGAGGAGGTTTTTTTTAAGGGGAAGGAGGAAAAGGGGAGAAATTAAAAATTTCAAAGGGTAGACTTTTAGGGACTTTTTAAAATTTCCCCAAAGAACTGTGAGGGGGGGGACCCCCAAACCCTCGGGAAGGAACGTTTTTTAAAAGGGCCCGGTCAAGCCCTTTGATGAACTCCCCAAAAAAAACCTTTAAAGGGTGATAGATGCCCGGATTTTTAAAGTTTAAAAGGGGCCTTTTTACCCCCCCGTGCCCACTTGGGGAAATTCAAATGAAGGGGAATGGGACAGATGGGTCGGGGGAAAAAAATTGAAAAAAATGTCCACTTGGGAGAAAATAAGGGTTTTTTTTTCCTGTCCCACCAACCCCAAACCCCGCTGACCAGAATGCCCCTGGGGTTTATGCGAGAACACATGGTCAAACGGGGAAAGGAGGGGGGGGGTTTTCGGGTAGGATTTTGGCTTTGGGTTTTTAAAAATTGGAATCCATTTTTCCCCCCTTTTTTTCCAGGCCAAGAAGTCGAGGGCCCTGGGGGAAAGAAATTGGGGCCTGAGATAAACTCCCTGTTGGCACCAAAACCGGCATTTCCCCAAGAGGCTCCCTGAGACCTGGAACTCCACGTGGGTGGGGGGAGGACCGGGAAAACCACCGGGGTTTAGGAGGGAGCCCCCCACGGGTTTGGGGCCCCGTTTGTGTACCGGTGCAAAAGAGGGGGAGAACAGGGATAGGCAGAGGCTTTAGTTGAAGGGGCCCCGCAGTTGGTTACAAAAATGCAGAGGAAATTAAAATTTGGAAATGAAATTAAAAACATCGGGGAAAAGGGAAAGGGGGGGGCGGGGCCCCCCCCTAAACCCAAAAACCCCCCAAAAAAAATAACCCCAAAAATTCCACCTCAAAAAATTTAAAATTGTTGAAAAAATAAAAGCGGTTAAATTTTTTCTGGGAAAATAGACAAACCTTAGTTTATTTTCGGGCCTAGCAAACCCTAGGTGCGTATTTTTCGTGAAAAACTTTTGGGGCAGCAAAGTCATAAGACGCCCCCCAAACCACCCCTTACCCCTTTCCCGGGGACCCCAAAACAGGGTTTTTTTTGGGCGCCAATACCCCGGCCCCCCAACAAAACACCAGTGTACCAAAAACTAAAAAAGCAGTTTTCGTTGCCCGTGGTCAAACTTTGGGGGTTTAGTCCCGCCCAGT
>CM072257.1:10464976-10498076 GCA_036851935.1 Coregonus suidteri | reverse complement strand
GATAGCTAGGTAAAGAAAAACCAATATCACGCATAAAATTCAGGGTCCAAAAATTTTATTCTAGCTGAACTTTGGGAAATGTAGTTTTTTGCAAACAAAAACCCAAAAAAAAATTCATAAAACTTTTAAAAAAATCTATGAATTAAAAATCTGAGGAAAAGTAATATTAGCAAAAAATTTTATATTTTAAAAAAAACACGTAAATTTTTTTGGGGAAAAATAGCGTTTTGGATATAAAATAAAAAAAATTTTTTCCTTTAAAAATTGTCACTCAGCTCTTAGTTTTGGTGTCATTTTTCCCCAGAGAGACGCATTTTAGGGGGCAGGGCCCCCCCCCCACTCTCTCCCCAGAGAAAACCCCATTTTAGAGGCAGGGCCCCCCCTTTCTCTCTCCCCAGAGAGACTCATTTTGAGGCGGGGGCCCCCCTCCTCTCTCCCCCCAGGAAAACCATTTTAGGGGCCCGGGGCCCCCCCCTCCTCTCTCCCCCAGAGAAAATCTTTTAGGCCCCCCCCCACTGCCCCCTAAAACAGAGATCCCAGCAGTTAGTTGTGGTAAACCCACAGTGAAAACTCATTTAGAATGTGCATTTTTCCCTTTTTTACTCATGATCTCTTAGAAATAAAACATTTACTAACAGACATATCCAAACAGCGGGTTTTTTAAATTTTAATCACATGAACATTGTTACATTCCTCAAAAGAAAAAAAAAACCCCATTGTCTCTAAAAACAGAAGAAGGAACTAACAAAAAATTTTCCATTAACAACAACCAAAAAAAAAACAGGTGGTTTTAGGGGGGGGTTCTGAAAACACTCATGGGGGTGCCCCACTAGTGTTTGGGAATCAGAGGTTTTTGAACGTTTGGGGCTTCCCCCCAAATTGTGCCGAAAAGGGCCTTTGATAGTTTTTGATTGCTAATAAAAAAAACATTTATTAAAATGTGGGGTTCGTTTTGGGCCTCCGGGTTCACTTTTTTCAAAAATGATGCATCTGGGTATTATTTAGGTTACTAAAGACAGAATATTTCTTTTAGGCTACACAAAAAAAAACACATTATTTAAAAAAGGGGGGAAAGATAGTGGGGGTTCCACAAAAAATTTAATTTTTTCAACTTTAGCAGGGTTCAATCTTGTCCCTATTTTTGAGTCTGACCCAAATCCCCGCCCCAACCTGCTGAGCAAACCTTTCAGTGGCTACAAACGGAAAGGGACATAAAAACTAAATGTGAAAAAAGGGTGTCCAGTGGGGTCAGTTTTTGAAAAAGGGATTTTGCTTCAAAAAAAAGCACCGGCACCAGGGAAAAAATCCAGTGAGATCTCTCGCTTTTTGAAAACAGGGGGGTTCCCAAAAAAAGCGTAAAGCTCAAACAAAGTTTCCGGACTTTCATGATAGGGGGTTAATTTTACTTCAAAATTTTATAAAGGGCAGGGGTTTTCAAACATTTAAAAAGACCCCCTTTTCCCCCTCAGCCCTAAAGTTAAGTGGACATTTCCGAGACGATCATGACGTATGATAAAGTGGACACTTCGGAGACGTTTTCAGACTTTTTGATGGTTGACATGCGGGGCAAAGGGTGGGGGGAAAAATGAAAATTTAAATGGACCCCCTTGCCCAAAAAATGTTTTCATTTGGGTTTTTTTTTTTTCCCCAGGGTTTGGGGTTTTCAGTCATCATAGAAAAACCTTTCTCTCTGCGGGGTTTGCGTGGGAAATGCTTTTACATCTTCAGCCGTTGTGGGAAAAAGATACACTTAAAACACTCAAACCCTAAACCATCGCTTTTGGGGAAAAACCAGGCCCAGGGGGGACTTAAAAATTACAATTGCCGTTTTATAGTTATTTAGCTTTTAAAAGATTTGAGCTTTTCCCTGTTGCTGAGGAAAATTTTTTCCGCTGGAGAAATTTGGGTCAAATAAGTATTGCATCTTTAAAGCATTCATTTAAGATACTAGGTAAAAAACCCCAAAAAATTCAAAAGTCAAATATACAGGATACGAACTTTCCCTTTTCCAGCTAAACAAGGGATATATAGCATTTAGCCAAAAACCGTTTTTTATTCCCACATTCAAACCCTTTGGGAAAAAAATTCTGAGATCAGAAAACTTTTTGAACCCCACAACTGCGCATTGCATTTGGTACCAGAAGACTTTCTTTTCCCAAGGAAAACGCTGCGTTTGCCTTAAAAGCTTTTGCAGAGGCATTTGGAGTGCATTCTTTTTGGTGCGTACGTTGGTTTATAAAACGTTGGGCGTCAAACTGTGTCCCAAGACGGTTTGGACAAAAAATGGTAGCAGAAAGTGAAATTTTAACTTTTTTTTGCAAAACAATTTAGATGAGCTGCATACTTTTTTGCGCAAGACCCCAGTCGGTGTTTTTAAAAAGGTAATATTTTAGGTACCCATAAGCAAAATTTTAAAAAAATTGGGGGACATAGAGTTTGGAAATGTATTAATAATTCTTAAAAAAAAACCCGTAATTCACCTCTTGCTTTTTGGTGTCATTTTCTCCAGGGGGAGGACTAATTTTTAGGGGCCAGGGCCCCCCCTCTCTCCCCCCAGAGGATTTTAAATTTTTTAGAGGCAGGGCCCCCCCTCCCCCCTTTTTCTCCCCCAGAGGACCCCCTTTTAAAAGGCACTGACCCCTAAACGAGAGGCAGCATGTTGGGGGTTGGGTTAAAACCACAGTGACAACTAATTCTAAAAATGTCCATTTTTCCCTCTTTACTAAGATCTTTAGAAAAAAACATTTACTAACAGACATATCAAAAAACAGTAAAGGCTTTAAATTTTGCAATCAGATGAACACCCTGGTTTTTGACACTTTTCCCATTTTTTAAACGTCAAAATAAAAAGGGCCACTGTTTTTTTAAGGTATTTAAAGGGACGTGCCGAAACCACAGGCCTTTCCCACACTATTTGTATTAATTAAAAGTGGGCCCTTTTTGTTGTCTTTGAATCTGAAAAATTGTAGACAGAAGGGCTAAAACGGGCATGAGATCGGAGGGGAAATCTTTTGGATAAAATTAGAAAAGTTTTTTTTGCAAAAAGTAAGAGTTTGGTTATTTTATTTTAAAATTTGGGTTTGGGTTTATAAATAAACTCGCAAAAAAGAAACCCCAATTTTTCAGCACCATGTCTTTAAAAGAAAATTTCCCCCTTTAAAAATCCAAATAACACATATTTTCATTTTTAAAAGGTTTTTAAACACTGTTTCCCATGTTTGGGTTCAATAAAACCAAAAAAAAAATTAATGAACTTTGCACCTGTGGAACGGTCTTTAAGACACAAACAGCTTACAGACGGTAGGCAATTTTAAATTCACTGTTATTGAAAACTTAGGACACTAAAGAGGCCTTTTTACTGATCTGAAAAACCCCCAAAAAGAAAGGGTGCCCCGGGTCCCTGCTCACCCGCGGTTTAACGGCCTTTGGGATGCTGCAAGGAAAGGGATTTGGGACTGCAGAAAATTGGGCCCGGGCAATAAATTGCAATGTCCGTTTCTGTGAGACGCCAAGACAGCGCTAAGGGAGACGGACGGAAAATGATTGTCCTCGCAGTGGCAGACCACGGTAACAACAGCCCGCCCCAGGATCGGTTTCATCCCAAAATACCCCCTGCGGGACAAGGGACAGGATGGGAACAACAACTGCCCCAGTTTCAAAGGAATTTCACAATCCCTCCATCATTTCTAAAACTGTCCCCCAATAGGTGAGGAGGCTGGACTGAGGGTTTTAGGCCGGTTTTAAGGCAGGTCCCCAACCCGGGAAATCAAAGGGGGTGACGCTGGACCCGACAGGGCTGGCAAAAAAGTGCTCTTTACTGATGAAGGGGGGTTTGTCTCACCCGGGGGATGGTCGGATTCACGTTTATCGTAGGGAAAAGAGCGTTACACCGGGGCCCCGGACTCTGGAGCGGGACGATTTGGAGGGTTGGGGGGTCCATCCCTGATTGGGGGGGTGGTCACAAGGGATCACGGACTTAGCTTGGGTTTTATTGCAGGCAATTCAAAATTTGCGTTACAGGGGGAAAACATCCTCCTCCCTCAGGTTGGGAACCCCTTCCAGGGGAGGTCATCCGACATGACCCTCCCGCATGACCAAAAGCCCCCCAAACCATACTGGGCCCCTTTGGCGTGAATTTTCCCGCAAAAAAGGAATGTCAGCGAAGAAAACCCCCATCTCAAACCCATTTAGCCGTCTGGGATCTGTTGGATAGGAGGGGGAGGGCTAGGGGGCCCAAACCCCCCAGAAATTCGTTTAACTTTCAGGGGCCTTGGGGAAGACGGGGTAAATCCATAGCAAGAAAAGGCAAATCTGGGGAGGGCCATGAGGAATTAGATGCACTGCAGTACTTAATTTCAGCGGGGGCCCAACCCGAAATGGGCTTTACTTTTGATTTTTACCCAAAACCCCTTTTTTCAGGGACACATTTTTCAATTTTTTTGTGGGGAAATTTTTCAGTTTATGTCTCGTTGTTTAATTTGTTTTGTTCACACAAAAAATTTAATATGTAAAATTGCTAAAAACAAACGCAGTGAACAGTGAGAGGACCGTTCCTTTTTTTGCTGAGTTATAATAGCGGTTTGTTAGTGATATGCAGATTGGAGGTCTATACCTCAAGCTATAGTCCTACATATCCTAGATGACCGAGCCTAGACCTGTTCAGATCAGTTCCCATCACGTTTTCGGCCTCACAGTAGAAGGACAGAGCATGTAGCCTAGGCATGATATGTTTCATTCAACATTTCCAACAGAGACCATAAGGTTGGTCAGCCATGATAAGTGATCATATATAAAACCTACTCTGACTATTTGAAATTTATGTCGGTAAACGACCTAACTTTCTAATATAAAAATAGTTCTATGTAGCCTAGACTTACCTAGAGTCTGCTCGGTCCCTTTCCTTCAAAATCAACCACATTTTACCTAATTTTCTAAATGTTGCCGGATAAATGTGTCCCACAGTTTCAACATCCATTGTGGTAACTGCGTAGGCTACATCACTTACTTTCACTTCATATGAGGAAACTGGTGGCGGCCGCCTGTTTTTTCTTGCAGTATGTAAGTAGCCTCTCATAGGGAAACTCATTCAACCAGCTAACCAACAGTAAAATAAAATCATGTCAAAATGGTCAAAAACGAATGGTGTAAAGAGGATCCTGTACCTCCTAATATAGCCATGTACATATAAGTGTATATTGCTCACAGCATGTAGGATCTTATTTGAGCCCTGCTTGGCTACAGCAGGAAACTAATCCTGAAGCAAACTCGACATTTCAATTATTATGTGGATTATATTAAATTGACATTTTTTTCAAAAGGGAAAGTGTAACACACAAGTGGGAAAATTACAAACTTCCGAAACCTTTTTGAAACCATCAAATACACAACAAGTTTTTAGATATCGCAACCCCCCCCACAACCCCCGGATGATTAAATGAAGATCCTACATCTGTACAGAGCTTGTCTTTATCTAAATCAAGGTCAGTTTGCATTATTTTAGCCAATTACGTATGCAGACTGTCAGCTGCGGTAAACCTAAGTGAATTGGATGTTATAGAAGCCCCATCTGAACAGTTTCTTTCCCCATAGCCTGTTAGCCCTCACCAACTGGTCCTCCTGGTCCATAGAGACTAAAGGACTATACACCTCTATGCTGTCTCTGAACCACATCAAGCCATCTCTGTGTGGGAAAGTATTGGCGAAGACAGAAAGATACACAGTGAATATGAGGACATGGCAGGAGGTATGCGGAGGTAGAAAGATAACAGTGAAATTTCCCCCAAGTATCGACCAAAACAGGAAGTTTAAAATTAGTCTCAAGGTTGTTGCTAACTAAAGTAGACAGTTGTTGCAAAAAGCCTTTCCACCCCCAATCTTCCCCATCAGTCTCCAGAACAGAAACCTGTGGGTTAATGTAGAAACATGTAACATACAACAGCAAACAAGATGATGATACTATCTACTTCTCTTTTACCAGACAGAGACCTTTCCCAGAGGAGCGCTGGTGGGAAGGGCTATAGGAGGAAAGGTTCATTTTTAAAGACTTTTTGTTTTTATCTTTTTTACATTTTAGTTACTTTAGCAGACGATCTTATCCATGAGCGACTTACAGTTTTGTGAAGTGGCCCATACATATATTTTTTTTTCATACTGGCCCCCCACGGGATCGAACCCACAACCCTGGTTGCGAAACGCCATGCTCTACCAACATCCCTGCCGGCCATTTCCTACCCCTACCCAGGGCCAATTGTGTGCCGCACCCCATGGGTTCTCCTGGTCACGGCGGCTACGAACAGAGCCTGGATTCGAACCAGATCTATAGTGGACACATCAATTGTTCGTTTATCCAGAATTGAGAAAAGAGAGGACTCATTAGTGGCGCATTGTTCCTTGGCAGATTAAGTGGGGAATAGGTGGAAAAAAAAATGGGTAACCAGGCCTTCGACCACTGGCGCCACTTCTGGAAGTTAATTGAACAGTTTTTAAATGGACAGATCATAGAAACATGCGTGTTTTTCACAAACAGAAAAGTATTTTGAGCCTTGTTAACCATTATTATTTCACACCTATTCCCCACTTAATCTGCCAAGACCAACGCCCGCACTAATGAGTCTCTCTTTTCCTCACTGAATAAAATTGACAAATGGAATAATGGCCGATAGTGTGCCCCTCTTACTTTCCAATTGAATTTTAAATTAGGCCTTAACTGAATGATAAGGAGGGTGCAGAGGTTGAATTCATTTAGAACGAATAGTGTAATGATGAGTTTGTGTTATGCCTGTTTGATCAGCAGCAAATCATCTGACCACACCGCACGCCTTGGGGGTTGAAATACATTTCCTCTTTTAGTTTTACTTTGTAAAAATAAAACTTGTTAACACAGTCCGGGGGCCGTTTTTATTATACTATAAGTCTATAACTAATCAAAATGTATGTTATTGGGAAACCGAATACATTGCTATGGTGTTGTCAGTCAACACAATCTATTATTGCCCATTTTTTTTTTCATTTAAGTCATTAGCAGACGCTCTTATCCAGAGCGACTATACCGTTAGTGAATACACTATTTTTTATAATGGCCCCCGTGGGAAACGAACCACAAAACCCTGGCGTTTGCAAACGCCAGCCTATATCAACTGAGCTAGCATCCCTGCCGGCTCATTCCCTCCACTACCCTGGCCGGACGCCGGGCCAATTTTGCTCCGCCCATGAGGTCTACCCTGTCCGCTGCCTGCTGCGGACAGAGCACGGATTTCGAACCCCCGGAATCTCTAGTGGCAGTACAGTTACCACTAGCGATAGCAGTGCCTTAGACCCCGGCGCCACTCAGGAGTTGCAAATTCTAACACTCAATCCGTGCAAATATAAACACAAAAAGCATGCATTTTTGTTTGTGGCTGATTTGTGGTGAAAAACTACACAGTTTTGTAACGAATTCATTTCATAGGAAAATACCATTTTTTGGGGGTCGAATTAAGCCATACAAAAACACACAAAAATCTGCCTAAAATACGTTTTGTACTTATTTTGGCTCGAATTTGGGTGAGAGATTGTGTTGCAAAAAGTAGGCCTTTAGAAATACGCAAAACATATCCTTGACTACCGAAGTTGATTGAGTGGACAAACAAAATGATGCCAGTCAGCCCTCACACAAACGGCCGCCCATCAAAACTACACCTGACATATACTCAAAACTCATTTAACACATGTATAAGATTTAGCCCTATAGACCAGAATACATGACAAAATTCTGATGAAGTGACATATTATCAGTTGTCAAATTGCTACCTCGAAGTAGATGGGAGCATCTTGGATTTGAACAAAGATGCAGTGGGAAAGGAGCCTCTCTTTATCAATCCCTGCCTTGCCAGAGTCCCATGCAGGTAAAAACATTGCGATTTCTACTATAGTGCTCTATCTGAAAAAAGAGCATATTCTGCAGTTTCTATGACCCCTTAACCTTTATCCAAATAACTCTCAACCATTCAAAGGTGCCAGCTCGATTTCCAAATACCACTTTTCTCAACAAATATAATGTGCTGGGGTTCAAAACATGGGCATTCTTGCACATGACAACTCCCGCGCCAGCATTGCTCTGGCAACTAAGAAAAACTAGTAACATAAGCCAGTATAAAATATGCTGTTCTGTCCGTCAATGGATCAATGGCCAATAGAACCAGATAGAAACTGATTAAGATGCATGTGACTTCTGTTTTGGTTAGCTGCAGGATGTCCGAAACCAACTTAGCCCTCAGTGTCTTTCCATATCTTGGGGAAAGATGAAAACCAGGCCAGCAGGGTGAGCGACTGTCTTAGACTGTGGGTTTTGAGGACACGTGGAGCCTTACAATGGGCAAAGGCAGTAAATGGGACCATAAACATACTTCTTCACATCAATTTCCCTCTGTCAGACAAGTTGATTGCAAAGAAGACTATCCTGCTCATAACAGTGAACAAACAAAGGCAGAAGCTGCTGGTAAAAGCAACACTCACAGTGTGATTGAGAGTTGGTAAAGCAACACTCATAGTGTGATAGAGCAGTGGTAAAAAGCCACTCACGGTGTGATGGAGAATGGTAAAGCAAACACTCAGGACGTAGTGTTGGAGGAGTGGTAAAGCAAACACTCACGGATAGTGGGATGGACGAGGGTTAAAGCCAACACTCACGGTGTGATGGAGAGTGGGTAAAAGCAACACTCACGGTGGTGATGGAGATTGCGTGACAGAAAACACTCACGCGTGTGATGTGAGAGTGGTAAAGCAACACTCACGTTGTGATGGAGAGTGGTACAAGCACACTCACGGTGTGATGGAGAGGTTGGTAAGCGCAACCGTCACTGTGGGACGGAGAGTGGTAAAAAGCAACACTCTCCGGTGTGATTGGAGAGATGCTAAAGCAAACACTCACGGTGTACAGATGATTAATAATAAAGTGTTTAGCTTCCTCAGCAACATGCCACCCCACTGTTGCCACCGCCGCAGTGACCAGAAGAAGCCACCGGAGACAGTGACAGAACTACAATCACACAAAGGTAGTATACAGTAATCTTCTACCATATACAGAATAGCCATCCCATCTGTCCCAAACACAAATAGTATCCCCTTTTATTATATTACATTCATATTCATTACTATTAGGTATTAATCATTATAGTGTACACTACCGTTTCAAAAGTTGGGGTCGACTTAGAAATGTCCTTGTTTTTCGAACGAAAATCACTACTTTTTGTCCATTTGTAAGCTAACATCCAAATTGATCAGAATACAGTGTAACATTGTTAATGTCTGTCAATGGCTTAGTGTAGCTGGAAACGGCTCGATTTTTAATGGAATATCTTACATAGGCGTACAAGAGGCTCCCATTATCAGCAACTCAGCAGTCCTGTGGTTCTACTGGCACGTTGTGTTTGCTAAACCAAAGTTTATCATTTTTAAAAGTCCTTTATTGATCATTAGAAAACCCTTTTGCAATTAGTGTTTGCACAGCTGAAAAAAATGTGTGCTGATTAAAGAAAGCCAATCAAAACTGTGCCTTCTTGGGGACTATTTGAGTATCTGGATCATCAGCAAGTTGTTGGGTTTCGATTACATGATCAAAAAGGGGTCAGATTCTGAAAACTCGTCAGTGTGTTCTTGTTATGAGAAATGAAGGCTACGTTCATGCGATTAAATTGCTTCTTTAATCAGCACAACAGTTTTTCAGCTGGTACTAAATAATGGCAAAAAGGGTTTTTTCTATGATGCAATTCGCCTTTTAAAATGCTAAACTTGGATTAGGCAAGACACAACGTGCTGATTAATGGGGCCTCTGCAGCGCTTATGTTAGATACTCAGAAAAATCAGCCGTTTCCAGCTACAATAGACATTTCACGACATTAAACAATATCTACACTGTATTTCTGATCAATCTGATGTTAATTTAAATGGACAAAAACAAAAAATGCGTTTCTTTTCGAAAACCAAGGACATTTTCTACGTTGGACCGCCAAACTTTTTTGAACGGTAGGGTAATATCAGAACAATAGCAGCAGGAAATGGTTATTACAGTTAGAGACACATACTGTTAAAATTATATAATCAATCAGTATATTATGGAAAGCTATTTTTTGCAGAATAAATACAATTATCATAAACCACATATAACAATCACCCACCTCAAGCTGCATCAACCCACCTCCCAACCCCTCTGGGACCACCCCACACCTACTCCTCTAAACCCCTCCTGGGAACCACCCCCACCACCCTCCAACCCCTCCTTGGACCACCCCAACCCACACTCCAACCCCCTACTGGTACCTTACCAAACCACACCTCCCCAACCCCTCCTCGTTACCACCACCAAACCCACCATCCACCACCTCCTGATGAATCACCACCCCTAACCGACCCTCCAACCTGATCTCCATTAAATTAAATACTAATCAAAAACGTACTACATATGCACAAAATTACAATTAAAACACGGTCAATCTGTTGGGTTTTAAAAAAAACCACTACAGGAGTTATTTTATGGTTTCAGCTACAAGTGTTTGTTTTGGCTAGCCCCATGGATACTAGCAGTGGAATATTTTCTAAATAAATCATATCTAGAAAACTAGTGACTGATCCCAATGAGGTGTGGTGGTTGCCATCTTAGTTCCAACATCTTTTTTTAGCTGCTGTCGCAAACCTGACAACATTATACGTCTTTGCTGTAATTACAGTGGTGAATTATCATTCAGTAAATACAGTTTGGCGGGAAACAAGGTATGGAGCGATTATCTCTTTCCAAAACAGTGTCCCTGGTCACTCCCAGTCCACATACTGATTAAAGGACCCTCCCCCAAGGGCACCTTGATTACAAGAGATGCACACCAGAGGAGCGGTTGTGATATCTATTAAATTATTGTTATAGGTGTACAGTGATTACAATGTATCAGTGGTGGATTAAGGATTGTTAGATGAACCAACTACGTTCCATGTGAACTCAACTGGTGAGGCCTCTTTAGCAGCTCGTTTCCATGGACACACTGATTTCAATGTCCTTTGCCAAGGTCATAATGACTTTTCAGTCAACCGTCTCTTATATTGTGTAGCGTTCACTCCGTAGCCCACATTACTAGGCTGTCCTCTAAGGATTGGTCATTTAGAACAGCCATTAAACTCAGTGTTCTGGTAGTTTCTTTTAATGCAGCAGCAAACATTGTTAATGATTCTCCCTCTTTTCCTGATTGTCTCCTGTGGAAACCTTGAACCTTTCAGCATTAACTACTAGTGGTTCTTGGTGAAACCATGTCCTTTAGTATCTCCACAATATTCCCCATGCGTCTTTATTAACTCTGTTCTGTCTGGCTGTATCAAGTCTTGCCCTTAGTAAAATTTAAATGTTCTTTGGCCCACCATTACACTAAAACATGTAGGCACAATGTGTGTCTCATCCATGTTCATCTAACAAGAACAAAGATATTCAACTGTTTTCTTGTATCTGAGCCTCCACTGCTCAATACTTTTCATCAAACTGTCCCCAATTTTACAAACATTCCAATAAGTTTTCGTATATCTCAATAAGCTCCTGATTGTCACTCACCTTCCAATCATTTCCTAAACCAAAAGTGCATATTTTCCTCAGTCATGTGATCTTCCCTTCACTTCACTCACTGACATTTCCTCCTAAATTAACTCCATTTAGCAATTTTTTTGATTCCAAAAGTTCATATTCAACAGTTGAATAATGTCCTTTCCTTTAATCACTGTTGTTTCTCTCCTTTTAATCATTTTGTTTCCCGCTCCGACGTCCCGTCTCGAGTCCCTTTTCTAGACGGGCATGACCGATTTTGAACTCTTCTTTCCTTAGCTAAGCTTAGGACTATGCACTTGTCCTCTGCCTAAGCAACTACACTTGTGCTAACATTTAGCACTATGCTGGACCACAGAAAATAACAGTTTTAAACATCTTGTGTAAAAACACACTTCTTCCAGACAGAATAGTTCCTGTAGATTCAGACTTACTCATCACCAATCCTTTTCTTACATATGTCGCGTGGGTGTTCATAAAACCACGTCTGTATAACAATTCAATAATGATGAGACAGGAAGAACAGGAATCAGTTCAAAACCAAACCATTTTATCCTGGCACACGCTCAATCTCAACATATAACAAACCCCCCATGCTGTATGCAGGCACAAACCCCAATTATACAACAAAACATAGATAAGTTAAATGGAAAACTAAACAAAACTCAGAGGAATTTAAATATTCAGTGTTAGAAAGTAGGGCCTGGATGTGGTCAGAAATGTCAGTATGTTTGATAAAACTGGTTTACAGAGGTGACTATAACAAGCAATGAAGTCCATTATCACACAGTGACGTAGTGAGGTGGCGAAGCCTAAAAGCAGGACATGGGATAGTGAAGGACGGTGTGAGGGGAGGTCAGGGGTTGAAACACTTAGATCAGGGACAGGTAGAAATGGCAGGGGCTGGAATATAGACAACAGAGACACAATTCTGATAATTAGGCTTCAGACCTGACCTGAGAACACTCCAAACAGAAGATGCCATAGCCAAAGTTCCTGTCAAGTAGGCCTATATGGGATGTTCCTTTAATCACAATCCTACACAAATAGAAATGTGTTCGGCATGTGTGTTTTGTGTTTTGTAGTGTCCAGTGTGTGTGTGTTTGTCCATTGTGTGTGTGTGTACTCAGTGTATGTTATGTGTGTGTTCAGTGTGTGTGGTTTGCTCAGTGTGTGTGTGTGTTTCAGCTGTGTGTGTGTGTCCAGTTTGTGTGTGTCCCAGGATATGTGTGTGTGTGTGTGTGTGTGCGTCCAGCATGTGTGTGTGATCAAGTGCGTGTGTGTGATCCAGTGGTGGTGGTGTGTTGTGTTGTGTGTCCAGTGTGTCTGCGTATGTCCAGTGTGGTGTGTGTGGTGTGTGGGATGTGTGGTACATTGTGGTTGGTGTGTTGTTTGTGCGTCGTGGTCCCAGTATGTGTGTGGTGGTGTCCAGTGTGTTGTGTGTGTGTGTGTGTGTGTGTGTTGTCAATGTGTGTGTCCAGTATGTGTGTGTGTGTGTGTTGTCCAGTATGTGTGCGTGTGTGTCCAGTGTGTGTGTGTGGTGTGTGTGTGTGTGTGTGTGTTGTCCAGATTTGTATGTGTGTGTTCCAGTATGTGTGTGTGTGTCCAGTGTGTGTGTGTGTGGTTGTGTGTGTGTGTGTGTGTGTTGTATGTGTGTGTGTGTCCAGTATGTGTGTGTGTGTGTGTGTGTGTGTGTTCCCATTGTGTGTGTGTCGTGGTCCCAGTGTAGTGTCCATGTGTGTTTGGCCAGTGTTTGTGTGTCCAGTGTCTTGTGTGTGTGTGTTCAGTGTGTGTGTGTGTGTTCAGTGTGTGGTGTGTGTCCCAGTTTTGTGTGTGTGCCAGTATATGTGTGTGTGTGTGTGTGTTCCAGCATGTGTGTGTGTCCAGTGTGTGTGTGTGAATCCAGTGTGGTGTGTGTGATGTCCAGTTGTACTACAGTATACAATACTAAAGGGACAGGACATCAAAGGAGTAAACATGTGGATCAATGTGCTTCTTCTTGTCTTTGGCTGTGGTCAAGCCAGAGCAAACTTCGTCCACATCACAAGCAATATTGTCCCTCCTGAGGCAACGTGGGAAAGGGAAGCCTCTTGTGTGCCGTATCCAGCCCTGACATGATTCCTCACCTGTCTCACCACAGGCTAAATCCATGGCGTGCAGCAGATTTTACTCTGGTGTAGGGTTTGTCTATCATACACTTTCCATCTCCAAAGGAGAGAAAAACTCCTCAATCGGATTCAGGAAAGGCGAGTAGTATGGAGGGAGGTACAAGTTCAATAAACTGCCCCCATTGATGTTAAACCATTCCCTTACCTGAGCAGCTCGGTGGAACACTGACATTTGTCCACACTATCACATAGGTGGGAATGGGATTCTCTATTTAGCTCTTGACCCTGCTTGCTGCTCTTGAACCTGCTGCTCTCAAATAAAAAATATCTCTTAGATTGGCAATAGATCTATAGAAGGTGCCGGGTGTTATATGGCCCCGAGGGTAACATGGTGATGTATAGCAACACCATGGTTGGCCGATAGCAACACAGATATGTGACATCGGCCACCGAGATTCGTTGACCAGGGACTTCAACAATGGCCCGCTTGTCCCAATCATGTTTCGGGCCTCTACCTTCTCCTCTTTGTTCGATTTGAAGCCTTGATTCATCGACAAAGATGAATCATGGGGTCTGTCCAAGGATTCCAAGTCAAATATTGTCCTGTGTAGAAATACAATATACTGTATGTAGGCTTTTGTAAGTGGTACAGAGACAGTGCTATACTGTAGAGTACAATTAGGCCCCACTGTATGCACTCTGATTTCACATAACATTGTTATGATACTGAAGAGTAATGTCAGTTCACATAGTATTGTGTTAGTACTGCAGGACAATCTGGATTACAGTAAATGTTTCTGAATGTACACTTAATGCACATACTGAGCTCGCAGTTCTTTCACCTTGGTGAGTTGCGCTCAAAGTACTCTGTGTACTTGTTTTCATTCGCATCCTGTACGATGGAGGACACGGTCAATAGGGAAATGCTCACACTGTTCGATTCCCTGGAAGTGTGTGTTGTCTTGTATCACTCGTTCCTGGATTTTCTCTGAGTCGTTATTGCATTATCTTGAAGGGACCACGCCAAACTATAACGGCCTCTTGCTCCCCAGTGAATATAGCTGTCTTTCCCCACCTGCATTGTGGCAGCCTTGCAATTCACAAAAATTAGTTGTGCAGTTAAAAACATATTCATGCAGTACAATACATACAGTGATTCACTTTACAAACGTCTATGAAACAGCTGCATATAGTGTAGTACAGTAAATTTGCAATTACAAAAATACAGTAAGTACACTGTACCTGTTCTCTTCTCTGAATGTCCTTACTATGGTTGGACACAGAAAATCGGGCTCAAATTGGGCTGCACTCTAAGGTCCTGCTTTCCTCATTGTCAGTCCATGCGACAAAGAACATGGTCTATGACTGTTGCTTCGAATTTCATCAGATATTTCCACTCTTTGTCCTTCCTCTTCCTCTTCGTCCTCCTCTTCCTCTTTCTCGCCCTCCTCCTCTTCCTCCTCCCGCGCCCCACCTGGCATACGCACATCGTCCTCGTCCTCTTACATTGTCTCTCTATCCATTCTCAGACTTTCTCCTTCCCACCTTCAAACAACCTGTTTGTGCATTAGAGTGCAGAATGTGTTTTGAGAATGAGAATGTGTTTAGAGTTTTGCTGAAAAGTCTAAGTGAGATCTGCATATTGTGTTCTACCATGTGAAATGGTTTTAAAGGTATTGACAACAGACTGCATAAATTAGCTAAATTAGTCAGGCAACTGAGAACTTTGTTCAGCCAATGGGTATTTAGGTGTTTTAGCAATTTGCCCTTTTATAAACTGCATTTCATGCCAATTCCACGTCATTTTACTTGACTGGAGACTCTGGCATAATCTTTATTAATGCCGTGTTTCAAAACAACTGGAAACTCTGAGCTGGGAAAATCTCCGACTTCCGACTTTAATGAGTTCAAAGACAACTGGGAATGGGGGGAAAACGAGCTCCGACTGGAAACATTTGTTTTTAAACGGTCATCCACTGGGAATTCTGGCCTCTTTCTAGAGCTCTGACTGGAGGGAAACATTTGTTTTAAACGGTCATCCTACTGGGAATTCTGGCCTCTTTCTAGAGCTCCCGACTGGAAACATTGTTTTAAAGCGGTCATCCTACTGGGATTCTGGCCTCTTTCTAGAGCTCCGACTGAAACATTTGTTTTTAAACGGTCATGCCAAACTGGGAATTCTGGCCTCTTTCTAGAGCTCCGACTTTCCTGATTGAAAGACCACTGATGTCATGATTCTACCTCATTTCTTCCCGAGTTCCCATTTGTCTTGAAAGCGCAATACCACACAATGATCGAAATGACAGGCTATTTTGGACACTGAAAAGCAGAGAATCTGAGATCAATGAAATGAACTTTGAATCCATCAATAGCCTATGCCCGGGTGTGTCTAGACATATTGTATGCTACAATATGAGGAGGAAATTATAGTCCTAAATTTTTTTAAAAGTTTTATCTTACAGATTTGCCGCAAGTTCCCCACAGTATGCCTTTTTTATTGGGCGACCACTCCATTTACATTTTAGTCATTTAGCAGGACGCTCTTTTATCCAGAGACGACTTACAGTTAGTGAGTGCATACAAGTTCATACTTGGTCCCCCCGTGGGAATCGAACCCACAAACCTTGTCGTTGCAAACGGCATGCTCTATTCCAAACTGAGCTACACGGGGCCTAGGTTATTTAAAAAAAAATAAGCTATTTATCCTCTGTGACTACATTTTAGGCTTTCTCATGGTTGTAGTAGGCTATTCTGAATTATTTGCATTTATTCTGATAACAGACAGCAGTAATTTCTATAACTTTGTAAAATGTATTTGAATTGATCGGCGAGCTGCAGCTCCTCCAGAACCCTTGGCGCGGCTCTATAAATGATAGGGCAATGCTGAGAGATGAAGAGTTGGAGGCATCATGTCTGTCAGAGCAGAGAGAGTCTCTGCGAGAGATTATTAGAATTTTTTACATTGCTAAAAGTGACAATTTTATCTTTCATGCCAGGAGAGTTACCTGATCGGCCAAATAGGCTCCCGAATGAAACAGTCCAAAACGGAGAGAGGTGCCAGATCCTGTCCCGGCCGGATACGGATCAAAAAGCACTGATAATACACTATAACCATCATATCAAAGTAAACTTGGAGTCACGCGATATGTTGCGTGGTCCTCCCACTACGACTCGGGAAAGATGCAGTTTAGGCTACAGATGAAATAAGTTATGATGAACTTCACAGGTTGGTGAAAAGTGCAAGGTGACCGAGCTTGAATGCTCCTTTCCAATAAAATATGAAGGGTCTTATTCAGCTAACATGATGATCGATGCTTAGGCTTGCCATTGTGTGAAATACAAATAATATCGATATAGTCATACCCAACACTGTATATCTGTGTAGTTGTTGGCATGTGTCATGGCCAGAGAGTGGGCACTCATTTGCTATATAATGCAACAGCTTTAGTGGACAAAACCATCAGTAGAGTTGAAGATACGATGGAAACCCATTTAACTTGTGGTTTTCCATGTGGTATATGGGAATTTAACCACAACAAGGAATTACATTTTTCATGTACAGCCTTTTAGCCACAAAAGTCAGTTTGATGGAAACATCTCTGGAGGGGAAAATGCGCATATTGTTTATGCAGATTTTAGAACATTTCGCATGGAACCTTTCGAAATATTGGATGAAAACCTATCTATTGACCAGATACTCCATTGGCCGCTCTAACAATGAAAATAATTGGTCTTAAAAAGTTAAAGGCGGGGTCCGAGAGGAAGCAAGATCAACAGAACCGAAAAACAAAAAAATGTTTTCAAGGAACGCAACAGAACCTACGGAAACGAAAGGTGATCGATAGTGTTCTAGAACAGAACAGTTATTTTAAAAACAACTGGTTTAAAAAGTGCTTAGTTTACGAGTCCACACACACAAAAAAACGCTATAAAAGTGCTTATGCAAAGCCCTCACTCTGTTCACTCAAACTTATTCCAGTGTCTTGCCTGCCAGCTGAAAAGTCTTTACCAGTGGGTAGTCTGTTTAGGCTCCTGCCTGCCAGCTGAAAAGTCTTTACCAGTGGGTGTGTTTAGGCTCCCTGCCTGCCAGCTGAAAGTCTTTACTAGTGGGTGTGTTTAGGCTCCCTGCCTGCCAGCTGGAAGTCTTTACCAGTAGGTGTGTTTTTAGGCTTCCCTGCCTGCCAGCTGAAAGTCTTTACTAGTGGGTGTGTTTAGGCTCCCCTGCCTGCCCAGCTGAAAGTCTTTACCAGTGGGGTGTGTTTAGGCTCCCTGCCTGCCAGCTGAGAAGTCCTTACCAGTGGGTGTGTTTATAGGCCTCCCTGCCTGCCAGCTGGAAGTCTTTACCAGTTGGGTGTGTTTAGGCCTCCCTGCCTGCCAGCTGAAAGTCTTTACTAGTGGGTGTGTTTAGGCTCCCTGCCTGCCAGCTGGAAAGTCTTTACCAGTGGGTGTGTTTAGGCTCCCTGCCCCTCCCCTCTCTGAAGCAGAGGCTACTGTACTTGACCTTACAAGGCTTCATTCAGAAGATAGATGTTTTTATTTGCTAGAGAAGAGAATGGTGGTGCTCGGGAAGAAGTGGGGTGTGCCCGGACACAACAAAAGTTTCAGATGCTTTTGCTTTAGCTTTTAGTGTCTAGTCCACAAGACTTCAGGCAGGAGGGGGGTTAACCTGGCACTCTAGTCCCACAAGACGTTCAGGCACGAGGGGGGTTAACTGGCACTCTAGTCCACAAGAGCGTTTCAGGCAGGAGGGGGTTAACTGGCGCTCTAGTCCACAAGACGTTCAGGCAGGAGGGGGGTTTTTAACTGGCGCTCTAGTCCACAAGACGGTTCATGCGCAGGAGGGGGGTTAATAACTGGCACTCTAGTCCACAAGACGTTCAGGCAGGAGGGGGGTTTAACTGGCGCTCTAGTCCACAAGACGTTCAGGCAGGAGGGTGGTTAACTGGCGCCCTAGTCCACAAGACGTTTTCAGCAGGAGGGGGGTTAACTGGCGCTCTAGTCCACAAGAACGTTCAGGCAGGAGGGGGGTTAACTGGGCGCTCTAGTCCACAGGACGTTCAGGACAGGAGGGGGGTTAACTGGCGCTCTAGTCCACAAGACGTTCAGGCAGGAGGGGGGTTAACTGGCGCTCTAGTCCGACAAGACGTTCAGGCACGAGGGGGGTAACTGGCGCTCTAGGCCACAAGACGTTCATGCAGGAGGGGGGTTAATTGGCGCTCTAGTCCCACAGACGTTCAGGCAGGAGGGGGGTTAACTGGCGCTCTATAGTCCACAAGACGTTTCAGGCAGGAGGGTGGGTTAACTGGCGCTCTAGTCCACAAGACGTTCAGGCAGGAGGGTGGTTAACTGGCGCTCTAGTCCACAAGACGTTCAGGCAGGAGGGGGGTTAACTGGCACTCTAGTCCACAAGAGTTCAGGCAGGAGGGGGGTTAACTGGCGCGCTAGTCCGCAAGACGTTCAGGCACGAGGGGGTTAACTGGCGCTCTAGTCCACAAGACGTTCAGGCAGGGGGGGGGTTAACTGGCACTCTAGCCCACAGGACGTGCAGGCAGGAGGGGGGTTTACTGGCGCTCTAGTCCACAAGACGTTCAGGCAGGAGGGGGGTTAAACTGGCGCTCCTAGTCCACAAGACGTTCAGGCAGGAGGGGGGTTAACTGGCGCTCTAGTCCACAAGACGTTCAGGCAGGAGGTGGTTAACTGGCGCTCTAGTTCACAAGACGTTCAGGCAGGAGGGGGGGTTAACTGGCGCTCTAGTCCACAAGACGTTCAGGCACGAGGGGGGTTAACTGCGCTCTAGTCCACAAGACGTTTCAGGCACGAGGGGGGTTAACTGGGGCGCTCTAGTCCACAAGACGTTCAGGCAGGAGGGGGGTTACTGGCGCTCTAGTCCACAAGACTTTCAGGCAGGAGGAGGGGGGTTAACTGGCGCTCTAGTCCACAAGACGTTCAGGCAGGAGGGGGTTAACTGGCGCTCTAGTCCACAAGACGTTCAGGCACGAGGGGGGTTAACTGGCGCTCTAGTCCACAAGACGTTCAGGCAGGAGGGGGGTTAACTGGCGCTCTAGTCACAAGACGTTCAGGCAGGAGGGGGGTTAACTGGCGGCTCTAGTGCCACAAGACGTTCAGCAGTGGAGGGGGGGGTTAACTGGCGCTCTTGTCCACAAGACGTTCAGAGCAGGAGGAGGGGGGTTAACTGGCGCGCTCTAGTCCACAAGACGTTCAGGGCAGGAGGGGGGTTAACTGGCGCTCTAGTCCCACAAGACGTTCAGGCACGAGGGGGGTTAACTGGCGCTCTAGTCCACAAGACGTTCAGGCAGGAGGAGGGTTTAACTGGCGCTCTAGTCCACAAGACGTTCAGGCAGGAGGGGGGGTTAACTGGCGCTCTAGTCCACAAGACGTTCAGGCAGGAGGGGGGGGTTAACTGGCGCGCTAGTCCGCAAGACGTTCAGGCAGGAGGGGGGGTTAACTGGCGCTCTAGTCCACAAGACGTTCAGGCAGGAGGGGGGTTAACCGGCGCTCTAGTCCACAAGACGTTCAGGGCAGGAGGGGGTTAACTGGCGCCTCTAGTCCACAAAGACGTTCAGGCAGGAGGGGGGTTTTTTAAAGATGGCGCCACCTGTAGTCTCTTGTGGTGGTGTGGCCGCACTGGCAGAGGTCCAGAACTCTCCTGAGGAGTCAGTGGAAGGAAAGCAGTCGAACCAGTTTTTTCCTCTAGGAATTTGCCTGTGCTTAGCTCTATTCCGTTTTCTTTTTATCCCCCTCCCCCAAATGACAAGCAGACCATAACATGATGCAGCCACCACAAGAAAACAGTGGCACTCAGTGATGTGTTGTGTTGGATTTGCGCCCAAACATACAACTTTTTATTCAGGACATAAAGTTAATTTCTTTGCCACATTTTTTTAGCAGTTTTACTTTAGTGCTTTATTGCAAACAGGATGCATGTTTTGTAATATTTGTGTCCCGTGTGTGGCTCAGTTGGTAAGGAGCAAGGTGCTTGCAATGCAGGGTTGTGTGGTTTGATTCCCACGGGGGACCATAGCTACCTGCTAAATGACTGAAATGCGAATGTATTCTGTAACAGGCTTCTTTTCACTCTGTCAATTAGGTTAGTGTTATGGAGTAACTACAATGTTGTTGATCCATCCTCAGTTTTCTCTTATCACAGCCATTCACTCTAACTGTTTTAAAGTCACCATTGGCCTCATGGTGAAATCCCCTGAGCGGTTTCCTTCCTCACCGGCAACTGAGTTAAGAAGGACGCCTGTATCTTCTTAGTGACACACCATCCAAAGTGTAATTAATAACTTCACCATGCTCAAAGAAATATTCTGCTTTTTATTTTATTTTTAGCCCATCTACTAATAGGTGCCCTTCTTTGCGAGGCATTGGAAAACCTCCCTGGTCTTTGTGGTTGAATTTGTGTTTGAAAATTCACTGCTCGACTGATGGACCTTACAGATAATTTTTATATGTGGTATACAGAGATGAGGTTGTCATTCAGAAATCCTGTTAAACACTAATATTGCACACAGGTGAGTCCATGGAACTTATTATGTGTCTTGTTAAGCACATTTTTACTCCTGAACTTATTTAGGCTTGCCATAACAAAGGGGTTGAATACTTGTTGACTTACAGACATTTCAGCTTTTCATTTTTAATTAATTTCTAAAAACATTACTCCACTTTTGACATTATGGAGTATTGTGTGTAGGCCAGTGACACAAAATCTCAATTTCATCATTTTTAATTCAGGCTGTGTAACAACAAAAATGTGGAAAAATTCAAGGGTGTGACTTTCTGAAGGCACTGCATTATAGACCGTTTCAGACTTTAGTAGGGGACGTTGTTGGGCATCTTCTTTAGCATACGCATCAGATTCATCTACTGGGTTGTTATCAATCTAAATAAAATACCATCTAAAATAAAATATTGCTTGATTGAATGCAGTCATGGTCTTAAGAATATTTTGTTTCTTATTTTGAATATTTGTATATTTAGAAGTACATAAAATGCATGTAAGGATATGTTTTATATTATAACCAATCAGGCATTCAGGATTAGACGTTATATAATATTCTACAAAGGCCTACTGAAACATCATCAAGCATATTTTAGTTTCCCATACAATAAAACATGACGATGTAATACATTTGATAAATAGTATTTATAGATGTGATTAGTAATAGAGTTATAGTAAGTAATACAGTCCAGTAACAGCTTTCTTTTGACAAAGTAAAACGTAAAAGAGAATTTATTCAACCTGCAAGGCTCACGGTCATATTATTTGCCGTAAACATGAGGGCCAAGCTTGAAAAATAGTGCAAAAACAATTGTAAAGGATGAATTACATGAATAAATATCGTGAAAAGATATCCATGAAAAGATATGAAAACAAGAGTAATTTATTGATTGTATGGGACCCTGTATTGTGGCCTTACCCGTGTCTTACTCATGAATCAATCTCATGAATAATGCTTCCAGTTCGGCTGGCGCTGAACTCGGCTAGCCAAACCCAACGAGTGTTCTAGTATACTCCCTTAAAAAGACCTTTAAAAGACCTTCCGCTTGAAAATCGTGAAAAAAGAGGCAGTAGTCCTATTTGTCCTTTTTGAGATGCCGTAGCCAGTATACACTCAAAATCGTCTGAATTAATTAAGATAACTCAAGCAATCTTGGCAAAATGGGTAAAATTGCAGGACATTTGCTTTAAAACTGCAATAATTCTCTCTGCCCCATGGCAAAAATATGTAGAATTGCATGAAATTGGTTATAAAATAGCTACATTTTCTCTCCACCCCAATGCAAAATGTGTATAACTGTAGAATACTTGCTTTAAAACTGCAATATTTTCTCTACACCACATGGCAAAATGTGTGTAAAAAATAATTAGACCACCCACAACAACCCACAATACTTCATCATCATTACACCATTGTTCATAAATTAAATTCACCCTCTTCACCCCTCCTCATCGTTCAGGTTTCATTCAAATGTAATTGTAAAGTAACGTGCCCCATTATCCGTTTCCATCGCCCGTTCATCCATTGGCATCATTCAACCAGTGAGGAGAGAGACACATTATCACCTGGGTACCGACGTCTTTACAGCGCATTTGTCTTGGCCCCTTAAGTTAGTACTAGGTGTGGAAACATTGCTTTCACACTGTCCAGTTCTCTCATGTAATTGAGATGAAGGAGAGGAGACAAGGAGAGGATACAAGGGGAGGAGACAAAGTGAGGAGACGAGGAGAGGAGACAAGGAGAGGAGACAAGGAGAGGAGACAAAGTGAGGAGACGAGGAGAGGAGACAAGGAGAGGAAGTCCATGTAGAATGTTGATATGCCCCCCAGGAGTTGTTGATGTCGTGAGATGTCGTCTGTTTAGTGCTGTATGCTTGTATGTCATCCTAATATTTCTATATTTTCTTAATTCCATTGTTTTCTTTTTAGATCTGTGTGTATTGTTGATTATTGTTAGGTATTACTGCAATAAACTAGGAACACAAGCATTTTTGCTACACCCTCCATAGCATCTGCTAAATATGTGTATGTGACCAATATAAATAGATTTGCTGAACCCTTATTGGGAGGTGGTTAACTAGTCAGTATATTCCACTGATTCATATGGATACCAGTAAAAGTGGGTAACCCCCCCCCCCCCTGGGGGACAAGCATATAACTGTAGCTATGTGGTCTTTACTTGAGTGTGTTTCAGCAGGGTGAGGTCATTTTTAGAGAGATGCTTCCAAGTCAGTATTTTTTCTAAACTCATAAAATCCTTTACACAATCTGATGGGATGAATGTTCAACCCCATTTTAATGACCATAAAAGTCTAAATAGTAACCTTAAGTTAAGACCTCACAGATCTGTTCATGGCCAAAAGCAGTTCAATTCATGATATTAACTGAGTCTTAAAGAATATAACTTAGAAATCATGAGCCTCAACTTGAGGAGTTACCTGTGACAGTATTCATAAAGAGTAGGAGTACTGATCTGGGATCAGTTTTTTCCTTTTTAGATCAATAATGAATAAGATTAAATGGACAGGGGGGACTGATCCTAGATCAGCACTCCTCCTCTGGGAAACTGCATGTATGAAACCGAACACATAGTCGTAGTCCTAGTTACAGCAGGTGTTTACTGTCATCTAGTGGAAGATACCAATAAAACACTTGATTATCAGGATGGGGAGACGGCTGAGCTGAAACAGAACGTAAAGTTGTTCTTTTGTACAGGATCCATTTTGAGACGACAGAGCAGAAAACGCTATATGGAGAGAACGAAAAAAAAATAAGTGAGTATTTCTAAGTATTTCTGAAAAATAATCTATTCTAAAGGACAGAGTAAGATAATGAATACCTGGAATGAGATATTACTAGTTAGTAGAACTGCTACTTGAGCTTAGTTGCTGACAGACAGCAGTTTTCAAAGTGTTATCACATGTTATCAGTCAAACGTCTGGTAAAGATGGTGGAGGAGCTTTTAAATGATAGGGTTTAATGTTTATCTCAGGGTTTCTCAATCCTTTTGTTCTTGCCCAGCATTTACACACCTGATTCAACTAATCATCAGATATTTTAAGACAGTTTAATATTTGAGGCATACAAATTGAACATTCTCAAATTAAAACCTTTTGATTTGTAGGCCTGTTTTACAATTATTATAGGCCTACAGTAAATTCACATTTTGGAGGGAAAAAAAGCACAGCTAAAACTGGTGGACATTTAATTTAAGGACCAATGGAATGGTCTAAAACGTGCCAACTCTGCCCACCCGGGGAGCCGGCCAATGGAAAACTAATTCACGCAACCCAGTCACCGTTATAACTTTATTTCCTTATTTGGAATTGAAAGTGACTTTGTAGCCTACGCAGTTCAAATGTCTGTTCAAACTGTGGCGCATATGGAACATTAGAACAGTGGTGGAAAAAGTAAAGATACCTTAATAGAAAATGACTCAAGTAAAAGTGAAAGGCACCCAGTAAAAGACTACTTGAGTACAAGTCTAAAAGTATTTGGTTTTAAAATTACTTAAGTATCAAAAGTAAATGTAATTGCTAAAATATACTTAAGTCTCAAAAGTAAAGTAAAGTAGGAATAATTAAAATTAAAATGTCTTATATTAAGCAAACCAGACGGCAACAATTTTCTTGTTATTTTCATTTAGGATAGCCAGGGTCACATTCCAACACTCAAGACATCATGTAAAAAAAAGCATTTGTGTTTTAGTGAGTCCGCCAGATCAGAGGCAGTAGGGATGACCAGCGATGTTCTCTTGATAAGTGCGAATTTGACCATTTTCTGATTGTAAAGAGTACTTTTGGGTGTCAGGGAAAATGTATGGGAGTAAAAAGTACATCATTTTCTTTATGAATGTAGTGAAGTAAAAGTAAAAGTTGTTAAAAATATAAATAGTAAAGTACAGATACTTTAAAGTATTTTTACTTTATGTACTTTACACACACTGCATTAGAAGACAGATAAATGTGTTGATTTTGAAAGAAATATGGGCAGATTCTGCTAGGTAGGCTACAAACTATTATAAAGTTAGGTCGTCATCACAGTAGGGTTTGAGCTACAGTATGATGACTTACCAACCTGATGGTCTCCGTTGGAAATGTTGTGAAAAATTTTGTACACCTCAGTGTATTAAAATATATGACATAAACAACAAATGATATGCTCAGATACACAAAATACATCTGGTTTCAGATCTAGAAGATTCTCCTCTTCAATAGTATATCATCAATTCTGACCAGTAACTTACCTGTGGTCAAAGGTCCCTGATTTATCACTAAAATGTATAGGATGATCCATAGAGATGTCACTCTTCATGGACAGATGACTGGGTACTGGAGAGACTGATCTCAGAGTTTGGTTGGAGATTCTGGAAAACATAATAAAATCACCATGAAACTAAATTTTAAACTATATCAAAATTATATTTCAATAGATCAAATACATTACATAAAGCATTAAAAATATATGCCATTACATAAATCAACAAACATGCAGCTCTAGCAGGGCAGGAATTTGACGAACTGACTTGTTGGAAAGATGGCATCCTATGACGGTGCCACGTTGAAAGTCACATATGCATCGTTTTTTCACAAACATAGTGAACCTGGAGGCAAAAAGCGAACCCCACATTCTAACTAAATGTTGTTTTATTAGCACTCAAATCTATCAATGGCATTTTCGGCACAATTTTGGTGAAAGCCCCAAAGCGTTCAGAAAGCCTCTGATTCCCACCACTAGGGACACCCCCATGAGTGTCTTTTTCAGAACCCCTCCTAAAACCACCTGTTTTCGTTTGTTGTTTTTGTTTATGACTCTTTGTTAGTTCCTTCTTCTGTTTGAGAGACAATGTTTTATTTATTGTTGAGGAACGTAACAATGTTCAGTGATTAAATTAAATCACCCGACTGTTTTGGATATGTCTGTTAGCAAATGTTTTATTTCTAAGAGATCATGAGTAAAAGAGAACAATTGACATTCTAGAATGAGTTGTCACTGTGTTCACCACAAACAACATGCTGCCTCTCTGTTTAGTGGGTCAGTGGTCTAAAATGAGTCTCTCTGGAGAGAGAGAGGAGGGGGACCCTGCCTCTAAAAAATGAGTCTCTCTGGGGAGAGAGAGGAGGGGGTCCCTGCCTCTAAAATGAGTCTCTCTGGGGAGAGAGGAGGAGGGGGGCCCTGCCTCTAAAATGAGTCTCTCTGGAGAGAGAGAGGAGGGTCCCTGCCCCTCTAAAATGCGTCTCTCTGGGGAACATGACACCAACGCTAAGAGGTGAGATGACAATTTTATGAAGAATTTATTAATTTTATTTACAAAATAAATAGCTATTTTAAGATGAATGCACTTACTGTAAATCGCTCTGGATTAGAGCATCTGCTAAATCAGGAGTTCTCAATCCAGGGTGTCAGTGGAGGTACTGCAGGGGTTCTGCAGCACCCTGACTGGGACTCGTTGCAATGGAAGACATTTGATAGAATTTTCACGACACGAAACACTTTGCCTACTCTTCACTTATTGCATAATATAATGGAATGCATATTTCTTTAACCAATTCTGAAAAAAAAAAAGAGAAAGGAAGAAAAAGAAAGAAAAAAATGGTTGTTACAAGCGGAATTTTGACAATATTTACCGTTATACCAACACACTCTTCACACCCGTTTAACAACTCTAAATAGCTTTGACATGGTAGGGCATCAAGTCCCTTGCCAATAATGTTGCCTACTACATTGCATACAATGTTCATTTTCATCGAACACATATTTCGCCCTAGATGCCTTCAATTGCCCAATTATAGCCATGGCCAATTTTAGGATAATTTTTTTTACAACGTGATGTTGCGCTCCAAAGGGCTAACTTGAAAAAACATGATGTAGGTAATTAAATAATCAAAAGAAAAGCGTGTTCATTATACACTTAGAAAAGAAGGTTCCTTATAGAACCAGAAATGCTTCTATCACTTCCTTAATATATGGAACCACTAAAATTTATATATATATTTTGGGGTTCAGTGAAGAAGAACCTCTAGAGTTCTGATCAACAAAAGGTGATTGTTTTGAGGATTGTGAACCCAGCAGCCTTCCAGTGGTCAGATCAAGCCCCGCCCGTTTTTTCCAGCGCCCGGCCCGGGGCTTCGAACCAGCCACCTTTCTGCCATAGGTCCAACTCCTGCCACTGCTCCAACTCCTTAGCCGCTGGGCGAAAACCTGAGTTAATCTTCAGAAATAAGCATGAGTTAATCTATGCAGACATACATGGTATCACTTATACATAATTATTATACATAAATCATTGCCAAAAGCACAAGACTATATCTATATTTATTTATTAATTTATTTAGCTCGCCTGGTTGTTTCTTTCCACCTGTTAAATACCGTGGAGGGCTTCTCCCTCTCTCGTTGACGGATGCTGGCCTACGCTCCCTCTGTCCGGTTTTCTTCCTCTCTTCACTAGATGGACGGTAACTTTAATGTTTAAACCCTCTGTGTCCAAGGACTGAACTTTTGAATATTATTTTCGGGGCGCCTCAATTTTTTACAAAGTTTTTTTTCTGATAAAAGTAGTTAATTTTATCTGCCATGGAGCCTTGTTTCATAATATTACCTTCTGTCCCTGGTTATGAAGTAATCGCGAAAAAAACAGGCCTGATGTTTGGTCATTTTTCACCCTACCAGCTCCTATTAGTTCTACTGAGCTCCGTGACACCGACTCGCCTTCAGAACGTTCTATTCCCAGCCCATTGTTCTGCGTCACAATGCCAGCTTCACTATTGTTATCAATGAGACCTGCCTGCGTTACCCCTGTAGGTTTACCTCAGGTAACTTATTATTTAACAAGGTTACGGCTACTTGGTGAGCGTTAACCCTGTAGGTTTACCTCAGGTAACTTATTATTAACAAGGTTACTCCTACTTGGTGAGCGTTAACCCTGTAGGTTTACCTCAGGTAAACTTATTTATTAACAAGGTTTACGTCTACTTGATGAGCGTTAACCCTGTAGGTTTACCTCAGGTAACTTATTATTAACAAGGTTACGGCTACTTGGTGAGCGTTAACCCTGTAGGTTTACCTCAAGGTAACTTATTATTAACAAGGTTACGGCTACTTGGGTGAGCGTTAACCCTGTAGGTTTACCTCAGGTAACTTATTATTAACAAGGTGTTAGAAATTTGCGTAATTCAAATCTGGTATTGGAATAAGAGAAAATCAAGAGTATATTCAATCCAAGCTAAATGTATTATATGCTAAATGTTATGTATGATAAGTATGATGGGTTCGTATACGGGCTCACCCTGAAATACCACGCAGGGCAGACAGAGAACTGATCCATTGTTACAGGTTCTTTCTTCAAAATACTCTGACAGAGAACGATTAGTTCCCGCTCCCTGCTGGCCAATCAGAGTAGAGACTGAGCGTGGTTTTAGACTTATTCAGCCTATCCGTTGGCGCACCGGCTGGTCCCAGGCCCCTTGTGCGCTCCACTGTTGCCAGGTGTCTAGTTGTTTTGCAACTTATCCAAAAGTCAGCACTTTTGCAGTACACGTCCTTGGACAGTTCACAGATCACAATAGAGGCAGTGTAGTCCTAGTATTTTGAGACACAAGTTCTTATCTCACTCCTACACCCCTAATGTACCTCACATGAATCAACATCTTGTTATGTGAAACAATTTATATCAGTACAGTACAAACCTTTTATGTTTAATCACCAATGCATTTTTCTAAGCTATTCATCACATACAGATCCAATTATGAGAAAATATAACCCCACAAAGGTTACGGCTACTTGGTGAGCGTTAACCCTGTATGTTTACCTCAGGTAACTTATTATTAACAAGGTTACGGCTACTTGGTGAGCATTAACCCTGTATGTTTACCTCAGGTAACTTATTATTAACAAGGTTACAGCTACTTGGTGAGCGCACTCACTGTTCACCTGATTACACGTTGTGGTCACCTATAGTGAGGTGAGACACAGTAAGAAAAGGGGGGGAAAAAAAAGAGGCGATGGCTGGCGGATAGCCATTAAACATAAACATTTTCTGGTCATGGTTAACCATATTTGTTTTAAGAAAAAAAGTGTACAATCTAAATAAAACGCATGTCCCTGTCCTCTTTTTCAAGATGTGGGTGATTTAAACAGCCAGAATACATTTTTTTATTAAGAAATAACCTTTTATTTGAGGACTGTTGTTTCTAAAAGGCTGCTGTGTAATTTGATAATTTGATATGCATCGAAGTCTTCGTTCGTCAGGCATCAAATTGAGCGAATGCTGAGCAGGTTCACTGAGTTACAAACCAAATGGGTATAATGGGGTGATTGTTGTTGCTCCCACCTCCCCTGTACATTTTCTGAAAATGGATATATAGCGTTTTAGAATGAAACTCTTTCTTATGTTTAGTTCCCATCTGAGCTCAGAGTAGATCAGAGACGTAATGTTTGTCTCTGTTGTGTTGAAGCCCAATCAAGCAGGAGAGACCAGCCTCCCCTGTACCCAGCTGTGTGTCCATGAAGAGTGACCAGTCTATGGAACATCCTATATGGTTTAGAGAGGGAGACTTTTCTACTGAACATAGGTAAGAAGAACTCATGGGTCATGGTCAGTGACTTAAACAACACTGTCTCTAGTCATTTCTCCTCTCCCATTTTACCATTTATTTTTGTTGTTTTCATATCCATAGGCTAAACCTTTTTTCCATTTTCATAGTCCTGAAACAATATTAAACAAAACACAACATTCCCTGTGTGTGTGTGTGTGTGTGTGTGTGTGTGTGTGTGTGTGTGTGTGTGTGTCTGTCAGTGAGTGTGTGTGTGTGCTCCCTGGATGAGGAGATGTAATCCTGATTGCCTAGTCATTTTACCCCTACGTACATGTACATATTTCCTAAATTACCTCAACTACCTTATTGTTATTTTATTATGTTACTATTTCCTTTTTTATTTAGATAATTTTTGTGACTTTTTTAACTCTGCATTGTTGGGAAAGGGCTCGTAAGTAGCATTTCACGGTAAAGTGTACCACTATTGTATTCGGCGCATGTGAGAAATACAATTTGATTTCATTTGAAGCTCATGCGAAGAAATACCGTGGGGAGAACAAGTATTTGATACACTGCCGAGATTTGGCAGGTTTTCCTACTTACAAAGCATGTAGAGGTCTGTAATTGTTATCATAGGTAACACTTCAACTATGAGAGACGGGAATCTAAAACAAAAAATCCAGAAAATCACATTGTATGATTTTTTAAGTAATTAATTTGCATTTTATTGCATGACATAAGTATTTTGATTACTCAGAAAAGCAGAACTTAATATTTTGGTACAGAAACCTTTGTTTGCAATTACAGAGATAATACGTTTCCTGTAGGTCTTGACCAGGTTTGCGCACACTGCAGCAGGATTTTGGCCCACTCCCCTCCATACAGACCTTCTCCAGATTCTTCAGGTTTCGGGGCTGTCGCTGGGCAATACGGACTTTCAGCTCCCTCCAAAGATTTTCTATTGGGTTCGGTCTGGAGACTGGCTAGGGCCTCCAGGACCTTGAGATGCTTCTTAGTTGCCCTGGCGGTGTGTTTCGGGTTGTTGTCATGCTGGAAGACGCCAGCCACGACCCATCTTCAATGCTCTTACTGAGGGAAGGAGGTTGTTGGCCAAGATCTCCGCGATACAAGGCCCCATCCATCCTCACCTCAATACGGTGCAGTCGTCCTGTCCCCCCCTTGCAGAAACGCAATCCCCAAGAGAATGATGTTTCCACCTCCATGCTTCACGGTTGGGATGGGTGTTTCTTGGGGTTTGTACTCATCCTTTCTTCTTACCTCCAAACACGGCCGAGGTGGAGTTTTAGACCAAAAAGCTTCTTTTTTTTGTCTCGATCAGAACCACATGACCTTCTCCCATTCCTCTCTCTGATCATCCAGATGGTCCATTGGCAAACTTTCAGACGGGACTGGACATTGCCGCCTGGCTTTGAGCGACGGGACCCTTCGTGCTCTGCCAGGGCATTTAAAAAATCATGACGGCGTAGTGTCTGTGTCTAGTGGTTTTCTTTTTCTTTGAGACTGTGGTCCCAGCTCTCTTCAAGTCATTGACACGTCCTGCCGTGTAGTTCTCTGGCTGATCCCTCCCCGTCCCTCCATGACTCATTGGAATGCCACCAACGAGGTGACGATCTTGCATGGAGCCCCAGACCGAGGAGGTGAATTTGACCGTCATCTTGAACTTCTTCCATTTTTCTATCTAATACTTGCGCCAACAAGTTGCTTGCCTTCTCAACCAAGCTGCTTTGCTATTTTGTCCTGTAGCCCATCACCGCCTTGTGCAGGTCCTATAATTTTAATCCCGATGTCCTTCACGCTCTGCTGTCTTGGCTTGTGGAAGGTTTGGAGTCTGTTGATTGAGTATGTGGACGGTGTCTTTTATACAGTAACGAGTTCAAAACCGTGCCGTTAATACAGGTAATGAGTGGAGACAGGAGGGCTTCTTAAAGAAAAACTAATAGGTCACTGTGAGAGACGGAATTCTTACTTGTGTGGTATGTGATCAAATACTTATGTCATGCAATAAAAGGCAAAGGAGTTACTTAAAAATCTAACAATGTTGATTTTCTGGTTTTTTGTTTTAGATTTCGTCTCTCACAGTGAAGTGTACCTAGTGATAGAATTACAGACCTCTACCTGCTTTGTAAGTAGGAAAACCTGAAAAATGGGCATGTATAAATATTTGTTCCCCCCCTTTTCGTCATTGGTTAAGGGTCGTCTTGTCCAAACTGCACATTGCGGGGCCGCCCAAATAAAGCACTTTTTCAATAAATTTTGTTTATGACTAACATAAAATGTGTCCTTTGTTAAACTACTTAAGACAAAAATTTTTAAAAATTAAACCGGAGTCTTTTTTCCCTCCTTGACTTTTTAAAACCCCAAACCCTGGCCTGTTTGCTTCATATGCTTCCAAAGACATTTTCACTCAGCAGTTTCACCCATGCTTATATAAAACCCCCCGTCTAAAACCCCAAGAGCAAGAAAGCAGATTAGAAGCAGGGGGCTAAAAAAAACCCCTAAAAGGCGGGGACCGGGAAAAAACCCTAAGAGGACAGGCTCTGAGGGGGCAGCTCTTCGGGCTGTGCGGGGGGAGTTAAAAAGGGGAAATGGCCTTAAAAGGGCCCATCGTTCTTCAAGAGTTCAAATGTTATAATACCAGAGGGTCAAATAAAAAATCCTGTGGTTATAGAGGGTGGGAACACTCACACCTCAGGAGTAAAAAGTCATTTTTCTTTTCATAGCCAGCATTCAGAGGTCGAGACCCAGGTGTTGTAGAAAGAAAGGAGGGAGAGAGAAGAGGGGAAAACGCAGGTTCGGGACAAGGCACATTTCCGTGAAAAAGGGCCCAATTCCCTAGCAAAACTGGGGTCAGCGAATGACAAGGTTTAGTCCCGGGGGAGCTGTTCGATCTGTAGGATCAAAAAAGGGACCCCCTGCTCTCAATCAGTTTTTTTTCCATTAAAATCTTCCTTAAATTAAATTATTTCACAATGATGAAAGATCCTCCCAAAAATATTTTCTACCTCGGCTGCAAGTATTGGGCGGCTTATTCTAATCACAGATTTGGCACCCTCATTGTTCAATGTTTTAAACTACACACATGAAAAATATTGAGACCAAAATTCGACCGTATCTACAATACAAAAAAAATCAATTAATTTAACTAAATATTTTCAATATATTGAAATAGGCCCATAGCCTGCTGTTTTTTTAATTTTAAAGCGTCATTCGGTTTTTCATTTGAAAAAAATTGATACTCCCCCTTTTTTGGGAAACAATTGCAAAGACATTTTCAAATTTGATTTGTCTCAATTTGTTCTGAATTTTCTGCGGTCACAAAGAGACGATAAACCCCTGTATTCTATGTTTTACGGGGGATTTT